>CM055904.1:56668849-57066349 GCA_029582155.1 Panopea generosa | reverse complement strand
CAATAGTGTGCACTGATATATAGTGTAGTAGTTGGAGTCAGTGAAATAGATAAAACAATAGTGTGCACTGACATATAGTGTAATTGTTGGTGTCAGTGAAATAGATAAAACAATAGTGTGCATGGACATATAGTGTAATAGTTGGAGTCAGTGAAATAGATAGTTGGAGTCAGTGAAATAGATAAAACAATAGTGTGCATGGACATATAGAGTAATTGTTGGAGTCAGTGAAATAGATAAAACAATAGTGTGCATTGACATATAGTAATAGTTGGAGTCAGTGAAATATATAAAACAAAAGTGTTCATTGACATGTAGTGTAATAGTTGTTTCAGTGAAATAGATAAAACAATAGTATGCATTGACATGTAGTGTAATAGTTGGTTTCAGTGAAATATATAAAATAATAGTGTGTACATGGACATGTAGTGTTATTGTTGGTGTCAGTGAAATAGATAAAACAATAGTGTGCATGGGCATATAGTGTAATAGTTGGAGTCAGTAAAATAGATAAAACAATAGTGTGCATGGACATACAGTGTAATAGTTGGTGTCAGTGAAATAGATAAAACAATAGTGTGCATTGACATGTAGTGTAATTGTTGGAGTCAGTGAAATAGATAAAACAATAGTGTGCATGGAAATATAGTGTAATAGTTGGTTTCAGTGTAATAGATAAAACAATAGTGTGCATGGACATGTAGTGTAATTGTTGGTGTCAGTGACATATATAAAACAATAGTGTACATGGACACATAGTGTAATTGTTGGTGTCAGTGTAATAGATAAAACAATAGTATGCATGGAAATGTAGTGTAATTCTTGGTTTCAGTGACATATATAAAACAATAGTGTGCATGGACATGTAGTGTAATTGTTGGTGTCAGTGACATAGATAAAACAATAGTGTACATGGACACATAGTGTAATTGTTGGTGTCAGTGTAATAGATAAAACAATAGTGTGCATAGACATGTAGTGTAATTGTTGGTTTCAGTGACATAGATAAAACAATAGTGTACATGGACATGTAGTGTGATTGTTGGTTTCAGTGTAATAGATAAAACAATAGTGTGCATGGACATGTAGTGTAATTGTTGGTGTCAGTGTAATAGATAAAACAATAGTGTGCATGGAAATGTAGTGTAATTCTTGGTTTCAGTGACATATATAAAACAATAGTGTGCATGGACATGTAGTGTAATTGTTGGTGTCAGTGACATAGATAAAACAATAGTGTACATGGACACATAGTGTAATTGTTGGTGTCAGTGTAATAGATAAAACAATAGTGTGCATGGACATGTAGTGTAATTGTTGGTTTCAGTGACATAGATAAAACAATAGTGTACATGGACATGTAGTGTGATTGTTGGTTTCAGTGTAATAGAAAAAATAATAGTGTGCATGGACATGTAGTGTAATTGTTGGTGTCAGTGTAATAGATAAAACAATAGTGTGCATGGAAATGTAGTGTAATTGTTGGTTTCAGTGACATAGATAAAACAATAGTGTGCACGGACATATAGTGTAATTGTTGGTTTCAGTGACATATATAAAACAATAGAGTACATGGACTTATAGTGTTATCATGTCAATTACAATGTTCATGAGTAAAAGAACAATGTTTACCCATTTAAAAAAAACAACAACAATTAAAATTCCCAAACAAAACAAAAACAACAATCAACAAAAAAACAAAAATGGCATTAAAATAAACTTTTTTTCTTTTGCAAATTTTCATATGTTTTTAATTTTAATTATGCTTTATTCTTTTTAAATGTATATATTTTGTTTCTCAGTTTTACATTTTTCTTTTAATACAATACCATAACATCGAAAATATGCAATTTTAAGTCATTTTAAGCTATTTTATGTGAATATATCATGGTTTACACTTGCCATAGGAAAATATTATACGTATTACTTAGAGTGTACTGGACAATGATCAGAATAAATATCTTTGTGTACAAATTATTTTTTATAATACAAATAACTATTTAGATAACAAATTTGGAGGAAATAAGAATTTTCCTTAATTGTACCCATTTTTTAATCATTTTATGAATAGAGCAACATGAAATTTAAAAATAAAATATAAATATTTCAAAATTATAAATTATATTTTACACAAATACAGCTTTGCTGAAAAAAAAAGTATTAAAACGAAAATGCATTTTACAAGGCCGATATTAGGGCTTCACGGATCTGGTCCTTCAATTGATGTTGCACTGATGCCAACAAATTTATTTCAAGCTTGAAAACAGTGAAACTATCATTTATAATTTACCTACTAGTTTTCAACAATGAGATAAACATTACCCTATAATCAATAAAAACAAAAGATAAAATAAAATGTCTAAAACATTTAAAGATTTAATTTGTATGTGACAATATATAATGTATAATATACTCATTCAATTATTCCTTGGATGATATAGCCATTATGAAAAAAAAAAGTCCAATTTTACCAATTGTATAGATGATAATGAAAAATCTGCCATGCGTAATTCCCATCACCACGACATTAGAAATAAAGATTTGCCACAAAATCTAGCTGGTTGGATTATTGACTACATTCAACGACTATTCTGAACATTTGTTTTATAGGTGTAACCCCACCAATGATTTTTATTCTTAATTCTATAGTAAAGGTGTCACCCCACCATTGATTTTTGTTCTTTATTCTATAGTAAATAATAAAAGTTTGAAGGCGTGTCATTCATAGAGGGACCTAAATGAAAGAAGTGAAACTTACATTTTACTGTCTGTCAACCTCTGCACAACCTAAACATGATGAGAAAAATAGTGGTCATGTGTCATATAAGATTTTTTTCCAGCTCAGTGTGTACACTGTTGACAAAGAGAAAGTAGACTTCCGAAATCATGTAAACATACCCCAATTTCCAAGCATTAATGTTTTCCCCTATATTCACAATTTAAACATGACAATGCTTTCAAATCACATCAATACTGTCATTCAAATAAAAAAACGAGCATTAAAATAAGGAAAATGCATTTTTAAAGAGGAAGAACCAGGTATTATTTATAATCGCCATTATGCGACGGAAGAACTTCCTTTTTGCAATGGTGATAATGATAATACGGCTATATATAATCGAGGGGTATTCAGTGGCCGAGTGGCGCCGTCTCACGATCACTTACCTCTTACAGCTAACGTCTTAGGTTTGAGCCCCATTCGCTCTAAAAACTGTATGTGAGAAAGTTTGCCAGTTACTTGCAGAAGGACGGTGGTTCTACTCCGATTCATTATGAGGCCTTCCTCTACCGAATAAACTGGATATGCCATAGATAACATGAAACGGTGTTAAACCCTATTAAAATGAATTGTGTAAGTTAAACCCCATTCAAAAAATGTAATTGATTCGCAAATTCAAATACATTCCTCTCTATCAGGAGTACAATTCCGAGTTGAAGGTTCCAGAATACAAGCCTTACGAGTACCACGAGTACACCGCCCCGGATATTGATCCGATCATTGGTAAAGTAGACACACCATCACCACCATCACCGCCACCACCGCCACCGCAAGTAAGTCATACTTATCTTCATGATTGTAATTGTTGTTATCATCATCACCATCCTCTAAATCATCATCATCATTAATGCTACATCGTATGAATAGTTCATAAATCGTCATAACCACAATAATAACCGCAAATGTCATAATTATTATCGTTATCGTCATCATAGCATCACATATATATTTTTTGTCTTAAGAATATTTCATAAACTGCCATCAAAACATCTGACCTGGCCCGAGGACGACTATCGCCTCGCCTATTGGCCACTTGGCATTGTTTGTTCAAGTAAAAATAATGTATGGTTTACTTAGACATCGTTAGTTTAGGAAAATTGCGGCGTAGCAACCAAAACTGATCGCTGATTGGATTATCGGCTTGCTTGATTGATAGGGCGCGTCAGGTCAATAACCCTTTAAATGCCAAGGTTTGAGTTCCATTGTTGTATACAAGTATTATAATCTTGTAACAATTTAACCTGTAAGAATTATGCGGTGTATATGTAATTACTAAATATGTTCTTATTCTGTCCACAGCCTCGAGCACTGATTCGGAAAGTACCCATACCAGAGGAATTAGAACGAAATCGAGTACGGATACAAAAATCCTTAGACTTCTGATGTTATATAAATTACTACTCCTCTTTGCATTGACTGTAATTTAATATGTAGTATTGAAATCTGCTCGAATTGTGTAAAAGTGTTTTTTCTGTTGTTATCCTGAAAATAAAAAAAAAAAGTAAGTCGACGCTCCTGCCTATCTATTAGCCAACCAAAATACAACGTTTTTGTCTTCATAATGACAAAACTGCTATAATATTGATCTGGTGTAAACAATAGTACAGTCTGTTTCTAATTTTAGAAGTATTTATAGTATATGACTATTACATTGCAAAAACAAAAAATACAACACTTTAAACGGAATATTTAACTTAGGTATCCATCCACTGATTGGCGAGTGTAACCAGAGACGACCTCTGCACTCAAAGCATCTTGTCGGCTAGTCGTGTTTTGCATATACTCGTGTTATTTGTCATCATATATTTACATTAATCCTGTCCTTATTTAATCCCCAGTTTATCAAAACGTTCACGTTCATAATGTCATAAGCTTACGCATAATAAAGAGACAAACATAAAAATAGATCTTCCTTTTGATTCCTTAATCACTTTTCATTAATGCACGTGTAAAATGTTATCATGATAGATTTCGAAATGGTGTGAATAAAGATAATGTTGTTTCAAGTCAAGTATCTAACTGTTGAATACGTCTCCCACCTGTTGCCATAGTTACTACTCATCTGTGTGCTCTGTATTAACCTTGCATTCTGTTCGAGATTTAGCTTCAAGGACAGCTAAAATTACTCCACTACGTTTGCATATTTAATAAACCTTCATACATGTATATTTAACTCTGTTTGGCGACTAATCATTTTTCTAATTTTGTTGGAAATGATGTTACTTGCTACTGCCATACTGGTTGTATTGAATTAATGTATACACATGATCACAGCTTCTCCACAGCTTTGGTGTCTTTATGTTTCGGGGTATGAACTATCAAGTATCGGTACTGTCTCAAACGTGTGTGTAATTCTAAGGTTTTTAGTCCCCCCCCGCCAAGTTATCCCGGGGGACATTCTCAAACAGGCACATGCCGCTTCTTATATCATCAAGGTGCCTTCATCCTGAATGTTCTGAAGATTTTTTATTTTATAGCAATTACAGATTTAATGGTCCGAAATGAAGCGCAGATTAAAAACTAATTAGGGATGTTACGCCATTATAACTCTTTACAGGGTATATGTGAGTGATGTACAATTTTATTCGCTGAAGACATCAATATGAGTAAAATGTTACCATCCTTCTACAAGATGAAGACAAGCATTCTAACTATAAACGAAATTGAGCACGCAGTCTTGTAAAATATATGTCAAACAAAATACGTAATATTCAAAGGACACAGCTGCCTAAAACAAACTTAACACGTGCATTCAATGCATCAAATAATTATAGTAATTACAGCATATGTATGTAGAGTTGATGACAACAAGTGTCGCCATCTTGGAATGATCGGTAGAAAAACACAATGCAGGAATTAAGGACTCACACTGTTTTTATCTCCCTTGAGTACTCCGGACCTACAGTTGAAGGAGGTAGAAATAAAACTTTAGTTCTCATTTTTTTGTATTTTCAGGGCTTTGTTTTGCAGTGATTGATTTTTTCCTAACATGGTAAATGGTCAGTATTTTCAAAATCACTGCTGAAAATTGATGCTGATACCAGATTTCTGAGCAATTTGATGTCATTTCAGAATTGTTGGTCCGAACCGTATCATGGCCGAATAGTTGACATATTATTACTCTGGAAATGAATAGGTATTACATTAAAAAACTTGGTCAAGATATGCTCTTTTTCCTTTGTAATTACATCTTGGACCAGTGAATAATTTGAGCACAGACACATGCAGAAGATTTCTTTTTTTTTCACTCTGTTTTGGACAAAAAAGTTACAATGGAACCCTATGGGAATTGCAATAGAGAAGTGAGACGTTAACGTCTAGTTTAATGGGTCCTCCGTGGTCAAGTGGTCTAAGGAGCAGTCTAAGGAGCGGTATCCTTCACCGCTCTGATCATAGGTTCGAGTTCAGCTCACTCCAAAAACTTTATGTAAAAAAATGTGCCAGTTACTTGCGGAAGAACGGTGGTTCTACTCAGTCTGACTCAGTATGAGGTCTTCCTCCACCAGTAAAACTGGATATGCCATATACATGTATAACCTGAAATGTGTTGAAAATGACGTTAAACTCCATTAAAAACACAGACAACCCCCCCACGTAAAAAAAAACAAAAAACAAAAAAAACCCGTCTCACTCTTGTTTCGTCACTACAAACTTCCCTTTTAAATACTCGCCGGCTTGCATATGTGTATAATGTGAATATTTATCTATAAGAAACAAGTGATGTTGTACACATATATAATAACATGTTTCTTTTTTCGAGATTATATCGTGACAATCAATATCGTGACACTGGAGCATCTTGCCAAAAGCACATGTAATGATATTAGAACAATTGATGTAATGGATGAAGTCAGTATTGCGACATTGGCGTATCAAACACACATGTAATGATATAAGAACTTCTTATCATATTCCCACTGGGAATGCCATTAGAACTTCAATTTTGTGATCATATATAAAGGACGAAAAAACAAATTTCATACTTAACACGGTATTTAAGCGAACAATATAGACACGTATGATTCAGTGCATTTCTGTTAATCAAAAATATTTTGCAAAATGTTACAAAAGTAAAATCAAAAGTTTTTATAGCATTGTATTAGTTGACAAATTGGTACGGAATATTTTTCTTAATACATAATTGAAGAGTACGATATTATTCAACAACATACATGTATGTGACAAAGTTGTTTACACCAAATTGAATCAAATTTGGATACATTTTGAATATCCACTCACAAATGGGACATTTCGATAAATATAAGAGAAGGGACTAAACCGACGAGAAATCTTGCTGCGTTTTCCATAGTATTTTGCACTTTGCAAACCGCTTTATATCCAAACAAACTACAACATGAATGCTAAAAATAAATATGTTTGAGAGGCCAAAATTTGCTCATTATGTATTTTCATATCATATATGCGTGTTAATGAATTGATAAAAATATGTTCCTAATCATAAATTAATAAAAGTGTGTTGGTAATTTTTATATTTATATTTATATTGTTGATTATTTCTCTGTTTGGGCATTTTCTATAGTTCTACTCTTAAAACATATAATGAAAAAAGTTTCAATAAATTGAAATCGTGAACAAAAATATGAATAGTAAAAACATATATATGAAAAGTATAAACACATACAATAAACTCAATACGAGTATATGTGAATTAAAAAAATAGATATATACAAATACATTATAGCATCGGTTGGCCTGTCATATATGTAGAGATTATTTTTACTTTAATACAATGCTTTCTAAAAGCATATATTTAACCTCGTATATATTGTGATGTTTGTATAATACAGACAATATAAAGTTAACGATCCTCTTGTCATCAAAGAAACTAATATATTGCAATATTCTAGATGATCAATTGTCATCATTTGTAGATCTAATGAACGTTATGAATGCGCAAACCATTGATCGAGTTTTTTTTCCTTAAAACAACAACTTTTATGCATATTTATATAGATAACTGCATCTTCTTACATAACAAATATGTTTAAACTCATATCTATACTTGATCAAAATCTACAGTTATTAAAGAAGTACATGGCATTACTCAAAACTCTATAATATGCGATATTTAGTGTTTAACCTCGTTCTACAACTAATGGAGTCGCTTTAATTTTCAAAATTTTGTCTGCAAATAATGTAATCATTAAGAGGTTCGTCATCATTGCGCCTGCGTGAATAACACTACATAGACTCTGCCCTTGATTCAATTCTGAAAGAGTCATGTACACATTACAAAGCCGCGCGAGCTATGCTTAGAAACGGCCTTAGCAACAGATGGTCTTTCAAACATCAATCATTTTAGGTTACATCGTAGCTCTGCCCAGTGTTACATAAACTGTCAGTTAAATGACATTTAACACTAAGTCAGTTAGTGCTCATTAAGTAAAAAATCTGCGGTTGCTCACTTAGGGTTTCTTGATTGTTAAAAATTTACTAAATAAACACAATGCTCATTTGGAAGCCATGCAATCAATATATAAAAAACAACAACTATGTTTTACTGAAAATGTTCATTAAGGGTAATGAAATATGCAACACCCCACATGTCCTCACTGCTATTGTTAGTATATGTATATATATATATTATCAAATTAATTTTGCCGATTTGTTTTTAAATCGTATTACTGGATTGTATAAGAAACCGCTAATAAACTAAAGTAATCTGAAAAATAGTATTTCGTTTTTTGCATGAAATTGAAATTTTGAATTTATAACATACAACTGTTGCTCTAGTAAAGAAAAGCATCGCTGTTTATGGTTGGCGTGAATAACAAAGATAATGCAATACACACATATATAACCGTATTAGATGTGCCTTTTCTGCAGCTGTTTGATGGCGGTATGACTGTTGAAATTTCAGTTTGTTCCCTTATCTTTGCGCTAGAATTGTATGTTGACATTTGTCCGTGAACAGATGTCATAACGGATGATATTATTGTTGTTTTTTCCGCAGAGGTCTTTGCTTTTAGTGTTGTTGGTGCGTGCGTGTTTTCTGTAGATGTCCTTTCCTGACTTGTGATATGTGTTGGTGGTCTTTCTGTAGATGTCGTTTCCTGTCTTTTCGTCGTTATGGGTGATCTTTCTGTAGTTGTCTTTTCCTGTCTTGTTGTCGTTACGGGTGGTCTCTCTGTAGATGTCTTTTCCTGTCTTGTCGTCGTTATGGGTGGTCTTTCTGTAAATATCTTTTCCTGTCTTGTCGTCGTTATTGGTGGTCTTTCTGTAGATGTCTTTTCCTGTCTTGTCATCGTTATGGGTGACCTTTCTGTAGTTGTCTTTTCCTGTCTTGCCGTCGTTATGGGTGGTTCTTCTGTAGTTGTCTTTTCCTGTCTTGCCTTCGTTATGGGTGGTCCTTCTGTAGTTGTCTTTTCCTGTCTTGCCTTCGTTATGGGTGGTCCTTCTGTAGTTGTCTTTTCCTGTCTTGCCGTCGTTATGGGTGGTCCTTCTGTAGTTGTCTTTTCCTGTCTTGCCGTCGTTATGGGTGGTCCTTCTGTAGTTGTCTTTTCCTGTCTTGCCGTCGTTATGGGTGGTCCTTCTGTAGTTGTCTTTTCCTGTCTTGCCGTCGTTATGGGTGGTCCTTCTGTAGTTGTCTTTTCCTGTCTTGCCGTTGTTATGGGTGGTCCTTCTGTAGATGTCTTTTCCTGTCTTGCCGTCGTTATGCGTGGTCCTTTTGTAGTTGTCTTTTCCTGTCTTGCTGTCGTTATGGGTGGTCCTTTTGAAGTTGTCTTTTCCTGTCTTGCCGTCGTTATGGGTGGTCCTTCTGTAGATGTCTTTTCTTGTCTTGTTGTCGTTATGGGTGGTCGTCCTGTAGACGTCTTTCCCTGATTTGTTGTCAGTGTTGGTGATAATTTTGTAGACACCTTTACATGTGTTGTTGTCTGTATGGGTGGTCTCTTTGTAGATGTCTTTCCCGACTTGTTGTCTATGTGGTTGGTTTTTCTGAAGATGCCGTTGTTTGCATGGCTGTATTGCTTGTGTGTTGGTTATCGTTCCGACATTCTGGTAATGGAAATGTTAACCATTAAAACTATTTTATTTTTGCAATTTGTTTCAATATATTGGTTAAAAAAATGTGCCTTTGCATTCGATGGTATGTACAGTTGGTAAAAACAAATCAAGAGTCTGTAAATAGCAAACACACCTGTCATTTGAAAGATTTGATATTTTAGTTTGTGTTTTTATCAATCGCAGATATTTCTCAGTGAAATGGTTTCTGTAATTTCACTGTCTGAAAGAGTGAATGTTACACAGTTTTAAATTATGACAAAAATACAAACGTTGTTGGTTACATTGAGATATCAATTAAATTACACTTGTGACCGTGTTACTATAATGTTCTATCCACAACTTCTTTAGATAAAAGCTGCCACAACCATACAATTCAGTGGGTTTATTATCCCCACATCAGTCATAAAGGCCTGGTCAAACAACCTCAACATTAATGCAATTTCGTGTCTGTTGTTATGACAATACACAGAGTAAATCTTTAAAATAACGTGACTATAATTTCAAAATTTATAAATGACTTTGACACATGGGCATTGACTTTGACATGTTACTCGTGGCATTGCCACTCGTGACCATACCACCACACCAGTGCTCACTCGATGAAATAAAATTGATATTTCACAGAAAGCAACAACAATGGTCTATATATTATTCAATATAAATCGTAATACGTACAACTAAATTAAGGTTTAATAACGAAACACTATTACATATCATAATTATACACCGTTTAATGTTGCTTTAGTATACTATGCTGCGATATTTTATATATATGTACTGTAATACATTATTTTACCTGGTGAGTTAGATTTAATAGTCCATTCGAATGCCGATGTTCCTGGATCGCATACTTTACAAACTTTTCTCATGTATGTGGACCCTTTTGTTACACACTTATGGTTTATAAAGCAGAACTCGTCCTTGCAAAAAAAACCCCCAACAATCAAGCTTTTATAACAACATTTATAGACGCTAGGGTATTGTCACGTTCATGTAAACTGATTTAATTTCAAAATTCTATTTAAACACATATATATTCACGAAAAATTATACTGTACGCCTACTGATCGTGTGTATGTACAAAAAAAAAACTTGAAACAGAAATACCAGAAATCTGGAAAAAGGGGGTGTCCACCAAGTTATCTAAACATGTAACATTTCACGTTGTACCTTTCTTAGAAGCTAAGTTTGTTGAAAATTAAATTCAAATTTACGTTTAAATAATTGTAAAAATCATAATTATAAATTTATTGCACATACAATATATACAGTGTAGTTGAAGCAGGTTATTTCTTTGGGTGTACTTAGACATATATAAGGGCATATTACGATAAATGTATTGTTGTTGAATGGTGTTTAGCGTTGTTTTCAACAATTTTTCAGTCATATCGCAACGGTGTCTACTTGAGACAGTATTCTGAGCGATGTCACACTGGAGTATCATGCCGCAGACACATTGTATGATACCCCACCTAATCACATTATACTGACACCGGGCCGACCAGACCTAGAACTCTCCTCTTAATGCTGAGCGTCAAGCGAGGAAGCTTCTAGTACCATTTTACAAGTCTTTGGTATGACCCGGGCGGGTTTCGAACCCAAGACCTTCCGTATGCGAGGCGGATGCTCTACCACTAGACCACACTGCGGTTTATTACGATAGAATCAATGTTTAATCAATATTATTTTAAGTAGGTTGGAGAAAACCGGTTATTTGTTCGGAGGTATTGAAATTCTAAACAAGCAAGAACAGTATAATACAATTAAAGTTTAATGAATCTTACGTCAAGTAGAAACGAAAAATTGACATTGTCTTCGTTGGTATTATTAACTGGTAGCTGACAAGTAGAATCATACATAAATAAGTATTTATTCTCTCCATATGCCATACCATCGTTGCTCACAGAAACTGAATACGCTATTGTTTGTAAATAAAAAATGTTAAATAGGTTAAATGTTCGCATAAAATGTTTTTAAGAAATCAATTCTCAATCATCGGTGTTGAATTATAAAATATATAATTGACCAATATGGCATTCAAACGAAACAACCATCAAAATACATAATACATTTCGGTTTGGTTATATTAATGAAGACGTTCATATTATTGTAAAATATTATATAACATAATTGCATATACATTAATACATCTTCAAATACTTTTTCAGTAATGTGTATAAACAATGGTACATAATTTAAAGAAATTGACTGAGATAAAAATACAAAGGCAATAATATCCCATATGGTTTGTTTAATTTTGAATTATAATGATAGATAATTCAGCATTTTACCAGTTACAAAGGGTACAGTGTTTATATCGCTAGTTTTCAAATCGTGAAGATTTTCACTTACGGTGTGTTTGTGTTATAGTCACGAATCGCACTTTGCATTTGGATAAACATATATTTTCGAATCGGTAAACGCGAAATTTCTAAGAGCACTTAATCATGTATGCAAATAATGAAGCTAAAAGTTTGTCTTCAATTTATACAATAAAAAGATAACCACGCTTGTTTACTATGATTATTCTTTGATCTTAAAGAGCGATATAAGAATCCGCAATATGATACAGTAAAATGTAAAATAGTGTGTCTCCGGGCATCCGTCTTGCTCGGCACCTAAACAAATCCAAGACAAGTATTTACATTGCTTTTTCAATAGACTTAATGCTTCGCACTCAAATGTGTATGTTCATCGGAAACACGTACACGTATTATATAGAAATGTCTTTACTATCCAATGGTTTACATTTTGCTTTAGGCAATTCTCTTGCAACATAGGTTATATTATAGAAAATACCAAATCATTTAGTAGACGTGTACGGATAAAGTCACATTTTACTAAACCTGAACCAAATTATGACAACAGTACAGCAGGAGCCGTCCCTCCACACACATTTCACGATAGTCTGTCGCCGTCAAATATATATTCTTCTAGCATAGATAACGCAGACATGTCATTGACATCAACACAGAATAGTAACATTAATTTCATGTACAAAAATTAAATAAAAATGTAACTGGTAGCCACCATAACAATCAAGGAAACTAAAAACAATTATTCAAAGTGTCGAAAATGATCTATCGTCCTATCAACCTAAGCGAAACCATTACTGCAACATATCAAGGTCTGAGAAAAATGCACTGTATGACCAATCTGATTACATTTAGTTAAACCATAATCCTACACTTGAAATCGCTGAGAAACAGTTGTCAATGAAATGTTTGATAATGGCTATAACAGTGACGATAGTAAAGATGCTTTACTTTCTGAGAATTCAAAAGGAGGACCAATATATATCATTTTACAAACAGACACAACCTGCCGTCCCATTGTGTCAGCAAATCGACACCTCGCAGATAGAATTTCCGAATTTGTTGGTTTTCACATCAAGGACGATGCACTGATAGTAAGCTTAAACCAAACTCACACACATTCATCAGTACCTCCCATGTTATCATAAACACTGTGTTAAGAAAATAACACACAGTTTGGTACTATACATTAAGAGAATCCGCTAAGATCCTTTGAATTTCGAAACACGTTCCAAGAAACGTCACGACATTAACCCAATAAGGATTATTCGAATACTGCCAACAATTCTGCCATCTCAAACTTAAAGAACAAAACAGGAGAGTTGTCCAACAGTACAAAAATAGGACACATGACTCTACAACGCGTCGACCAATTGTGCTACATACATTTGGGATACCCCTGACGTAAAAACATAATTGCAAATCACTTTAATATTCAGTTTATAATAAAAGTCTGTGTACTAATGTCTTCTACGAGTAATGGATTTGTCTGATATTTTTAACTGCTGTGAGATTTTGTAATTTATTCATTCCTGTAAACGCTACCTCTTTGTAATGTGGGTCATATACATTTTAAATATTTGTGTCTCATATCTGTTCATAACGGTTATGAAACAACAAACTGATAGTGAAACTACCGTTATTTGTGTTAAAGTCGCGTGGTAGAATATTAAATTATGTAGTATTTTCTCAATCATTGATGTATCCTTCGCGAATCCAGTGTTCATGAAGGTGTTTTGTTAGATTTATGGTTATATATATATATTAGGTAATCATTTTAACAAGGTCCTCTGTGGCCGAGTGGACTAAGGCGCCGTATCAAGATCCCTAACCTCTTATCGCTTAGGTTGTAGGCCGCTTGCTTAAAAGAAACTTTATGTGAGAAAATTTGCAAGTTACTTGAGGAAAGATGGTGGTTCTACTCAGATTAATTCTAAAACCTTCTTTTGCCAATACACAGAATTTATGGATATATTATGATATGGATATATCCTGAAATTTGTTGAAAATGGCTTAACGTTAAAAAAAAAAAAAAAAAAAAAAAAAAAACAATTTGTGAATAACCAGACATAAATCTAGAGGCCAGACTATAGCGAGCACTCCCAGTTACAATGCAAACCAAAGACACAAACATATAGAATCAACCCATATATTAGAATTGGTTTCAACCATCTTATATGATGGTTTTACATGCATCTGGACTGGAAGGACACTTTACATACATGAACTGATAGCTTTATATACGTAAGATTCAATTAAGGATTCATAATAGAAAGGCCAGCAATAGCAACATTTGGTCATTAAGATACAGTAAAATCAGACTTTATTTAATAAAGGAAGATAATTGAAATCATTATTTCCAATTAAGTGCATACTTATGTGAGCAGTTAATCATTGACAATTTACTGCTTAAAAAAGGTATCACACGCTGCTTAAAAAATTGAAGTAATATGTCACAATGTAAATACAATACTGTGCCAAGTCGTACGCTGTATTTCTTATAAATAAACACACAAAAATTCAAAGTAATATTTAATAGAGATATGGAACCCTACAATGAAAATCTCTGTCTATTCATCACAACAGCTCAAGGCAAACCGATTCTTGGATGAATCAAGTGAAATTTTTATTTTTATTTCAATCAAGATATACGAAGTCATAACAAAAATAGGCCTGTTTTGTGTTCATTAGATAATATATAACGGAGTTACAAATGCGATCAAACCACAGACACTTGCCTGTAGTATTTGTTTTCTATTAATTAAGTTATATCAAATAATTAATTAAGTAAAGATATCCAGTGAAATATGGACACCATTTCAATGATTACATAGTGTTATCGATATAAAAACCAATTCAAACTGTTTTAAACATAAACTCATTAGATCTACATATTCTATAATTTACGTTCAAACATCAGACGTATAATTCACTTGCCGCAGCCTATCTATGTCAGAAAAACGGATAAAATACTTTCAGCTTCAAGCTACCAAACGTCAAGTGAAATGTTCACTTTCTCGACAGTTTTTCCGCATGTTTTTATGTAAGAAAGCGCATATGCTTTTATCGTTTCTCTTGCAATATGTAACGATATGTACATTAATATACACTACTACACATTACGTTATTTACAGTAAGGAGGAAAAAAATTATTCCGGATTTTTCGTCATACTCGCGTTTCTTTAATTATTCGACGTTAGCATATTTCACTATTATATTTTTGACTTGATCAGTTTGAACAGTTTCACAGTGATATAAATGTATACTAGAAATGCGTCCATGGGACAAAGATGTCCCCGCTTTGTAACTACATTGTATCAATAAAGCCAAATATCAAGTTGCAACAAAATCGGTCCATCAATAAAGATTTTAGAGGGCGGAAACAGTCAGCCAATCAGAATCCAGATCACCTAATTAGTATGCGCCAATTCCATCCATTGTCGAACTTGACCTGGGTCGTGTTGATATTAAGCCAAATATAAATTTTCGTCATAATCGGTCCATAAATAAAGACTTTAGAGGTCGGAAACTATCAGCCAATCAGAGCCCAAAACACCTAATTAAAACGCAGGCATTTTGACGGAAATCGAACTTGAGCTGTAGTTTATCACCATACGTCTTTCTACCAAATATGAATCAAATCCATCCGATCCTTCAAGAGATATCGAGCCGAAACCAATTTCTTGACATTTGTCAATAATCTAAGTCAAAAATGGTGAATTACTCCATCAAAAATCAGCAAACCAGAACGAAATACGAACGTGACCTGTATTACGTAAATATGAAGTCACACACCAAATATGCTTTAAATCTGTTCATTAAAACTAAATATATAAGTCGGAAACCATTTTCGTACGTACGTAATAAATATAATCTGTCCAGAGATGCCTTTATCCATGACCAGAGAGGTTTGAACCAGTAAAAAGAATAGACCATTAAAGAAATCTTAAACTATATATATATAGTAGATAGCCCATTTATACAGAAAAGTTGACAAAATCATTAACGAGAGGCAAACTTGCGGCAAAACATTCTGAAAATAAAATTGTATGAACCCCAGAAGGAATGACAATATACAACAGTTATTCTAATTCGTAAGATTAAACATATATTCATTCAATCCCTACTTTTATAAAAGAAATTATAGTTAAACAAAGTTTAAAACAATAGTTATACATGTCTAACACAATGTAAATTAAGTTTAAAAACAATATTTAACAATTAATTATCATATACAATATAAAATCGAATTACGGTAATATAAGGGTATATAAAATATTATACGTTTTGAGTATCACTTTTGCATGTTGGATTAAATGTATAGTTAATCCAAAGCAAACATATACAATTACATTTAAATTGACGTTTAACAAGCGACACAACTTCATATAACATTATAAGAAAAATAATTTAAGTACCCGTGTATTATTAAATTTTGTGCATAGGTTCTGTATGTTCGATTAAATGAATAATTACTCAAAGGCAAATATACGTACATATATATATATACATTTGTTAATTTGGAAATGTAAACAATTTAAGTTCATATTAACAAGCGACAACACTTCATATAACCATATAAGATTATTTGCTAAGTTTATGCCCCTTTGGCACTGACATTATATGTTTGCAAGATAAGGGCGTATACACTATTATAAAGTATGAGATATGTTTAATCGATAACTATTATCTTGAAATTTTATTCAAAGTTACGTTTTAACTTAAAACTGATATAGCTATAAATATAGAGTTTGTCTATTTGTTAAGCGGATGTACACCAGTTGGTTCTAATTCGGTGTTTTTTGCTTTAAATATATATTTGTTTCTGTTGGGTGTGTCATCCAACAGAAATAAAAAGCAAACTGTCGTTCAACAGGCGAAACAACTTCATAAAACTATAAACGTAGAATATACACCCACAAATAATTTCAAGTACCCATAATTATTAATACATAATACTAAATTGGACTTCTCACGATCAGGTTAAAAAGGCTTTTACAATACTGACCTTGACCTATTAGATGGACGTTAGAAAGAAGAGCCTCAGCACCCGCTTGTGGTGCTCTTGTTCGTCTACGATTATGTAAAATTCAGATCAGCGCAAATTTGCAAGTCGTATTTTGATTTTGTTTCGGACGTGCCGAAAGCCTTGTCCTTGATAATTTCAACGGATTTATGAAAATTGTTGATGTTGAGTTTATCGCGAGACGCGATTCAGTCGACAAGAACATTCTGACTGTAAAACACGCATTACAGAAGCATAAAAGAGCACATGTTTCTGAACGAATAGTTCATAAATTAACTTTATTTATATGATAGCCTCATATATCATGCCTCTTTAGTTTAACATATGTGAAATTCAAGAACTTGTACTGGAGCTTTTTCGTGTAATCAGCCGTGAAAGTTCAAATTTATTTTTTTTAAAACTGCGTTTATATCAACCCCGGCGTAATGATTAAATGTAAAGGTAACACAAATTATATTTTGTCTGCATGAACGTTATAATCTTATCACAGGAAATAAAATAAGTAATTTAATAATGTTATTAAAAACTTTTTAAATAAATATTGATTATTTTATAAGAGAAAAACTGCGAAAAAATCGTCAGAAAAATACGTACGACCAGGTGACGCTGGTAACGAGACACTGCGGTACTATATTAAATAAAAAAATCCAAAAATCCGATAGGAACACCGTAAATCACCTTTAATCATACCAGTTTCGCTATTTTACCTTATTAAAACGTTCCTTAAGTTATAGGATTCCTTACAAAATATTTACTATTATCTTTCGAAACATTACTACCATCTAAAACTGCCATATTTAAGTATTTGTTTCTTTTTTATCTTCTTCTCCTTATTATTATTATAAACAATTAAATTATTATTATTCTCTTGCTATATGTTTTATTATTTGATTTCCTGTTTATTACATTAGTTCTATTCACATCTATAACTAGTGCTAGTATTGTACATATTCATGTTTATACAAAGCTATTGTCAATTACTGTTTATGATATGATGAGGGAAGGACCGAATCTGAGTTGCAAGAACATGTGGTCCAACACATATGCAGGAATACAATAAAATATAATTCTAACCATAACATAGCGGATGCACGTGAATCCCTGCCAGGCTCCAGTGAGACAGCAATTTGTAGGGTAGTTGAAGCTAGTCAGAAGGTTGATGTCTGGTGCAATAATCCCCCAAAGTGGTAGAATATCCGTTTAATGGGAAATAGCCGTTCTTTTGTTAGGGACTGCTGTGCAGTGCTTGCAGTTATGTTGTTGCCAGGCGGACATTAACTGTAAGACCGGAAAGATGGCCATCAGAAGAGCCGTTCAAGAAGGTAATGCCTACCTAATGCAGACCCGAGTGGCATATTCCTTCTTAGCAAAAGTACTGGACATTTATCTATTAGCAGATCACGCCAGTTAGGAGTGTTTGTCTCGTCCAGAGACGTTCCGGCCTTCTATAAGTAAGTAATGTCAACTAACGGCAGTTTCAGCCGGAAAAGTGCTACTTTAGATCAGAAATTAAGTTTGACCAGTGACTAAAATATCTAACTGCAGCTACTCTTTTGCGCATATAAATGCTAAAAAAATCATCATAATTATTTTATTGCATATTGAAATAACCGAATATAATTACAGGAAGTAGAAAAAACACTTATGTTTGAGTACCGATTCTCCGTCCTACGGGCGACCGACCAGCAAAGTTTCCTAACTAAAATACCCCGAACTAAATGTTTGTTTAGCAAGACAGTATGCTGCGGACAGTATCTGCTACTCCGGCGGCGTGCAATCAAGTCGCCAGACCTGTGGTAATGCCCACCAGTCTACGAACGATATTACTCGCTTATTTATTAATTAGAGTTAGTCGCAGACTGGCGGCAATCCTGGCACAGAACCTCCGTTGCAACACTGAAATAGTAAGTATTATCGGACTGATATAGCATGGAGTTGCAGCTGACATTAACCTGCGATATCGGTTTGAAGCTGGAGCAAGTAACCCCTTGATCGGCGACAGTTCTATGTCAATCCTCCTCCGTCACACCAAACTAATAGGTCTCACTACACAGTTGAATTTTGTTCTTTGTTTTATATAAAATAAGGAAATAAGGTCTAGGATTTCCTTTGTTAAAAAAGAATTGCATAGAATTTTTTTGTAAGTTTTTTTTGTTCATAGCAGGAATATAAACCCACATAAAAATGCACAATAACTGGTAATTCTCTCACCCTTAGATTTTTTGAAAAGAGAAGTCCTCAAATGCTCATAAATACATGCTTATTGAAGTCACATTTTTCACACCAGTGATGTCTTATTGCAGTATATGCTAAACCAACTTTTGCTCTTCTCATCTGCAGCAAGACATCACAACTACTATGAACCATTTTGAAAATATTTTAAAACCAAATTACAAAGGCCTTGTTTTTAAGCGTAAGGATCATGGTACCTTGGGAAATAAGGGACGTCACTGTGTAATGAGACGTAGTACGTAATGTCCAACTGATCGGAGCTAAGATTGACATTGCATGCTTCTTCAGCCTGAACTAGTAGGTAGGTCTGTCTGGTGACGCATACCCCAAATATACATAATATGTTTATTTAATATGTAATCCATAAAGTGTAAAAGAAAACATGTTATATATCTATGTCAACTGTGGGTGTTCGACAATGTTATAAAATGAAAAAATATATTAAAGCATTCATTGGTCAAATATGAGAAATACGTGTTATTATTATTTTTATTATCATTATTATTACGGCGTTGGGTTTGTGAATTGTCTCGTAGGTATCATTGCGCATGTCAGATTTAATGAAATGTATTTAAACGTTTAAACAACTTTTTTCCATATAGTCTGTACATGGTTAGCGTGTGGCTTACAGGTAAGTAAACTTCACTGAACAGATTGATTATGTTTATGTTATTAAATCAGTTTTTGGTTTGTATAGACATTTAGAAATTTGACTTTAGACTAAATACTGGCAGTCTTTGTTCTTTATTTATTGTCAAATGGTAGGATCGTGCGAATTTGCAGAAGATTGGAAACTTAGAGTAAATTAATGTTAGGACAACACTTAATCAAATGGACTTTGTGATAAAGATTTTATTGCAATCGTCGAACATTTTAATAATCTATCAATTACTGCATAAAATCACAAGTACACGGTTGTAAAAAAATAAAATAATGATTTGTTGGTTGTAAACCATTACAAAATGCATCGATGTGATATATATTTTCTGCAAATAAGTACGTCGCACCTTTTGAATGGATATTGCTTCACTCAATTTTCCTCACAGTAAGATATTTAACATTTTGTCGTTTAAACTCTGTAGAAATTTATTGTCACTTTCAGAATATTAACATTATCCATCGATGACAATGATTTGGCGTGTGTTAGCAATAGTGGTTGTTTGTGTCATGGCTCAATGTGTGTCAAATGGGAAACAAACTAGTGGCGGTAAGTCTATACTACATACTCGTACGTGTTTTTATATATAACATTTTGTAAAATCGTTTTAAGGTAGTTCGCGGTGTTCCTATTGTTTGACATCTGGCATAATCTTTAAAAAAATCTGTACACGTGTAAAATGAAGTATTAGCTTTTCTGTTATCCTTGTTCGTTTTAATATACATGTAGTTCCTCCGAATCTTGTTAACAGCGCCGCATAGCGGTAAGTGTTTTCGGACGATTTTCGCCGTCTTTTCTTATAAAACGGTCACTATTAATTCAAAATTAGTTCTAGTAACTTTTTTAAATAATTATTGCATTTTCTGTGATATGATTATAACTTTAAACATATCAAACGCTATTCTTTTTACCTTTACCTATAATCATTACAACAGGGTTGATTTTAACATGCACGCTTTATTGCGCAAAAATACTCTGGTTCAATTAAAATACAACGTCGTCCGAAATAAAGATTTCATTTCTAATTTGTATGCGACTTTATGAAACAACTCTTATCTCTTTGTATTCGGTCGTATTTTAGTGAAATTAATAAATTTGTGATATTCATGAGAATGTATCAGAGCTTTTTCACGCAATCAGCTATGAATATTCAAAATTCTTTTTTTAAACCGCGTTTATACCAACCCAAGCTCAATGATTATATGTAAGGGTAAGACATTTTTTTTTATCTGCAAGCAATTTGTAAACTTATAATAAAGAAAGTAACTAAAAATGTTATTAATAACGATTTTGAATTAGTATTTATAATTTTACAAGGGAAAAACAGCGAAAGTCGTCCAGAGGGGCGCTGTTAGCACAAAACTGTGATACTGTACAAAAATAAAATAAACGAAAGATGAATTTCCATAGAACATTTGTACAGATTTTGGTAGTAACCAAGAAGATGCAGCAGGAACACATACTTATAAAATATCGTTAAACTCATATGGTAGCAGACACTTGTTAAATGTTAAGGTAGTATCGCAAACAATCTCTCTCGTTCACTAGTTTGGAAATCCTTTTAATTTCTAACATATTGTATACGTTTAATGTATTATTTATGTATTGATAAAATCATAGACAGAAAAAAGACGTAATCTATTACTTTTATTTTTTCTCCCAAATACATATAGACCAAAACACATGCGGACTAACTGGTAATTGGACGAATGAACTAGGTTCCAAGATGGAAATCACATGTTGCAGCGATGGCCAGCTTTCCGGAACATACAATTCTGCGGTCGGTCATGCAAGTGATGCCTACGTTCTCACAGGGAGATACACTGAGACTGGTTCAGCCGTGGAAGTTGGTTGGGTTGTCGCATATAATAACGAAGCATATGGAAACTCAAATTCAGTAGCGTCGTTTTCAGGAATTTATTACACAGAGGAAGATACCATTTATACGCAATGGCTTCTGACCAGTTATGTGAACCGTACGGATCTTTGGAAGGGGACGCTCACCAATAACAATGTTTTTAAGCGAAATTGTGATGAATAGGAAGCATGACAGAACTTTGAGTATCACAATGATTTTAAACCATTTAAAAAATCAATTCTTTCAATAAATATAGTTTTCAGCTAATGTTGTTTCGGCTTAATGTGTGTATAGAATTGTCCATTTTAGACATAAAAGTCTCCTGAGGTTCATGGCTTCCCTCTCTTCATTCATGTCAATAAACATATGCATTAGTATTCATTGTGATAAATGCACCAAGACCGATGACACTAATGCATATACATGCACACATACGAACCAGTGGTCCAGAGTAGATAAATGCATAATTTAATAGTTCCGACAAATATAAATGAAGTAATCGACCTTAAAAACTGATATTCAAGGGCATACAGACACTTTAACACACACATATACTCAGTAACTAATCACTTCCAAACTTATCCAACACATTACTCAGTTACTAATCACTTCCAAACTAATCCAACACATATACTCAGTTACTAATCACTTCCAAATTTATCCAACGTAAACAATAACCTTTTGAAAGAAAGTTCCCATGAAAGCAAATACAACGAGCAAACTTTATCAAAACAGGGTGGGTTCTCGTCACTTTTCATTAGGTTTTCTATATATATATATATATATATATATATATATATATAAAACAAAACGTAATTCAGTCATTCGACTCGTCTACGAATGCTCTGAATCTACAACGTCTGCACTCACCAATATACTGGTAATGGTTTTAGATATTTTGGTTCAGGGATGCGTTTTAAAGATCGCCGACGCAGAAAATGGCATACAACAGACTTTATCAATGATGAATTGATGCCAAAATGACTTTTGATCGGTTTCATCGTCCAACTAGCAAGAACCGAGGAACTTCCCAAAGACACCAACTGATTTTCAATGATTTGTGGTAATAAAGAGACAGCGTCGAACCCAGCACGTCAATGGTTACAGAGAGGGTCCTGAGCTGAATGAGAGCTACAGCATTTTCTGGTCCTGACGAAAGATAACATTACATCTCTGTTGCTGTTACGTTGTCAAAACAACTAAGTTGTTGTTGTATGGTGTTAAGCATCGCTTTCAATAAATTGTAAGTCATATAGCGACGATGTCTACTTGACACAATATTTTAAGCGCTGTCATACTGGAGTATCATGCCGTACACATATTTTATGATAAAATTATCCTTTAAATGCTGAACGTCAAGCGAGGAAGCTTCTTGTTCCATTTCTCAAGTCTTTGGTATTACCCAGTCGGATATCGAACCTACGTTATTCCGCATGCGAGGTGAACGCTTTACCAATAAATCAGGGCTGTGGTTACAATCAAGTTGTCTCCAAATGTACATCTTAAACAAAATCTAAAATGAAAGCGGTAAATTGATAGTTTTAATATATTTTCAATTGGTCTTGATGTCATTAAAACCAGCATATTGGCAAATTCACGGAAGATCTGTAAGATGCTGTTTCACGTAAACTTTGGGTTTTCAGTTGGATTGTTATGCAATATTTATCAATATATAAAATGTATATAAATACGAAATGTTGCCTTTTAGTCTTTATCTATATAGTTAAACACTCTTAAACCACTCATTTCCTTCAGTCTTACATGTTTTGGAAATAAATTGAAACGGGTGTCGTTTTCAAATGGATTAAAAGTTTTGAAATTTCAAGAGCAAATAAAATATATTGAAAAGAAAATATGCTTTCAAAATAATGGATTAGATTTCTAAAAACGTTACGGATACTATCGGAATCCGCTGTAACATCTACACGATTGAATATTTATTCTCTAGGAAATCTAAATTTAAGTATATCACTAATCTAATAATCCATGACTTTGACGTCGCAATGTTTACTTCATTTAAGTTTAAGTAAACATTTCAATCTCCCTGTCAACCCAATACAAAATAAAGATAATCATGTTTGTCCATTCTTGCGCTACATATATATAACTGCTACGTGATATATAAATGTATGCTAATAAACATGTTTTTTTTTCAAATTAAACTTTCATAAATATACATTTAACACAACGCCTTATTCTCAAAATATGTATTTCTAATAATCGCCATTAGATGTAATACTTCCTGTAACAGAAGACACACACAGTGATGAGTATAGAACAAATACCATCTAAATACATCAGGTCAAGCTTAAAATGTTTGTTATCACCTGAAACAAATGTATATGTCGTCTTTTTGAGTTGTTTTACATATATCAATGCATTAATTTGCATTTTGTCATGATTTCAATACACAATATTTTAGAGCAAACATATTTTATAGCTAATTACGTTCACGGATTTCGTTTGAGAAACTTGTGATATTTAAAGATTGACTTAGAGATATGCCAAAGTGAAAACAGAAATGCTTAACAATGTAAATGTCTCCACCAGATGAGTAGTTCTGGTGTTACACAGGAAGATCGTTGAAAAGGAAATCACTGGGTGATTTGAAAATATAATTTTTTAATTGGTCAATCATATACTGTGTATTAGGGTACACCAAGATGCATACGCATCAATAACACTAATCGTTGCATGCAGATGTGAATTTTTCACGTCAACAAAACAGCTCAATTGTTGAAGCAGTGCATTAATATATTGAAACCACAAAACGGGAAAATTAATCATTTAAGTCATTAAATACATATGATTTCACTATATCTTCATGATCCAATGGGTTTCTTTGTCTGTCCTTTATTTAGCAGGTGAGTAGTTATGCATTTTTAACTGAATCCTATTCATATAAAGTTTTCAGTTAATGCATGTAAATTGTCCAGATGTATTGCATGTTTAACCGCAGTATATAAGTCATCGTTGACACCAATTGTATTGGGTTGGTAGATGCTTTGATCTTGTTCCTATGGTTTGCATTGTAAATCGGCGCGCTCGTCGTAGTCTGGTCTGTAGATATATGTCTGGTTGTTCACAAAATAATTATCTCCATATATATATATGGGTATATGGATATTTATTGCCGAACAGCCAGATACATATATCTGCTCTCCAGACTAAAGCGAGTGCGCCTAGCTACAACGAAAAGCAGGACACAAGACTATATACTTAACCTTAGCTTATATACATGTACAATGATTTAATACGTAACACATCATAACTATTGAAAGAATGTACATACATGTACTGATAAGTTATGTGAGTAGTATCCAGTTAGGGATTCATAATGTTTTTTCCTTGTCAAAATGAACAATGGCGATTTAACTACAGAGAAAAAGAAAAACCGGACTTGATTTCGATATTTGGCACAATACATTTGTTGAAAACATTACGCATATACTCGTACACTTATACACACTTAATAATCAAATTATTACAGACAGAATAACGCAATCAAACGTACTAAATAAACAGTAGATATCATAATTGAATCAGTCCTCAAGCACATGTTATATATTATAGCCGTGTCCGGTTAGCTCAGTCGGCAGCGCGTCTGACTATCAATCAAGGATGCGTGAATTCGAACACCCGCTCGGTCAAAGTGTCCGTGATGATTAATATACGACATGCTGCAAAATTACCAATGACTGGTGCAAAAGGTTGTGCTCGAGTACTTGGTAACCTTCCGGGATGCCAAAAAAAAGTGGTTTTATTAACTGATCGTCTGTTAGACTTTAATAACATGAAAACATAATATAACGATAAGTATTCTGATAAACACATAAATAAACACTACGATTTGGGATGATAAAAGCTGTACTTGCCTAGTGTTTATTAAGGCGCACCAAAGCAACGACAGATATGTGCGCAGATGGGAATTTTAATATGATACAAAACCGGAAGAGAAAAACAGTAAAAAGTCGTTACTCTTTCAAATACTCTATCAAAGATATAAAAATAATATTGAAAAGTTGATACAGGTATACTTCCGAACTGAATTGTATTTGCAAAGTTTGGTTTGGATTAATTTCTCTCTGTGACACTTTTGGACCCTGGGACACAAAGGGACCCTGGTTGGTCAAATGTTTAGATGACCTTGTTCTATTTAGAAGGCTATTTTTTAAATTATACATCAATAAATATAAATTTCTCTTTGGCAAGAAAAAATTT
The DNA here is from genome assembly GCA_029582155.1 of Panopea generosa. NCBI lineage: Eukaryota > Metazoa > Mollusca > Bivalvia > Adapedonta > Hiatellidae > Panopea > Panopea generosa. The sequence continues at coordinate 57,040,234 of CM055904.1, read as the reverse complement.
CTCAAATGACCAAGAAAGGATGCTTCACATTAAATCTGTGATGATATATTATGTGATTTTAGAGAAGAAGTAGTACTAAGCAAAGTTAACGACGTATTGACAGACTGATGACGGGCACACGGTGATCAGAACCTCATATGGGCATTGGGCCAAGTAATCTAAGTAAGTTATATTGTTCAGCCACCTTAAGGTGACACATTTATTCTCCTCGTCATAGGTGAGATAAGGGTCGGGGATAACCTCCCCATGTCACACCGCACAATGCAACTATATTGTATAAATACTGAAAATGTGGAGTAAATGTGTGCATGCGATGTAAATATTTTACAATTTTCAACAATTCAATAACAATAAACAAACTACATGACAAAGATATATATTTGTTATATATCTATTATAGATTAAAAAGCGACTTCTATTCCTGGTTAATTGATATTAAGTATATTTATGTTAGACTATATTAAATAATTTATATATATATGTTCAACAAAAGACATAGTGATGCAAGTAATGTAAAGGAGTTACATAAACTTATTTGTAAAGTCTTATTTTTAAACGTCATTTGACCGACAGTTTATGTAATTCTGGGCGGAACTACGATGAAATCTGAGATGACTGATGTTTGAAAGCCCATCCGTTGTTAAGGCCGTTAATAAGCATAGTTCGCGAGGGCTTTGTAAACAACTATGCAATGTCATTCACGCATGCGCAGGGATGACGACCTTCTTGATAATTAAGAACGAACTTCATAATTAAATTGTTTTGTAGGCTGTTTTAAAAAATAAGAGCGTCACAATTTGAACATTGAAGCGATTCCATTGTTTTTCAAATGAGCTTAAACACTTAATTATTTTAAATAGAAATATTTTAATGAGAGCCAAAGATTAATTTTCTTCAATAGTAATTGTGTAGCAGGACATTACCACAACATGTGTGTCAAAGTTACTTCCATTTGACACTATTCACAAATCGGACTATCAACAATGTTTATCACTTATAGAAAAAAAATGTTGTTGGGAGAATTTGGAACCATTGCAGCATTGCATTTATTGTGCATTTGAAAGGAGATGTGTATATACCAGACCATCTTTCGTCTTCAATTGAATAGATATGTTCCTATTTTGTTTTTAAAGTTTGTTTTGTAACATATTAGTTGAGGATATTGTAGAGACTTTTATATCCCTGAATTTTTTATGTTACATGGAAAAATTGTTTTTAAATTATAATGTATTTCAAACTCTTTATATGCATAAAGTTATCCTTTATTTTTTTACAAGATTATTGATAAGAGCTATTCCCTTTCCATACCATTTATAATAAAAAATATATTGATCTCCGATTTTGATATAATAATTTAAAAACAATGAATTTGATAAAAATGTATTTTCATTTGGCTTACTGTAGACTAAAATCATACAGTATGCTTAAAGTACATCTGTCAAAAAAAAAACATTTTTTATATTAACTATACTGTATAATGTTTTCCTAAGTTTAAAATAGCTTATATATTTTTGATATAGTTTATTGCATGTTGCCATGTCCCATCTTTAATTGTAAGTCTTATGATCAATGTTAATTTTAACCCATTTATTAATGCTTTAAGATTAATCAATTCTAATCTCCCTCGTTATATATTTTGATTATAACACTACATTTTATTTACAAAACATCTATTTCTAAAATAATTTACACTATAGCAACACGTCGTTTATGACGTCAGTAGCGTCTAATAGTCAATAATCTAGTGGTGGTGAGCGCCAATCTCGAGCCTCAGCCTCTGTGATAAGAATTAAATTCATTTCGCATTCATCTCACACATCCTCTCATATAAACTCTTAAAAACTGGGCGAGACTTGAATGTCGGTGGGAGGCAAATGTTATCAAGGTACAATTGCTAAGGATAACATGTCCTTATTGACCCAGATATATTGTATTGCAATTATATCAGTTTCCAGTATGCAACCATCGTTGACATTGTATGGTCAACTAATGTTTTATATCATCCATCAGTATATTTTATCATTTATCATTAAGTTTCAAATTGTAAACAGTGATTGAAATCCCATTAAGCACGAGAGCTTATATCCATTGGGCTCAATGTATAACAAGATGTGCATATAATAATCTGGAACATTTACATATTTACCATGGCAATAGTTCTTAGTTTTAAATTTAGTCTTGCTTGCAGGTCGTTCCATGCGTTTTTCTCATAAATATACTTGCCACGCGTGTTGTTGACAATTTCGTACAAGATAATGTCTTGTTAAACGCAATTACTTCGTGATTTTTTTTTGTAATTTTAAACATCGTAATATATACAATTTGGCACAATACATATTTTTGAAACATACGTCTCACAAATATATTGCCACAACTGTAACCGAATGTTGATATAGCTAGATATACTGTTAGATGGTATATCTAATAACAGTAGGTCTTGAACTTGAAATAGTAATTCAAGAAACGTCTCGGAATAGTTGCTGAGTAACCCTACATCTTCTATAGAAGTGTCACCTTATATGCTCATTCCGAACACATCTGTGAACCTTGTTACTGGATTTCTCAAGAATGTCCCACTTGTAATAATTCATCATAAATGTTTTGATTAATAATAATCTCTGAAGTAGCATACACTTGGCTTTATATTTTTGATCAATTTTTCATCCGCGTTATTAACTTAACGCCTGTGTCACAATTATTAATCTAATAATCCGTGACTTTGACATCGCAATGTTTACTTCATTTAAGTTTAAGTAAACATTACAGTCTCCCTGTCAACCCAAAGCATAAATATCAACAATTATGATTCTACATTCTTGCGCTACATATATATATATACTACGTGATATATATCTGTATGCTAATACACATGTTTTTACAAATTAAACATTCATAAATATACAGTTAACACAACGCCTTATTCTTAAAATATGTATTTCTAATAATCGCCATTAGATGTAATATTTCTTAATACATTTATTTGTAAATAAACAAAATAGACAACCGTTTTCCTCCAACCCACGCATGCACATACGCACATGCACTCAGTTAAGTGGGTAACGTTGAAGAGGGAAGGCTTTTTATAGTGAAAATCAATATTGACGATTTCGAAATAGGTTTTTCTTCATAATAAATTATCGTTTTTGATAAAATGCTTGTATTACAAAGTACTTTAAGCGTTGAACTAACATTAAACACGTTTCCGAGATGAAATCGAAAGAGGTATTTTTATTTTAATTATAAATCTTTGTTTTTAAACATACACATACAATAACCAAATTGAACATTAACTTAAAATCTTATTTTTATTAACTTTACTGATTGTTACAAAAAGAACAAGGGCGACAACTCACTAGGACAGAAAACAAATACACTCGGAATTTTTACAAAAATTAATTACGAAAATAAATTTATACATATTTACAAATTAAAGACTTTCATTCAACAAAACAAAATGCAGGTTTACAAACGTCCTACATGTAACACAATTTAAAAGATTGTTGACAATACTCAAACATTTAGTTCACCTTTCCTACACTTCTGAGTCAGGATAATGCAAAAGTTGCAATACTGATTAAACTCAATATTATTACATAATGAAATATTTAACACACTTTACTTTATACTAACGGCCGATATTAAACAATTGAATCAATACATTCTTGGAGTAAAACTCTCAGTTTGACAGTTGTCCGCCATGTTTGTTGTTGTTGTTATAAGAATTGGCAAGTTATTTTATTCCTATGCAATCGTCTATTTTCATAACAGTTAATGAGTATTTTTCTGTATAAATCTTGTGTTTATTCATATAACACTTGTGGAAGGATAACATATTTTTATAAAGATATTAGGTTTAAATGATATGTGGTTCAGAGGTCACTGTGATCATCTGAACCAACGGTCTCTCTTTAAACTAACTTCAAGCCTAAATTTTCTGAAACATATATCTTATATGTTATGCTGAAATTGTTAAAAGTTTATTCCCAATGGAATATTGAGTATTTTAACTTACAGAACATGTTTACTTTAGTTGTGTATCAAGAGTTGTGGATGTTTTACAGGTCCGGTGAGAAGGTGGTCTCAGTTAGATATGTACACGTTAATGCTTAACAGATGTTTTATGAATGAACGTCAAAATGAATACGGGAATATTTTTATTACTTTAAAACGTTTGAGCCCTTTTAAACAGAAGAAAGGTTTAAACGTATTTAATTTGTACTATCTGCACTTATGTAATTTATACAATTTCAATGGCATTGTACTTGCTGACACCGCTAATTAGATCACGTAAACTGTATATTTGGTTTCACTGATGAACATATGACATATTTAGTATATCTATATATGTAATTAGTCGTACATTTAATATAGATTTTGCGATAATTTTGGTTTAACCATTCACGGTCGTTCTTTACATGTTTATTTCTGTTTTCAATGGTAGATATCAACAAAAGAACGGATCAAATTAAGTCTCCGCAATGTCAGTTGATACACACATAGTTTATCAATATTTCTATATTTCAAACGTGTTAACAGTTTTGGATTCTTTCATAAAATTGGGCACAAAATGTTTCACCCAGTGGTCGTTTCACCAACGATAATTGTTTTTCTTTTGTTAATGGGATTTAACACGATATTCATATAACATGTTATAACTTGCATATTCAGCTTTATTCGCGGTGTAAGACCGAGGAATGAATTTGAATAGTACCATCGTTATTCCGTAAAAAAATGCAAATCATTTAACGTTATGTCAGTGTTCTTTTAGTGAATCTATTGATTCCTTTATTTTGCTTTGATTTCTTTAATGTTCATTTTATATTTTACGTTGTTATAAAACATACTTTATTTACATACAAAATGTGGCATAATAATGTTTTATAGCTGTTCTAACTTTACTTCCCAAACACAATCACTGCTATTTAATCTAAATATTCATATCATAAGTAACAGAGCAGGAGTGTGCCATAAACTCATGAAATAGTTCTTATGTTAACCTAGTCTATAAATTTCTGATTGAAATCTTCAACAATCGATGACACATACCCTTGGACTTGGTTATTTAAGCTGCATTTTCATAAACATTGGGAACTTCTTTGAATTAAAGTCAACATTATTAAGGTGGTACACAGGCTAACTGATCATTTAATTGAAGAAATAATTGCATACTCAAATCAGAAGGGCGGAAACTTTGTTTATTTTCAGTGAATTATGGCCTGTTTCACTTCAATTAGTGAAAATAATATTGGCCGCATAGAGGTGATCTATTCAATAAATTTTGAATATATTATTTTTTAGAGTTATAAAAAGGATCTTATATTCATACTTATTTACTACTGTATTCATTAAACGAGCAAACTCGATATAATGCTCAGCTCAGCGGGGCCTCGCATATATATTTTACTCGTTTAATAAAATGATTGATTGAATATGTAGCGTCATTTTTATACCATCGAGAGCTATTAGATGATCAGTTTACCTTACCACTGTAACTGGGATCCTGGAAGGTTAACCAGTACTAGAGCACACCCCATCTCCGCAAGTAACCAATAACTTCCCCATTTGAATTAGCGGTGAGAGACGAATGGTAATGAGACGCAATGTCGTATATAAACCAGCACCGAGATTGTTATCGTGAGGGGATCCGAACTCGCGACCTCTGGATTGATAGTAAGACGCGCTAACGACTGAGCTTATCGGGCCCAACTAATAAAATAAATAATAAATGAGCAACCATGCAATATCCTCTATATACATAACATTTTGTATAATTATAACTGTATATAGTGTAAGGTAGGGAAATTAACAAAAAATACACAAATCATGTCACAGGATTCGAACTTCGATCGACCGAGCAACAATCCGCAGTGCGCTAGATACATAGAAATATATAAAGATCGACCATATCAATCTAAATTTCCACTAAACCGATTACCCAGGTTTAATCGATGATGTCCGAAAACCAATTACCCAGGTTAAATCGATGATGCCTGGAAACCAATTACCCAGGTTTAATCGATGATGCCCGAAAATCGATTACCCGAGTTTAATCGATGATGTACGAAAACCGATTATCAAGGTTTAATCGATGATGCCCGAAAACCGAATACCCAGGTTTAATCGATGATGCCCAAAAACGGATTACCCAGGTTTAATCGATGATGCCCGAAAACCGATTACCCAGGATTAATCGATGATGCCCGAAAATTTCGGGACATTTACAGATATATCTGAATTCAGATATACGTGTAGTAAATTATTTATGTTAACTCAACGGATTAGGAGCGGCGATAATAGTGAGTATAAATGCATGTTTTGTACGTTAAAAACGGTTATTCACAATTTATGCTAAATATTACAATTATATAAGTTATCTATTGAATTAAAAGTATAGAACTGTTTTTCCGCTTAACGTAATATTGCTAGTTTTACTGAACATGATGTAACAGTTTACATGATAAACTTGTTTGGGTTTGTCTATAGGTCATATAGTGGGATAGAAAACTTGTTTGGATTGCGACTAGGTTATGGGTTATGTCATAGAGCATAACCAGTCGTTGGTCAATACGACGGAAGTCAAGTCGTTTCCAGTACTAGGTTGTACGATCTGACGATAACTAGTTTTTGATTTGCTCTTTTGGTCATTATATTTTTATACAGATTACAAGTTGTCCTTCTGATACATTTTTACACGCACGCACGCACGCACTCACGCAACGTGTTTATAGGCACTTCACTACTAAGCAATGGGTTTATAGCGATGATATTTTTTTAAATGATCAAATACAGGATTGATATCTCCAAGATACATTACTGAAATGACCATATCTATAGCAACTCCCAGTACGTAATTAGCATTCTAAATATCATTCATATCATTAACAAGCTTAATACGAGTTCATTGCTTTAATCAGTAGTCGTTGGCATGTTGACAATTGGCAGATAGCAGTAACTCACATACTCGGCTGCATATATACTAACTATTATTGCTGATTTGTTGATACAGCTTTGATATTACTCAATAGTTTTAGTAGTTATTTATTATACACACAATATAATTCCGTCACATGCATGTACTAAATTTGTCCGATCCCAGTACTAGTGTGTGGACAGAGAAGACGTACACCAGCTGAGGCCTCATACGATCTGAGAAATCCTAGTCTTTAATTTGATCTTTTGGTGATTACATCTTTTTGCAGATTACAAATTGTCCTTTACATACTCTCTCTCTCTCTCTCTCTCTCTCTCTCTCTCTCTCTCTCTCTCTGACAAACACACAGAAAATCATCACATGGCTTATTACCATGTTACCATGTTAACCACACACATGCATAGTGACTACTCCATTTTTGTTCGTTATAATCGTCGTGCTTTTTATGTTTAAGTAAATTACGCTTTGTTATAACGTTTAATGTATTATAACGTTGCCAATTTAAGAAGCCCCGCAATACTATTGTCTTGCAAATAAGACAGAAGCCATCAACACATATGTGAAGTGGTATATTCTTATTTTTTCCATATTATTAGTAAACTGTAAACCAAAGAAAAACAGGTTACATTATTAAAACGGTTTGGTTCAACTAAGAAAATAACTGATTCATCTAGACTACTACATATAGCAGCATTTGAGTTATAAAACAGTGTAGCCGCATGTGTTTGTATCAATGCATATGTTCATATTCGTTACTCAAGTATGTGTTTACCTATTTACACTATATTAAAACAAAATTGTAAATTGATGATAGACTTAGTTTTAAATCAATACACTATCTTTTTATTCTTTTGGTCACATAAGAATAAATGTATAGCATTTGTATAGAATATTTATTTATGTGCGAACTTATTCATTTAAAAGTCGCGGAAGTAATCACTGTGGCGCAGATATGATCTTAAGAAGATGAAAAAAAACCCGCTTCATGGTGACACGTATTGAAGACAATTTACAACTAATGTCATATTGTTATTTATCACATTTACAGATAAGGAACACATAAATAGTTTATGTTTGATACTTGCTCATTTGATATGTTGAAAGCATTGCAAAGTCGTGATATATTATTAGATTAAGTAGTTTGCAAACATTTACATCTTGGTCAGATTTTGTAATGCTATAAACAGATTCAAGATCAAAATGAATTATGATTGCAGTGAATAGACCCTCATATCTATCCTTTTATCTTTATACGTTTTATTGAGTACTTAAAATTGAAAAAAAGTAAAGTTTCTCTCGGCAGAATAAAAAAAGTTTCAAGTTAAAAGTATAAAATGAGTTCATTTATGGAAGTTTTTATCGGCAGTTTAGATTTTATAAGTGTGGAGTGAAAGAAATGTAAGTTTTCACAATTCAAGATTTTAGAGACAGCAGCTTTAAGAAGTCGTGATACATATTTGGCCATTTAACTTTCACATTTGAAAGGAGGGGGAGCACATTAGATTTTGTTTCGTTACATTTAACTAAACTTGAACACTTGATATGTGGACATCAATAAAATAACTAATTTAGAGGGTATTTAGAGACGAACCTAAATATAGACGTATCTACACGACCAACTCTTTAGAATGTCGATCGAACGTTATTCATTTTAGTGATACATTAAAGAAACCATAATGTAGTCATTTGAATGGTAACCATAATGGATTAAAATTATTCTATAAATTAATAAGTACACAAAACGATAATTTGTTGCTAAAACTCTCCAAATGTGTACTAGAAATGTTCAATAAACGGAAATACTTTATTCAAGTCCAAACTGAAACAAACTAAAATATACTACACCGTTATAAGATTTAATTAACACTTGTAAAGACGATATAACATTTTTGACACTCTATGTGTGATAATTCATATGTGTTTTCTCTTTTTATTCCTGATATTGCCTTTATCCTTTTGGCACATTGTTGTATTACTATAATATTTATGTGTATTTGTATTATGGACCGGTGGCCTAAATTACTTGAATAAACTATTGTCGTTGTCATTTAAATGTCTTCTTTTATATTTGCCCTATATAGTGATATATACATATACAATCCAATTTCCATTAAAACTGATTAAGTATGTTTCATTAAAAGTATAATTTCATAAAATTACGTTCTTTGGTGGAATTGCATTTATAAACCAAGTACAGTCGTTCAAAGACGTGCACGTGACAAACAATCAGATAAGGAAAAACACACTCAATTTTCTGCACTGTTTGCAGTTTAAACCGCAAACACTATTTGCTCAATGTGTTAATGTTTGTTATTGATTTACAGTCCCATAAAACTTGAATGTACTTTTGATAAATATGTACATTCACGGTTAATGGTATTTTTTGTTATTTATATTATTAAAGTACAAGTTAAATTGTGCTTCTATATTCAGCTAAGATATATTTTAAAGTTTATGGTGTTGTTTTTTGTTTCAGATATGTATTGCGTAGTTAAAAAAACCAAAATTTATAGATAAAACGTTGTGGGGGTCACCCATAATCCGATATCGTGATTCCGTCTTTATTAACACAAAAAGGTTTCAAAATATCAGTGTCATTGGAGTGTTGAAAAACAAGTCTGCTTCTAGACTATAACATCAACAGCTTTTTGTAATAAATACACCGAATGGGAGTTCATATTGCCATTTTGAGCCTATTAAATTAGTATTTCTTTTTTTTAAATTTTAGTCACCATCGATATGGTGATCGTTTATTCATCCCGTAATAGGTCTGTAGAGGTCGGATGTGTCATCCTCTAACATACTTTACAAACAATTGACAGGCATGGTAAATAGATATATATGCCTACACATTAGGAATAAGTAAGAAGCATGCATATTATAGGAGCTATAAAATTAGGGAGGTAATTTATAGCTTTACATTTAAACAAGATCTCCACCAAGATGGTAAATTTAAACATTTAGCCATATTATAGTTCTTAAGTATCTTTTGTGAATGTAAAGATGAAAAGTATATATTGTTCACATTTAAAGAAATGTAAATGATTTAAACATAAAAAAATAGATAAGAAGATCTTTTCAAAAACCCAACCTTTGAACATCAAATATAAAAGATTATATTTTTGCTGGGCAGTTTCAAAAAACATGCGTATATATAAAATAAAATACTGATATTGGTAAAAATATATAAAAAAAACCAATAAGAATCTTACATTGGTTTGAGGTTCGCATAGAAAATTCCGTCCTGAGCGATACCGTTCTGGCGGGAACGAGACTAGCCGAGTTTCCGTGAAAACAGTTATCCTAAGGGATATAATTTTATATCTGAACCGAAAAAGCCATGAATAGTTCTTCTTATTGCATACCAAACACATTGAATATTTATTCTAATTTAATTGATCATTATAGATTTTACACCGATAGCTTTTAAGAGCTTTAAATATTTGATTTACGTCATATATTTTATACGTTACGTCATCTAGATGGTTCCTACATCACAGCGCGAGAATTTTTTTGTCTCGGCTCTAGGGTGAGATAGAAATATATAACCCCGGTAAAAATGCAGATTTCCTAATACGGTATACAAGAAAAGATATTTCTTAGGAGGTTGTGACATTTTTGTTTTAAGTGGAAAGTGCTCTATTTTGGTAGTATCGTATAGATATTTTGGAGTCTCATATCTATATAAAGTGACACTGCTTCTTTGGAGGTGTATTATGCCCAGGCAGTCCCTACATACAACTGCAAGAAATAACACAAATTACCAGGAATTGCCTTGAATGTGACTTAAGTGTTTTCAAAGATATTGTGCTTGGTTTTATTTCTTTATAAAATTTAATTATCTATATACCTTCTGAATCTGATTCTCAAACTAGAATAAAAAAGTAACTATACCCTTGAATTGTTTCCATTAACATAATCTGCTTAATTGCAGAATAAATGGTCATGACCTTTGACCGGTAAAACTAAAACACATCTCCAAATACATATAATAATTACTAAATATTGTGTTCAACATTTTAAAACATTTCTAAACTGTTTCACATTACAATTAATTGATGAATTACCAGTCATGTAGTATTAAACATGCAATTACAACAGGCAAGCAAAATTACATTAACAATACATGTTTATTGCATATACCTTCTATGTACATATTTTAAATAATGTGACCAAAACCATGTATATTCATATTTATTTTATGAAAATCATACAATCGGTCACTTACCCTTTCAAAACCGCCCTTTCAAAATGCAGACGACAGTATAACTCTCTAAAATACCGTATAACTCAGTCGAATCCTGAGAGCGAGTACTGTCTTTGGCAAAAAATTAAATCAATAAATTATTATATCCGGTGTGATGTTATTAGAAGGTTTTTGAAATTTCATAATTGTAACTGTCACCCCATGGTTATAATTGTCACTGTCACCCCATGGTTATAATTGTAACTGTCACCCCATGGTTATAATTGTCACTGTCACCCTATGGTTATAATTGTCACTGTCACCCCATGGTTATAATTGTCACTGTCACCCCATGGTTATAATTGTCACTGTCACCCCATGGTTATAATTGTAACTGTCACCCCATGGTTATAATTGTCACTGTCACCCCATGGTTATAATTGTCACTGTCACCACATGGTTATAATTATAACTGTCACCCATGGTTATAATTGCACAGTGTATAATATAGTACAAGGGAGGCTATACACTTTTTAGACAGTAAAAATTCACTATGCGTTGTCAACAATGTAAATCAATGTATATATTACATGTATATGAATACAGGTCGATATGGGATAATCGGTATATGGAAGAACATATTAATATCAAATTGTTTTTGTACATGTTTTTGTACATGTTTTTGTACATGTTTGTTTGTCTTAAGCATGTAATGTGAGTAATGTTGGGGCTAATTGTGGGAAGAACTTAATATACACTGTACAGAGTTTTGTAGTGTATTTGAAAAAAATACAGCTGAACAGTGCAAGTCAGATCCTCTGTTCCACACGCGGATTTATATATCACTATGCGGTATATTGTTTAAGAATTAACTTAGTTGCGAAATTACTATTTCCAAGAATAGAATATTTGTAAATAAAAACTTCATTAACTAAAAAAATAATAAAATAATGAATAGTCCACATTCTTCCAGATATATGTAAACATTTCTATTCCTATTTTAATCGTGGTAAGTTTACTAGTTTACAATGTATAAAGTCCAAATAAACTTTACAAAAACACATTTTTTGATAATAAAGAAAATGATTTAAACTAGACGTGCGTGTCATATTGCTAAACCCATACCTGTAAACCACTTATTGATTGCTATAAAACAAGGAACAAGGAAAACATCAATTACATTGATAGAAATGTGTATTTGTTAAACGAGGGGTCCGCCCATTTATAGGGTTAGGGTTATGGGTAAGGGTTAAGGTTAGGGTTAGGGTAATGTGCAATTGTAATCTGACCTAGGGTAACGAAATAAGTTCTTATAATCAAACCTGGGGTAATAGTAGTGTGTATGTATAATCAGACCTGAGGTTATGGGAATGTGTAATTAAAATTAGACTTTGGGCAATGGTATTGTGTAATTATAATCAGACCTGGGGTCATGGCAATGTGTAATAATTATAAGACCTGTGACAACGGCAGTGTATAATTATAATCAGAACTCGGGTAATGGTTATGAGTAATTATTTTCAGACCTGGGGTAATGGTAATGTGTAATTATAATCAGAGCTGTGGTAATGGAAGTGTGAAATCATAATCAGACCTGAGTAAATGATAGTGTGTAATTATAATCAGACCTGAGGTAATGGTTATGTGTAGTTATAATTAGACATTGGGTAATGGTAATGTGTAATTTTAACCAGACCTGGGATAATGGTAATGTGTTAATATAATCAGACCTGAGTAAATGGTAGTGTGTAATTATAATCAGACCTGAGATAATGGTAATGTGTAGTTATAATCAGACCTGGTGTAATGGTACAGTGTAATTATAATGAGACCTTGGTAAATGATAGTGTGTAATTATAATTAGACCTGGATTAATCGTAATGTATAACATGAATCAGACCTGGGGTAATGGTATTGTATAATTATAATCAGACATGGGGGTAATGGAAAAGTGTAACTATAATCAGCCCAGGGGTAATGATAATGTGTAACTATAATCAGACATGGTGTAATGGCAATGTGTACGTATAATCCGGCCTGGTTTAATGGTAATGTGTACGTAGAATCAGACCTGGTTTAATAATAATGTGTAATTATAATCAGACCTGGGGTGATAGTGATGTGTAACTATAATAATACCTGGGGCAATGGTGATGTGTAATTATAATCAGATCTTGTGTAATTGTATTATTAGACTTGGGATAATGGTTATGTGTACGTATAATTAAACCTGCTAGTAAACATAGATTGGACAATATTTAATATCTGTGTCCCTATGTACGTAAACATAGATTGGACAAATGTATGTGTCCCTATGTACGAAAATATAGATTTGACAACTGTCGGTGTCCTCATGTACGTATACCTAGATTGAACAACTGTGTGCCTCTTTATATACGTAAACATAAGTTGGACAACTATGTGCCTCTTTATCGACGTAAACATACATTTGACAAATGTATGTGTCCTTATAAATTTACACATAGATTGGACAAATGTCTGCGTCCTTATGCACGTAGACATAGACTGGGCAAATGTCTGCGTCATTATGCATCGTTGTTTCGACTTTTCACCAATAATTTCGACTTTTCACCATCGTTGTTCCGCCTTTTTATCATCTTAGTTTCGACTTTTCACCATCGTAGTTCGCGTTTTCACCATTGCAGTTCCGACTTTTCACTGTCGTTGTTTCGACTTTTCACCATCGTTGTTTCGCCTACCTGTTGCACATGCGCAACGATGTAAAACAAATGCTCGGCGTCACAAAATTAATATACACTTACAAAAGCATATGGTTCTGTCCAGTAACACTAGGTATAATATGTGACGTAGACTGGCAGACTATTTATAACACTGCTTATGTAGGCAGGCAGGCAGACAGGCAGGCATGCAGGCATTTTCGTTACAAATCCATGAACACATGCGGCTACACTATTTAATAACTTATAGGCTGTTATATGTAGTAGTTTAGATAAATCATTATTTTCTTTGTTTAACAAAAACGTTTTAATAATGAGACTGCGTAACCTGTTTTTCTTAAATTTACTAATATGTAAAAAATATTATAAAAAAGTAATGCCTTATACCACTTCACATCTGTGTTGATGGCTGCTGTCATATTTGAAAGACAATAGTATATGCGGGACTTCTTTAATTGGCAACGTTATAATACATTAAACGTTATAATAAAGCGTAATTTACTTAAACATAAAAAAACACGGAGATTATAACGAACAAAAATGGAGTAATCACTATGCATGTGTGTGGGTAACATGGTAATAAGCCATGTAGTGATTTTCTATGTGTGTGTGTGTGTGTGTGTGTGTGTGTGAGAGAGAGAGAGAGAGAGAGAGAGAGAGAGAGAGAGAGAGAGAGAGAGTATCAGAAGGACAACTTGTAATCTGTAAAACAATGTAATCACCAAAAGAGCAAATCAAAGACTAGGATTCCTCAGATCGTATGAGGCCTCAGCTTGCGTACGTCTCCTCTGTCCACATACTGTACTGGGATCGGACAAATTGAGCACATACATGTGATGGAATTGAGTGTATCATAATTTAAAGCTGTATCAACAAATCAGCAATAACAAAAACACTGCCTAACATAGTTTTACAACATTAAGTATGACATGTAAATGCTGGCATTGGTGGACGGTAATTGAAAGCTAATTATATATCCATGTGAGAACGTAGCTGTAGCAGATGAAAGGTTGATGGATAGTTAGTATATAGTCAGCCGAGAATGTGAGGTACCGCTATTCGTCAATTGTCAACATGCCAATGTTTACTAAATAAAACAATGTATTCAGCTTGTTAATGATATTAATGCTATTTAGAATGCTTATTAGGTATTGGGAATTGCTATAGAAGAGGAGAGAAAACGAGCCTCGTCAGTCAGAGTCGGAGTCAGTCGGAGAGGCCGCTCGAGTAAAGGTTGGGAGGTCACCCGAGAGTCGGGGGTTTGAGCGAGAACATAGGTTGTGTTAGTTTTGGTGTCATACATATTTCTGCATGTGACTTTATATTCTGATTTAAATGGACTTGTTATAAAATCCTCATATTTGGAACATTGTCTTTGTGTTAACCGCTCCGCTACAGGACTGAATTGGTGCCGTGACCAGAATGCTGATCATTAGCATAAAAGAAACCTGACCATAAACAACGCGAAGACATGGAGCAAGGAAACGCCACAACGACACATAACAAAGGTTAGTGAATTGCTTAATTAATGTTTCGACAAAATTCATGCATGACATTTTCAATGTTTTATGAATCCAATGGCAATGGTTTACATCTCTTTAAGGAAGTAAATAAAACACTAAAATAATGTTAGTATCAAACGGATATAATAGTGTCTACATTGTGTATCTAGATGATAGATCGATATTAAGTAAAATAACATTTAGAAAAAGTACTCCGCAGCTTAAGGTAAAATTTAAATTAAAGATACAGGTGATAATTAAACTTAATTGTGTGTTGGAATTTGGCGTACATATATACGAAAACAGAAATTAGAGGCCCAGAAATAATTGTAATTTAATAATAGCTATGGCTATAATCTTTTAAGTAGATTTTAATGTTGAAAATGACAATTACAAACATAGGTAAAGTAAGTTATAGTAATTATAAGATAACACGACAAACAAACAAACAGTTGTTATCAAGCATAGAAATGCACTATATATATATATATAATTGATATACAAATAAACAATTATTATATTCATTAAATCAGTCATAAAGTAAATATTTCTATAAAAATAGAGTGTAAATCTAAGCCATACCGATTGTTCAATTTCGGCAGTGAATTAAAAACACACACACAAGAAAACAAAAGAAAACTGCATTAATTTATAAAGAAAATAATATTTGTGTGGATATCACAATTTGCTGAATGGCTATGCGGCACATAATTAATTTGAGGTAGACCTAGGTAAACTGAGAAATATCTGGGTGGATAATAAATTCCGACTTTTATGTTAAACTTTTGTACAACCACAGATAAATTTTAACTTACCGAAGGCAATATGACTAAATTAGTATAAAATAACTCTTAGGTTAAACAAATAAAATGATAAGCAGAAGTAATGAAAAAAGGAAAATAGACTAATAACACCAAAGGAATGTAATGAGGTTTGTTGATTATAACAGTGAAGCACAAATATGTCTTATTAATGACCAGGGGATGTAAGTATAAATTCATGTGCTGGTGGGACAATACGTACCTTGGGATATAAGGATATTAGAAATAAAAACAACATATTCGTACAATGTAAAAATGTCAGGTACGAACTACATATACAGGTGGAAAAATATACCTGGGTCAATTTGACAAGGTATGCATACTTTAACAGACTGGACAAATGTGTATTAAAAAATGGAAGTATAAAATATGCTCTATGACATCACCCATAACATAGTCGCAATCCAAGCAAGTCTTCTATCCATCTATATGACCTACAGACAAACCCAAACAAGTTTATGTCACGTTTCCCGTCTAATGTCCAATGGAACTCGCTCCTTATTAGTATTCACCTCGAGTAATTTTAATATAAAACACAATGTCAAATTGAAATTAAAAATAACAGAGTTATAACACAATCGTTTTAAATAAGTGCATGTTGAAGTTCATCAAAATTTAATCAAATTAAAGTTTTCAAGTTCATACTACGTCCTTACTACGTTCTCCTGCGTCTAACACGACCCCACTAATTTCTTACTACGCGCATGATCACGCGCGCATCACGCCCAATTTGTCCTTACTATGTCCTTCCACATTCTTACTACGACCAATCAGATCACAATACGCGCTTACCACGCGCTTACCACGCTCACAACCGTAATCTACAAATCTCTATTTCAGAGGCAGATAAAACTTATTTCAGAAGAAAAATATCATAGAATAGCCTTACATGCAAATGTGACTATTTTACCAATGTTTTTTTCCTATTTCTGAACATGAAGAGTGCTTTTTCGTATTTGCACTCTTAACGTTTGGTAAATGTTCAACTTTTTCCAATAGCAGTTTGCAATGTCTATGTATTCTACAACTTAAATAATTGATTTATTCTGACGAGATGCAATTGTGCTAACAACTGCTACTAAACCTCACCCAATTATTTCACTTAAAAACACTCACCCATCCAAACTCCCCATTTGTCCACCGAAACCCTTTTCATAGTCATTCCATCCTCTTAAGAAATTTTCTGTGCCATCTTGCCTTCGTTGCAGTACCTGAATATTCATGAATTTGCAATTACATTTTATATTATCAAGACAATCCAAATTATAATAACAATGTACCACAAGTAATATTGAAAACTTTGATATGTGCTTAAAATACAAATAATTGGAATTCGTTTAAACGTCTCATATGAAAACATGGGTTATTGGAAGTAGGTTTTGTGATATTTTAGCAAACGTGATTGGTAAAACGGGTTATACATTGTGATTTATTGTGCAGACTGACTGTGTATACACCACCTGAATTTGCGCTTTCTTGACGTTGAATGCTCATGCAATCATGTGTTGACTCTGTATTAATATGCAAAATGTCATGTATGTGTAGAAATACATCGGATAGGAATATGTTATTTTAACCTGTGCCGGACTGTAAGACTCTTTTATTTGTGAGAATACTCTTCTAACTAACTGTGTTACTCTAGTATTAAAGGACTAAAATGACTGAAGATTTCATTTCAAGGTTTCATTTACAATAAAATACTCTAGACCCTAAAAAACATTCACACCTTCAACTCTGTCACTGAAAACATATGTACTTTATCTTATTCAGATGTTTAGTACAAATAGATGTTTTTATTTAATTTGACGTTTATTCGACATTCATTACATATTCTACACATATTTAAATACGACATTTGCTCAAGTTTAAAAGAACGTATGCAATCCATAACAAATTCAAATAACTATTCACTGTCGGGCGGGGGTCAATTTGTATTTCATTATGTGACTATCCAACCATTTTTTCAACCTTTTTTTTTCTAGACACTCTGTCTCTCCGAATATGTGACTGTTTTGGTGTCTCGGTCGGCTGCTTAAACCATATTCCATATTGTCTGCATGTATTTAAAAGATCGGAATCAAAACCTTTTTTCACTGTTAATATTAATAGGAACAGACATATTAAGGATAATATTCATTAGTTGCTGTTTTTTCTTTTTGTTTGTAAGATAATTATTGTGATCTGTGCAAATGATTTTCAGACACTGATGGGCCATTTGTTGCAGAATTTGATGCTAAAGAACAATTGTTCCGTGGGCATTACATGTTCGAAAATAAACGGTAAATCTTTTGACTGTAAAATAGTATCTTCCCAGCAACAAATTAATAGGCTGTTGGGAAGAATCACAGTGTACGATGTTAAAACAAATGTATCATTGTTCTGCCTATCATTTCCGCTCAACCAAACATTAAAAGTACAGTCGAGACGATTGGACACATCTTCAATCTCACAAGCTATGGCTGACCAGCGTCCATTGATCATGCCTTCAACATACAATTCTCTGGTCATATAAGGAGTATAAAAAATGTCCACCTTATCCGTCTATTGACCCATATACCAAGTTTCTGAATATATCAGTCACCATGAATAGTAAACTAAAACAAATTGAAGAAACAGTTCCCATCACCAGGCACATTGTAAACATTCAACAATTGTTCATTTAATTTCTGCTCTCGCCAGCTACAAAGAACTGCTGGAGATGACCAATATATACCCATCTGAAAAATGTTTGGCCAATCTCAAGGCGGCTGCACGGCCATGGGGTTGCCGCGAGATGACTGCTCAATATCCGTGCGATTTCACGGTTACTGTACGGGCAGCGAGCCTACAATCTCCGTACGATTTCTTTTAGCCCCTATGTCCACCTAAAATCTTGCGTTTTCTGCACGATCAGCGCGCCGCTTCCGCGGTGCCAGTGCGGGAATTGCACAATGCCACCTACATGTCGGCGGGCTACGGGCTTACGATTTTCTCAAATTTGTATAACGTCTTGCTAAACAAAGTCGTAGAGGCCGCGACGCCCGTGAATTCGTACGAAAATCTCACGGCCGCCTCCGGAGGTCGCACAGAAAGGGGGATACGGACAGGATATGGACTCCGTAGACCCATCGCATGTCAAATGTGAATTAGGCAATACAGATGATATATTGTCGTTGTTAGGGAACGCAAAATACTTCACTTCGTTTGATTTAAAAATTGGATACTGGCAGGTGCCTGTAGATTTAACAGACCAACATTAGACCGCTTTCGTATGTCATAAAGGCTTGTATGAATTTAGAAACTCACTATGAACATATCAACAAGGTGTTTTTTCCTTAAGAATGAAACTTTTATCAATGAATGGGATCTTGAGCAACGCAGCAACTGCGGACCTGCGTCGATGAAAGCAGATGCGTTTGACTATTGTATTGAGTTGAGTTTGACACGAGTAAAAATGTGTCAATGATAAGACAATAACAGTACATGTGTCTCGCCATATAAATAGACTTATCTTATTAACAAGAAATAAAAACAGGAATATCCGTGGAATCATGGAATTCATTCTGTTCGAAAATACAATCCAACTTTAAGTCTCACTTACCAATTACCTCCCCTTAGGTAACCGTAGCAAAAACATTGCACCCAAGAAATAAGAGCTGTTTAAATCGGTTGGGCATTATTTTTTGAAATTGCTTGAAAAAGTAATATGTTTGTTTTTGTGTACATATGAAAACATTGGATAATTAAAATGGTAATATATTTTTTTTTGTACATATGCGAACATTGGAGCATTAGCAAGAGGCCTGCAAAGTTTGAATGGCACTGGTTACTGTTTGATGAAGCTCTAACAGTTTAAAGATGCGTAGTGGTACACTGCAACAAATTGGCAGAATTGTTAAAAATATAGGGGTGTCATCAAAAATTAATTGGAATGTGAGACGTTTAGCAGATCCATGTTAGATACGCGTGAGGGACGTTGCATATTCAATAAATCCGAGGCATTTTCTTTTCTTTGATGCGTTCTTTTATTTCAAGGGACTATTTTATTGGTTTGATCGTTGTGCATTCGTCACCGTTGTTCCATTCATAACGAGGACTTTCTTCTTGATCATATATGAGACATATAAACAGAGATAGGCAACTAGAGGCAATGTTCTTAATTTAAGGGGACACATTTGGCGTTTCCTAATCTTGGAAACGCAGCTCATCCAGAACCAAATAACATATTTTTGTGATTTTGGTATCAAAAGAAAGTGCTTAATTGTAAGTTAAGGAGGGGAACTTTTCTTTTTTTAAAGTTAAGAAATGACGATTTTTTACGCTTATGGTTATTTTTGTATGATCATTTTCTCGTTTTTAACTCATTTTTAAAGAAAGAAATAACAAAAACGTCTATAAATATCGATATGAAATTTTTGCCACCGATGGAAAACATACTTCTTCTTTCTACGTATATTCTATTTATGTCGTATGTTGTTAAAACGTATTTGTTAAATCAAATACACTACCGGTTTTTTTTTGTTAATAAAAATGAATGTTTCGTGAAAATTTCAACTTTATTGTTTAATAATAATATAAATAAGTTAAATTCAGAGGGAAAATATTCAATATTGGATACTTGTAAATAGTCACCATTTTATCAGCTTTACTTTGGTACCAAAATTATTCAATTCAGACAAAGATTGAAAGGGTTATTAAAGAAATACAAAAGGTTCCAACCGAAATTTCAGCCGTGTATATTGTATTGCTATTAGCCTGCTAGTCTCTGTAATTAAGTCACTGATTACATACAGAAAGAGACATATTTTGTCTACGGAATACATACTGCAATAAAGAATTTTTATTTTACAATTAAGTTGGTTACACATATGTTATTCCAAACAACTAACGTGTGTGTATTTATATTATTTTCTAATGTGTGTTTATAAATGTACCTTCCTTCTGTCCATTATCTAGAGTGCATGAGATGAGCACAAAGCAGGTCCTCATTTTTCATCATTTACAAATTTACGTGGGATACGTTTATAATATTAATCATCTAGGCATTATTGTAAACTGTCATCTCATATCAAATTACTTTTTTTGATGCAAAATCACAAATAAACCAAACGTCGGTCCTGCAAAAAGTGTGGTTTGTTCATTATAACATGTAACATATGTTGTTCAATACCTAACATTTATTCACTTGTATCAGGTACATTTGATTGTGGTTATTCTATGTTTTCCTTGGATCCATTTGTATATTTAGTTATTCTCACAACAGGTTGTCACTGACTACGTTTGGTCGTTTTCTTGTTACAAGTACGTCATATCCGAGGTGGCGAACCCACGTGACTTTTTTATTATAATGTGAGATGTAGATCTAACATAAATGCACATTTCTGACATAGCAGATTTTCCCATATTTTTGGTATTAATTTCTTACCAAGAAAAATAAGGGGTCAGGGTAACTTTAGGTAGAATAAATATTTTTTTCATTATAGTAATTTTGTTTCGTTATTTCAAAAATATTGTACAAGTGTATAATAATATGTATATGACTAATTTTAAACTAAAACATAATGTTAATTATTTTTCTAATGTTATTTAATATAACATTCTAAAAAAACTATTACTAGTTATGGTAATTTGTCAAATATGTCTTTATAATGCACGGCAGCTTATGTTTTTCTTGATACAATCTGAGAGTGCCAACATTTGAACGAAGGACACTAAAACATAAAAAAAAGTCTAATAACCTATATGTTTTATGAGTTTTGGTTTAAAAAACATATAAAAATGTGGGTGGATGCTTTTTTTTGTAATGCAGAAATATTTAGAGAAAAACTTAGTTTTCAGTGTATAATTTCAAAGGCTAAATTATTTGTTATTCAAATATATTATGATGCTTATGGCATAGTACCGCCATTGGAAACAGGAAATGCTTCCGTGCGGTTATAAATAATTCTTGTTTCTTCTCCAATCATAAAAGATGCATTTTCCTTATTTTAATGCTCATTTTTTTATTTTAATGCATAAATGATGTATTTTGAACATTTTGAAAGCGTTATTATATTTGAATTGTGAATTTTGCTGAACTTTGTCAATAGTGTACACACTGAACAGAAAAAATATCTTGGATGACAAGTGACCCTAACTTTTCTCATCTTGTTTGGATAGTGCAGGGGGTCGACAAACAATAAAATGTAAGTTTCACTTCTTTCATTTGATCTCTATGAATGACAAGCATGGAAACTTATTGACAATAGAATAAAGAACAAAATCAATTATTTAAGTTCAGTTTCATATGTACAAGGTATGTCCAAAAAGTAATAGGACGACCCTGTCAATTTCGTATTTACGGAGTCTCATGCAAATCAATGGTATCATTGGATAGATCAACACCTTTCCTATTGTCATAAAATATCAAATCAATTTTCAGTGATTTGTAAATTCATGCAAAATTCACCATAGTAACGCGAGTTAATAAGTACGGGGGACTTTGAAATTAGATGTCATTAAAACAACTTACTTAATATGGCGCCAAATGTTACGAAATAACAGCAGACGTCATTTCAGATCAAACGCGAACGTCATTTCAAAGTTTGACGTAAACAACAGATATTTTAATAGTTTTGCACACTTTCGAGAAGACAAGTGTAGATTTGAATAAGGGAAAAATGGGCGAGGTCACCCCAAAAGTTGAAATGCGGAGTGTGATAAAATGATGTGTTGGGTGTGATAAGACCCCGCAGGATACACTGACGTTTATGTCGCACAACCAAACAACAAAACATGTATCCCGGAGTCTTGTGTATCGCTGGTACAAAATTTTTGCCAATGGTGAGACGAGAGTAACAGACCGACAGCGATCTGGACGGCCGAAATCTGGTGTCAAAGCTGGCGTCGCAGATCTTATTCAAACAGATCGCCGACAATCAGTGCGGGCTTTAGGAGATTCACTTGGAGTATCAAAGTCATCAGCTCATCGGTCACTGATTAACGAATAAAATATGAGTAGGTATCTGCAAGATGGGTGCCACGCCTATTGAAGGACCACGAGAGAGAGCAGCGTGTCCATGCATCAACAGCTTTTACTGAGCGTTACATGCGTGACGAGGAAAATTTCTTTAGCCGCATTATAACCACGGATGAGACTTAGTTGTATTTGTATGAATATGAAACTTAACGCGAATCAATGGTATGGAAGCATGTTTCATCTCCACCACCCAAGAAGGCCCGGACATGCAGAGCTGCGAAGAAATTTAAGTTTATCTTCTTCTTCCTACTTCAACATGCTGTACCCCAGGATCGCACTGTCAATGCAGACTTCTACCAGAAGATAATTATATTTTAATTTCCATACTAATAAAATAATTATGTCGTTTAATTACATTATTTAGAAACATTATTTTTTAAAGTTTATTATGTATAACAAATTTAAAATACATACATCGACCAATGTTTAACCTACAAATTGTATTAACCTACAAATCAATTATTCAAACATGACCTTTATCCACAGGTAATTCGTGTTGACCTGCTCGTGAGCGCTACGCAAGAAGCGACCCGGTGTAGACCTTGAACATTTCATCAATCATCAGGATAACGTTCCTGCGCACCGGGCCGGAAACACGCTGATGTCAATCGATTTCCTGAAGTTTGAACGCCTTCAGCACGTCACTTTTTACCACGTTTTGCCCCTGAAGTTGTGTAGTGTTACTTTCAGCATGAAGAAAAATAAAGTTTACCCACTTTACAGTTTCCTTAATAAATGAATTAAGTCAGTCAGAGATACATAAATTTATGTTTTTTGACACGAACATAATAAACTTACATTTTATTGTGATCAATTGCGAGTTTGACATTTTTATCCAATCAAAAATAGGTTTACAATCAAAATGTATGCCCTGAACATTCTACGCTTTCAGACAATCTGAGAAATCGTCTCAATGGTGGAGACTAACCATGTATAGTCTCAGTTATTCCCTGATTCGATATCAGGTTCGGTTCTGGTCATTGATTGCAAATGTGACGGATGAACAATAATTATGTGCGGCACGTTCTCGTTTTTTCTAAAAATGAAACCCGAAAAAATATGATCAGGTTTATTAGTTTATATTATAACAACGAAAATTTTGAAAACGTATTGTTTAAAACGGAATCACCAGTGTCTGAATATATATGTTTTTATAAAGAAATAAAGAATTAAAGAAAGTGTTTATGACTGACAAACATGTTCTTAAATTCTTAATTCGGTGGATTTGTAACGGCCGATACTTGTCTTAACCGTGAATAAATCGTCTGCAAATAAGCTGCTAATGTGACGGGGATTATCGTAAAATTTCTGATTTAGTCGTATACACTTGCCCGTCATTCTTTATCTTTGGAACGGTCACTAAAATATATAAATGGGCAAATATTTCTTTTCCATTTTGTTGGAACATGATCGTTATTTCGAATGTAAACAGCCATCGGCACCGTAGAAAAATGCACTGTAGAAAAATAGTGGTTCTAGGGAAATTAATAAAAACAAATTTGACAGGATCGGTCGTATAAATCTAAGTTTTAAAAAAAATCGCTTACTCAGGTTTAATCGTTGATGCCCAGACATTTCCGACATTTTCGGATATAACTGAGATTAAAAATGGTCAGCCTCCACCATTGCGGTTTCAAATAAATTTAAATACAAAAATTGATTTTATTTTGGACATTTTATTTTTCTATCCTACCAATAAAACCTGATTTGATTAAAATAAAGTGTACATTTTTGTCATAGTAGACTACAATATACGACATATGATGTGTTTCAACCACATATCAGAGTTATGCCCCTTTCTGAACAAGATATAACAAAATACAAGAGTCTGATTTCAAATTGAGTAACTTTAATTTCATATTCTCAACATATTTACATAATTTTTCAGAAATAAGATAATGTGATAATGTAATAAGACATGTGTTTCTTTAATTATAAGTGTGGAAATGTGCGGCAATTCATCTTATTCAACGATTACAATGTTCAGTAACATTAAGCAATATATGACACTTACAATAAAATACAATACATTATAATACATTATTGCACGTTAAAACTTTAAACAATGGAACATGTTAATAAATACGTGTTTAAAGGGAGTTTATCAGGGAAAAAAACGCTATAAATATCTGAAATATGAAACAGAAATTTTAATGGATAAAATGTATCTCATTATTTTAAACAAATAAAACCCGAATGGTTTTGGTATGTAAAAATCAAACGTGACAACATCAATATTTGGAATGGAGTGGTAAGCTTGACACGAAATCACTATTCTGAAAATAGACAACACTTAAATACTTTTTTGACGACCTTCGCATCAACATTCGGATTACGTCACAACCTGTATAACGAATCAAATGAAATTATGTGACGCATTTAATACGTCACAAAATATGCTGCATTCTTAAGCGGGAAATATATTTTAAGCTAACATTGTTAGAAAATACCTTTTCAATATAATAATTTTGGCATGTTTAAATAGATATCATTTTGACAATACGAGTCAGTAAGTTTACAAAGGCATGATATATCGGGGGTAAATGTATTAGCCGATTTAAAATAATTGAAAAAATCTGATTAATTTTTTTTAACAGTACTTGTTTAACAGTAACTGACAGTGTAGGACTAAATGATTTGAATGAATGAACAAAGGCTTAACATTCCAACGGACAGAACAAAAAACTTAAACATGAAAAACTAGAAATTCTTAAAATAAAATTAAAACATTTTCTCCATTAGATTGATAAAACATTTTTTTATGAAAAACTGGGACAGCCGTTATTATTTTGATGAGTACATTGCGACAATGATTTTTTCTGGCTATATACTTTAGGAAGTATTGGTGTTTGACACATAGGAAATACCTTTGTGCTGGAACTGGGGATTGTTCCAAGCGTATATGTTTGGCTTGAGCTTAAAACAATTCTCAAAATATGTTGTTTGAACAGCTGGTCTCACCGTATAAATAGTTAGTCCAACACTATAGGGGTTTGAAACATTATACTGTATATAGATGATTGGTTTGATATTTTATTTGTGTGACTTTTAAATATTAGAATCATTTTAGTTTTGTTTAAAATTTACGAATAACGATGCAAGAAACCTGAGAAATATTTATAAATGATTTAGTTTGAACAAAACAGTTTAACATAGTTTCAATCTAGTTATTTTGCAGCTTAATCCAGTGAATCGCCTTACAGAGTATCCCGTTTTAAGTTCAAGATACTTACCACTAATATCTAGACATAAACAAGTTTTGTATCGTTTATGCATTAACATGATACATTGACGAACTTGTAATATGGACCAACTAACTGTATTGCATTGCTATGTTTTGGATTGCACATTTTAGTTTTCTGCAGCCGTTGTCATTCCGGGTAAAAAAATAGAATCTCTGTCGATATCTACAGTTGGAATCCTCCAATGAGTGTCATCTCCACTCCATCACTTCTTCCTTTCATTATTGTAATTCAATTGTCAGCCCCTTGTATAGTTTTTAAGTGTACAATAAAGTGTCTAGTACCACTGTAGAACACTTATCTCGTAGGAGGTAACAAATTGAATATTGGTATATAATTTCAATTATGGCATTATCTTTCTTCAGTTTATACGTTGATTTGTTGTTTTTACACACTCCTTCTTGTTGGCGTCATATAATCTAGACGTGTTAATTTAAACACTATTTTATACACATAGTTGTCTTACATGGTTGTCTAACAAGTGAACACGAATCATAAGAAAGCTAAAATAACTTATATGTATATTTTTTTAATGTGTTAATACGTCGTAAACCACAAATTATTCAATCATTAGTTGTCTGTTTTATTTTGATTGTATTGGCCTATAACCATTTGTTATATTGATTGATAAGTCAGAATGTATATATATGAACGTTACACATGGTGAAAATAACCTAGCATTTCTCCTCTTGTATTTTGCTGAGAGAAACTCTCGGCTGTGGTATGGGCGGTTTGTCTACTGTAAGTTCTCTACTAAGTGTATTATCTTGCTCGACTCTCTTGGCAAAGCAAAGGGCTACCAAAATCAAAAGACAGCTAGCGGCTTTCAGTCCAATATCTACAGAAACTAAGTTAAATCGCATACCTGAAATTAAAAAGTAAACAAATGTAGCTGCTTAACTTACTTTAACTTGAAAAGCCATTTGATAAAATTTGAATGTTACAGGTTTTAAGCTGAGCTGCTTGGACATGACGCATACGAGTCATGAAGCTAACATCCGTTACTACAGCTATGTTTGGTGTCCTGACGCAAGGCAAGTTATCTGCATTAATTATGCTAAATACTGATTCTAATACAGGAAGAATTCGGGCGTTGTGTATCTTATGTCTATCTACTTTTTCACCATCAATGTAAAAGAAATCGGCCGGACCCGGTTATCTCAATCGGTGGCGCGTAAGACTATCGGTATTAAGTGTCGTGAGTTCTAATTCTTGTCTCCATGGTGATTACTATACGACGTAACGTCCCATTGCCAGTCATTTCTCGCCGCTAATTCTAGTTGGAAAGCTGTCATTTGTGTGTTCGAATACTGGTTAACATTCCAGGATGCAAGACAAGAGTGGTCATGTTTGTCTATTAGCTCTCGATGGTATGAAAATAACGCCAAGCAAACAAACAATCAACCTAATTTGATATGCTGACTAGTGTATATATCAGAAGGTATAAAACTACATGTAGTGTAATTAAATGTTTGAAGTGACATAATGACATGGGAAATTAAGAAAAAATATGATTTAAAAATTAAATGTAAGTGTAACAACATAGACATACTAGTGAGATCGTACAAGGAACAGGAACCTTTATCTGCGCATGCGTTGCCCGACCATAAAACGCATATTGAATCCAACATCTTACCATACACTATCGGGGCAGGAAGAAAGACTGAAATAAAATATATCGAGTATACATTACTTTATCCATAATACAAATATACAGAAAAAATGCTATAAATGTGTAACATAAAGCAATGGTACCATAAAGTGACATTTTATAGATTGTCAGTTTTATCTGCACTGTCTCGTTTTATGATGAATGTTATATGCTGTATATGCCGTATAGCTGTGTAAAGGGTAACAAACTGTATACGATGTAGCTGTGTAAAGTGTGTGAGATGATAGATGCTGTATGCTATATAGCTGTATAAAGTAGTATTTGATGCATCTATATAGCTGTATAAAGAAGTATTTGCTGTATGCTTTAAAGCTGTATAAAGAAGTATTTGCTGTATGCTATATAGCTGTATATAGAAGTATTTGCTGTATGCTATATAGTTGTATAAAGAAGTATTTGATGTATCTATATAGCTGTATAAAGAAGTATTTACTGTATGCTTTATAGCTGTATAAAGAAGTATTTGCTGTATTCTATAAAGCTGTATATAGAAGTATTTGCTGTATGCTATATAGCTGTAAAAAGTAGTATTTGATATATGCTATATAGATGTATAAAGAAGTATTTGATATATGCTATATAGCTGTATAAAGTAATATTGGATGTATGCTGCATAGCTGTATAAAATAATATTTGATTATGCAATATAGCTGTATAAAGTAGTATTTGATGTATAATATACAGCTGTATAAAGTAGTATTTGATGTATAATATACAGCTGTATAAAGTAGTATTCGCTGTATGCTTTACAACTGTATAAAGTAGTATATGATGTATGCTATACAGCTGTATAAAGTAGTATATGATGTATGCTATACAATACAGCTGTATAAAGTAGTATTTGATGTATGCTATACAGCTGTATAAAGTAGTATATGATGTATGCTATACAGCTGTATAAAGTGTAGTATTTGATGTATACTATACAGCTGTATAAAGTAGTATTTGGTGTATGCTATACAGCTGTATAAAGTAGTATATGATGTATGCTATACAGCTGTATAAAGTAGTATTTGATGTATGCTGTGTAAAGTGGTATATGTTGACAAGATAAATGTGTATTGTAATATAAGCTGCATACAATATAGATAAGTTACGCGTTATAAGTTGTAAATGTACGATACTGGAATATGCTGTGTATGATACTGTTGTGTACTGTGTATGTATATGCTATATGTTATATGCTTGATACGATATTGATGTTTAATGTGTAATAGTATGTGTACGATATTGCTGTGTACTGTATTATATGTTATACTTTATATTCTGTATACGATATTGCAGTGCAATGTGTCGTATGCTGTACGTGATGTTGCTGTGTAATGTGGAATATGGTGTATGTGCTATGACTCTGTAATATATTATATGTTATATGCGATAATACTGTGTAATGTACTAAATGATGTTTACGATATTGCATTTATGCATGTCTAGTGGTTATTGAGATGTAAGCAAACTCTCTACGTATTCAAGGGTCTAAAATGTTACCTGGAGTCAAAACCAAGCCACACTTAGTGTCCCCTTATCACCTTGAGTCCTCTTTATGATAGTGAAGGCACAATTATTATAGTTCATTGACGCATGACAAGTAGTTCATAACTAATTAACTGGTAGATGATCATCCCCGCCCGCCCCATAAAAGATAAATAAAAAAATACCCCCTCCACCTTTTTAAAAATAAGTAAGATGATAATCTAGCAATTAATTTATGGCCTTACTGTGATAGAATCTTAACTAAGTATAAAAGGGTTCATATTTCTGACTAATTAAAAGTTATTACAATTACCTTGAGTACTGGTAAAGGTGGTATTCTCACATGAAAATATCACATAAGATATTTTCTGAGATAATTTGAACGCGAATGAAAATGGATATACATCTACATGTACCTAAATTAAATATGGGAATATCTCATTTGTCCCTTTGAGACCCATCGGGGTTATTCCATTTGTCCCTTTGAGCCCCATCGGGATTATCTCATTTGTCCCTTGGAGTCATCATCGGGATTATCTTATTTGTCC
This sequence comes from Panopea generosa, assembly GCA_029582155.1. NCBI lineage: Eukaryota > Metazoa > Mollusca > Bivalvia > Adapedonta > Hiatellidae > Panopea > Panopea generosa. Next base: position 57,010,163 of record CM055904.1, on the reverse strand, counting down.
CTTGGAACCCGATCGGGGTTATCTCATTTGTCCTTTGGAGTCATCATCGGGATTTTCCCATTTGTCATTTATCCCTTGGAAATCCAACAATGTTATCTCGTTTGCCATTTGTCCCTTGGGGCCCATCAATGTTATCTCATTTGCCATTTGTCCCTTGGAGCGCCATCGGGGTTATCTCATTTGTCCCAAAAAGCCATGCCGATGGTAAAGAAGACACAACTAAAGTTGACATATGTGTAGTGCTTACTGAAATATGAGCATGCCTAAAACCTTAATCGATTTTATTAAAATTATTGCATTAAATCAAAATGGATTTGTTCTACTATGTCCCTTGAGTCCCATTATCATAGTGAATACATGCGCAAAGTATTTGTAGGAGTAGATGGTATGAGAACACCTAAAACATTTAACCGAACGACTAATGCCATTCATCAAAAGTCAAGCTAATAAAACAAGTGACTGCATTTACATTACACATGTATCGTACCTGTCAGTGACGTCAGGAATGTCACTAGGCCAATGCCCATCGATCTGTCTTTTTCAGCAACACTTCTGTAAAAAATAAAATATGGAATTTACTATCTTTCATTTGTAATGAACTCTTTATGTATCGACGGGCCGTAAAAAACATTCATTCATTAAGTAAGTACGCAGGTTTTTTTATTGTTAATGCATCGATCATTTGTGTGTGTTTATGGTAGCTGTGACCTTGAAATACTTTCTCCTTTTGGGCATTTATGTTCTCATTTTTAAATATATACCTATAGTACAATTAGATAGTTCGGGTTTCCTATCCGATTTTTTTACATCAATTATATATACACTTGTTCTATGAAGTTTCAGCTTTCGTTTCAACTTTGGTTTATTTTGACATACATTTTATAAGGGAAATACGGCTAAAATCGTTCGAAGAATACGTACCTCTAGGGGGCAATGTTAACGAGAAACCGTGTGATACAATATTAAAAAAGGAAGCTAAAACGAAAGCTAATCCTTCACAGTACAAGTGTACAGATTATTGATAAATTACGCCAGATATCAAACAAACAGATAGGAACATCGCTAACTTACTTAAACATGTTAATTATAGTATAAACGTTTTTGTTTTGTTTTTTGTTGTTGTTTTTAATGGGATTCAACGCCATTTTCAACACATTTCAGGTTATACGACATATCCAGTTTTACTGGTGAAGAAGACCTCAGACTAAGTCAGACTGAGTAAGACTGAGCAGAACCACCGTCCTTCCGCAAGCAACTTGAAACTTTCTCACATAAAGTTTTTGGAGCGAGCGGGACTCGAGCCTACGACCTTAGCGGTGAGAGGTAAGTGATCTTGAGACGGCGTCTTAGACCACACGGCCACGGAGGACCGTAGTATAAACGTAAACTAACAAATACCAACACAGTTCATACATCAAAAAGAAGTGACAACAGAATCACAGCCTTGGAAGGGCTAGTAGCACAAGCCACTACTATGTAAAATATACTCCCGTCGCCACATTACAAATACGACAATATAACATCTCACTACACGGTTGCGCCTCTTGTTAGTAATGGTAACACGATGATTCTTGCCCTATGTAATTTGGTTAGAAATATTTTCAAAAGGGGGCAGATGCTCAAAAGCTAGCATAACAGTATAACATATACTGCAACAAGACATCACTGGTGGTAAAAAGTGACTTTTATCGGATTTTAACAGTTAGACGTAGAGCATTTCATGACTTCTTAAATAAAAATTTAGATTTGTCACTACATTCTCTTTAAAAAGAACAAGCTATTAAAATCCCATTGATTGTGCACCTTTATGAGTAGATGCGTTCCTGCTACGGAAAACAATACTTTGAAAACTATTTTACCATGTAACTGTAAGACATTGTGTTCTACAGATATATAGCTTTGTAGTGAGACCTATGTAAACACAACTTGTCTGCCCCATTTAACGGATACTGTATTTGTTTGCATTTCATCTTAGTAGCATTCGTCTCTCACCGCTGATTCAAATGGGGAAGTTATAAGTTACTTTCGCAGATTTGGCGTTCTCGAAAACTGGTTAACTTTCCAGGATCCCATGAAACAATGGGTTGGTTAACTAATCGTCTGTTAACCCTCGGTGGCATAAAACGACTCTAAATATACATACAATCTATCAATCAAATCTAATAAACGTACACAAACGAAATTCATTCTTTAAATGATATATTACCTCAGTAAAACCACGAACGTAGGCGCTACTATTAGAGTTCCTATCAATGACGCAATGGCGTTGAGTATGACAAATATCATCATATCGTTACAAAATGTGCCGCACATGCCCGTATGTATCAAACCGGAAGCGGAAGCAGTACAATTGGAATACCCCTGAAAATAAAATATGGCAAAGTGTAACTGTTTTATAATTTGATAAGTTAAAATATCTATTCCGATTAATGATAATAGTTGTGAATGATTTTAACTATTATAATCATTAATTATAATCATCAATATCATTTTAATAGTGATCAAAGCTCTGTAAGTGTTGATAGCATGTGGCTGCTGATGGCTTTGTGGAGAAGTAGGATATTTTTCAAAACTCTATTCTAAGCAGCATTGAGTTTTAAAATTTTACTCCAAGATTAAAAATTCCCCAAAAGTCAAATTGCAGTAGTCCATCTTCATTATTTGTCTTCAAATTATCCGAATTTGATTTTGTTCATATCTCATAAACCTACAGAACGTCAGCATTGAATTCATATAAATAAAAGTATAAAGATTGTAAGGTGTTCCGCTAGGTTTTTTTATTTACGTTTAGTACGTTTTTCTAGGGAAGTAGCTTCTATAATTCTCGTTCGACTTCCAATTACTTCAGCTTTCCTAGAACTACATTATGTTTCTAACACAGACATATAAATTGAAAAATAAATGAAAAAGTTAAAGGGTACTATCATTTATTTCGAGCGAAACTAATCTTTGGTGGTCGAAACTCTACATTGTAACCAATTATAGAGGTCGGAACTCTACATTCAAACATTTACAGAGGGGTCAAAACTCTACATTTAATCTAAATAAAACTTTCACAATGTCATAAGCTCTAGGATTCCATTAACTAAAGAATAAAATGCATGTGAACAAAATATTTGTTTTTTTATGTTCCAGCAAAAAGTGGAGCTCGTCAGAAATCCAGCATGACCTATTCGATGAAACGTTGCAAATCCGTTCACATAACAAGTCGGTTTACTTTATTACATCGGAAGTTTCCGTCAGTCATCGTATGACGTAACGTCTCAAAATAATGTCATTTTATCATGATAAATCGACGTCATTTATATATTCAGGCAAGTCGGAATGTAGTTCGACATTTTACGTACGAGAGCCGAATAAACCGGAAAATACCGATTATGTGATAAATGAGATTTAGCTTTATATTGCAAAGCCACTTACTTGTCCTACATTGGTTGTAGACAGACAACCGGCATGACATGGTGAAAAGTACGTACTTCCGTCCGCACAAACAGGAAGATACGGGGCACCGGTACACGAACACGACATGTTCGCCGAAACGCTGCAAATAAAACATGGTGAGTAGTTAAACGCTCTGGTTAGGTCACATGGCGTATTTACTGAAACGCTGAACGCAAAACATATTTGTAAATGTGTAAGACGCTTTTATTAGGTCACTTCGCATGCTTGGTGAAATGCTGAAAATGAAACATTTTGTTAATTAGTAAGACGCTCTGGTAGGTCAAATGACGTGTCTGGTGAAACGTTGAAAATGAACATATTTATTGATTTGTAAGACGCTCTTGTGAGGTCACATGACCTTTTCGATGAAACGCTGACAATTAGAATATAAAATTATGTTGATTTGATAGACGCTCTCATTAGGTTAAATGACGTGTTTGGTGAAACGTTGAAAATGAACATACTAGTATGCTTTGATTTGTAAGACGCTCTGGTAGGTCACATGACCTATTCGATGAAACGCAGCAAATGTAACATATTTGATGATTAGTAAGACACTCTGGTTAGCACAAGTTGTGTTCGATGAAACGCATCCACTAACATTAAAACTTAAATTTATTTTATCATATATTTAAGTAAATTCGGTGAAATAGGACTTGTAAAACGGCCTCTTGTGAGGACAGAACACAAACGAGAAGATGCAATTGCTTGTAACAACCCCGTTCGGTTTCATTTATTGAAGAGTACCTGTCAAATGACAAATAAGTGAAAGCTGTAACAATGTGTCTGTTGAAATACGAATACGAATAACAAAATGACGCAGCACCAGTTGACATGTTAGGAGATACGCTGCATGTCCTTGAATTACAATGTATACTGAACGTAACAGCTAACCAGCAACCTGACATTTTATGTACCTGACATTTTATGTATTTTCTCAGAAAGTAGCAAAGCAATTTCCTTGAAATTTGGACCTGACTAAGAAAGAACATTCAGCCTATGTAAAATACGTAATTGACTGTAAATGTTATATAGAACATTTAGCCTATGTAAAATACGTAATTGACTGTAAATGTTATATAGAACATTTAGCCTATGTAAAATACGTAATTGACTGTAAATGTTATATAGAACATTTAGCCTATGTAAAATACGTAATTGACTGTAAATGTTATATAGAACATTTGGCCTATGTAAAATACGTAATTGACTGTAAATGTTATATAGAACATTTAGCCTATGTAAAATACGTAATTGACTGTAAATGTTATATAGAACATTTAGCCTATGTAAAATACGTAATTGACTGTAAATGTTATATAGAACATTTAGCCTATGTAAAATACGTAATTGACTGTAAATGTTATATACAACGTTTAATATCGCTGCTCCATATTTTGACGAAGATATTGGAAATACAAAAGTGGCAGGTTAGCTGTTGCGTTCAGTTTATTATTGCTGTTGTTAATATATAATTTTCGTATTTTTGTAGAAAAACAATTGAACTTAAAAAATTCTCTTAAGAATAGTACATTCGCTGACTGTTAGCTGGACATCCTATATACTGAATGAAATAAATTTTGACACTTTCTCCTTTCTTAACCCAAAATATGAGAGAAAGATAAAAGTTGTTGTTTATATCATTTTTTTTACATCGACTTAAGTTATGAATTTGCTTACCTACTGACTGAATCCAGTCCGATTATAATAGGTCGATCACAACCAAGTACGAAGTTAAAACTGTTAAAACCGAGGCTGATGGCCTTTGCCACAAACATCATTTTAATGCACCCGGTCATACCCAGACGGAATCGACGAGTTATGAAACCACCAGCAAGTGTACCGACCAATGTCGAAACCAGCTTTTCAAGACCTGAAGAGGGCAATTAATATAACAAAATAAACTACACCACCCGACATTTTGTTTCCTTGAAATTTTGACTTTAATAAGAAAGAACAATTAGAAAAATACAATTAGTTAATCTGTATTATGTAAAATCAATACATAAAATTTAATGACTGTTTATGTTGTATATCAATGTATATTTTGACGAATGTATTGGAAATACAAAAGTAACGGAATAACTATTCAATTCTGTATACATATACTTAACGGCTTTATAAACGCATGTTTTTATGTGCGTTATAACTTTTTACCTGACTTGTGAATAACTTTGTATTATTATATACATGTTAGAATATCGTTCAGCAGTCAACACATATCGTGGATTGTTATTGGAATATGGTTGAAGACTAAATTGTTTGTGGCTTTGTTGGAATTTAATCAAATATAACGATGTAAAATACCCATATGATACTAAACTTGCGTTTTTAAAGCCATTATGTATATATCAAATAGGATACCTTGAAAACATTCTGTCAGCTTTATTTCTTTAAAGTTTTGTAATTGATAAAAAGAGTTCATATAAATATTATAATAAACACAAGTTTACTTAAAACATATGCATAATCTATAACACAAGATTTTTTTTATTTAGGCATGGTTGATTTTAGATAGAAACTTTTGATAAAACAACTATAGCATAGGTGTCCGAGATACTTACCTACTTACTTTTACAATAATGTTGTTTGCCAATCTTACCTATGACAATGTTAGCCTTCCATGTTGGTATTTGAAACTGAGTTTCAATATATTTCGGTCCAAAACTGCCTAACGCCATTATCGCAAACATAAAAAGTAACAATGACAAAACTGTGCACGTGTATACAGGCTGCTGGACAAGTCGAAACATAGCCTTTGGCATGTCTGAAGGTAAATTAATAAAATAATTACTAGATAATACATGTAACTTATGGTACTATCTAATAATACCTCATGGCACTATCTAATAATAACTCATGGCACTATCTAATAATAACTCATGGCACTATCTCATAATATCTCATGGCACTATCTCATAATAACTCATGGCACTATCTGATAATAACTCATGGCACTATCTGATAATAACTCATGGCACTATCTATTAATAACTCATGGCACTATCTGATAATAACTCATGGCACTATCTGATTATAACTCATGGCACTATCTGATAATAACTCATGGCACTATCTCATAAAAACTCATGGCACTATCTATTAATAACTCATGGCACTATCTTATAATAACTCATGGCACTATCTCATAATATCTCATGGCACTATCTAATAATAACTCATGGCACTATCTGATAATAACGCATGGCACTATCTATTAATAACGCATGGCACTATCTATTAATAACTCATGACACTATCTGATAATAACTTTTGGCACTATCTGATAATAACTCATGGCACTATCTATTAATAACTCATGACACTATCTTATAATACCTCATGGCACTATCTCATAATAACTCATGGCACTATCTGAAAATAACTCATGACACTATCTGATAATAACTCACGGCACTATCTCATAATAACTCATGGTACTATCTATTAATAACTCATGGCATTATCTTATAATACCTCATGGCAATATTTAATAAAAGCGTTTGGTAGTATTCAATATATTTTCGTTTAAACATTCGTTGAACATTATATATTTGACATGGCTTGTTAAACAGATTCTTGTAACTTCTACAGACCACGATCGAAGATTTCATGGGTAGAACCGGAACGAAACATATGGAGATAATCTGACTTAATTACTGTCTCAACACATGGTACTAGCTCCTGTCTAACAAACGTATTTAAGGTTATGCTTCAAAACTAAGTTAAGAAAAGCAAATGATAAAAATAGAAACCTTCTCACCTGCCGTACAAGAACACATGCTGCACACTTTACATAACAGTATGACATTATAATTAAACGCAAACATTATAAGAATCGATATACATCAGCATCACCACTTTGGTAGTTTAAAATGTGTGCAATTATGCTAAAAGTTTGGATTTATCATACAAACCTTGAAAGGTATTATCAAAGTTATATGCTCAATTCATAATTTGATTGTCGTAAAAGAAACACATATGAGTCTTGATAGAATTTTATGATTTTGTTTATTTTACGATTTAACGATAATGAGAAAATGGAAACTTATTTTATTATATTTACCTTTCAGAAGTTCAATATTTGATTGGTCCTTGTCCACATCGGCGGCATTCATATACTCGACACCCTTAATCATGTTTTGTTTGTCTTTTTGCAAAGACGCAGGAAAAAAATAAATTGGAATGGAAATGATGACAGCGCATGCGCCGAATACAATAAATCCGATCCACCAAGCGCCTATCCATCGTGGATCATTTGGGGTTAACGTTGACTCTGTAGAAAATACAAATTTCAAACAAAGAAGTTTGCAAGATTATCCCAAATTTACTTTCGTATTTCTGATATAGGATTTAAACAAAGGAACTTGAATCCAATATTTGTTATAAAAATGTGCGACATATTTCAAAGGGAACATATATTGGAACGGGGAACCAAAATATGGAATGTTTTTGTACAGGGTAGAGGGTTGGTGATTGTAAAATGTTTAGGATTCGATTTCGTATTTTTTCTTTTGTTTATAATTTGCTAATACATGTTAAATATATACATGTCCCCATATTTTGACGATCTGTTTGTATGATATATTTAGGATGATTAATTATTGTATCTCTTTTTTATGTTTATATCTCTTATTAAATCACATCAATAATTTAAGCAGATTTTAAATGCTTTTCATAATTAAATTAAACTGTCATAACGTCCTTGAAATACAATCGTTTTTCCTTCACATACAATCCATGAAACTGACAACTCGTCTATAATCTAAGTTTCTTCTCGTTACAGCCTATATCCTTAGAATGTTGAACAGACCAATCTCGCCCTGCTAGGGTCCGTCACATAGCAGTGCGATTTAAGCACGTTGATTGGTTATTAGCTTTAATAAAAGTTGAATGACGTCATCGTTTGCTAAGCTTTAAACTGCTATGCATTGAAGGACAGGCATAGAACTCCCTGCTTTTTCAATGGGGTATAACAGACCTGATCAGGGATATCGCAGATACTGGGATAGACCACTGTTTCTTTATGCATTCACAATTGACTCGTGTTTTAGTTAACTACTAACTCTTTTAGACAAGATAGGTGTAGGAGTCTGTAAAAAGAAGTTCGAGTTTGCGTAGGAATGAGTCGACCGATGACGATCTACAAATACAATATTACACTTACCTAAAGCTTTTACACGAAATGTACGGATTTATGTGAGCTGTTGTATGATATAGTCTGGAGCTATGGTAGATTCTAATATTGTATATGTAGTACATAAATAACCACAGAAACGTACACATATACACATAGCTGCCACAATGACGGAGATTAAGAGATTTGATGTATGTAATAAAAGATTACCTAGACCAAGACAGAAACATTATAACATGCTGGTCTTGATATACTTTCAAAAGCTAGTATACGATACCTAGTGTTATATACGTATATATAACAAAATAAGAATAACATATATAAATTAAGATGGGCATAATACCTTTGAGATCCACTGGTATTTTATTGAAAAGTCCACCAGCTGTGATTGCGATGAACGGTCCAAATATGGAGAATGACGTCATAATACCTGAAAGCAGAAAACGTGAAGTTTTAATTATTCCGGGTGTAATTTTGTAAACAATATTGATGTCCCAAAACAACACGTTTATACCAAGAAATTATATAGAGAATCCCTGATTGGGATGTTATTAACGCTCACGTATTCACGCAAAATGTCGTTTTCAAATATCTTTAATTCATCTCAAAAATACAAATCAAAATTCTATTTTTGCACAATGGAATTATCTATAAAACGAGACCATTACCAGCAAATATTGTTTAAAATTGTTGAAGTACGTATTATTACAACGTGTGTGTACTGCAACTAAAAATTAAAGAAAGTACTTGAAATCTTACTTCAAAGTGCGTTTCGCAACTATTCTGAATTGGTTTAACTTAAATCCGTCACGAATACAATTGATTATAGACGACATTTTTAAACACTTATTTCTAGAAAATAACACGTGTTGTTGTAGGAAATCGCACCGCTTTCTTTAAGTTACATGGGTTTCTTTCAGACTAGGAACAGTTGGATCATTTCGTGGCTATAAAATGTATGGGCGATCCCTTTTTAAAATTATAGTAATAATAGTAGTAATAAACATAATTATGATAATAATTATACTCATGTGTTATGTTAATGTATTACATTGTGGTTATCAATTGCGGTATATTGCAAAGGCTTAACGTTGTCTGCCAAGATGTCATTATTCGTATTTTATAATTTAATTAACAATGGTATACCTGTAGACTAGCGTGTCGCTAACACAAAACATCAATCACAAACAGTGTATTGTATGTAGCATACTGACAGTATAGTATTGTTTATTTAAAAAAAACAACACTTTGACTCACATCTGTCTGATTTTAATCTAAATGTAATTGATTTAAATCATAATAAGTATATTAAAAGTGATTATAACAATGATAAGACCAGGATCCTGATTAATAAAAAAATCGTTTAAGTGGCCATGCTTTTAAATAGACTCTAGAGCAACTGCATTTAGTTTCATTGGAATTTACATACTTAAATATTTCAAATTTTAATCTAAATTCGACTGGTTTCTTTAATAATTTTAATTTAACAATGCCAACGAAGCCAAATGCAGTATATCTTTCTAGAACCCATCTAAAATCATAACCAGTTGAACGCTTTTCTTTGATTATCTTTTTTAATTTTTTAGTATAACCTTAAATATAATGGTGAAACACAAGATTATCACAACTGCATTTGCGGACGTTCATAACATTTTAAAATGCATGTTTATATCTCAAGCATTTTGTTTCGTACATATGAATTAGACGTCCTCAAGGTTTAAAATTATATTAGACATTTCCATGAAACAGGTCAAGCAACGTGGTCTAGTGGTAAAGCATTAGACCCAAGATCGAAGAGTCGTTTATTCGATCCCCCGCCAAAGCTAAGTGTATATAAAATGATGTAATTATAACAAATTCTTATGCCGTTATAGAATATTTAATGATCTACCGTTTTAGAATATTTAATACGTTATCACCTATCCTTATTGTTATCATGCTACTAAAGTATAACACCTACAGATAAGCCAGAAAAACTGTATTTTGTTCTTATATATGTCTAAGTAAATAAAGATTTAACAAAATATTAAAGATACTTAAAATATTCATCTAATCAGATTGATTTTTAAATGAAGTTTATAGAATATTTATAAACTATCTTTTTATACAGTAACTGGCCAATTCAATGTTTTTTTTAGATTATTTACATAATATAAACATAATATATTTTTATAATATAAACTTAATATAATATACATATAAAACACATACTTAGGGTTTTCCGTGGCCGATTGGTCTAAGGCGTCTCAAAAGATCACTTACCCCTCATCGCTAAGACGTAGATTCGACTACCGCTCGCTCCAAAAACTTTATGTGAGAAACGGTTTGCAAGTTACTTGTGGAAGGGCTCAGTCTGAGGTAAAACTGAATATGCCATATATAACCTGAAATGTGTTAAAAATGGCGTAAACCACATTCAAAAAAATAAAAATAATAATTCAAATTGCATTTGGTTACCTATATAAAATCCAGTTTTCACCCTATCTGAGTTGCTGTCAATATAGAGTGTGCTCAGCGACTGTCTCGGTGCCTTGGCCACCCCTTGTACGACCATCATGATCACGATGTATATTAACACCCATTCCGATGTACCAGAGTCATCACTGTTTATTGTTCCATTGTTTCTCTGACAATCCTTTGTCTGAAAAATCGAACAGGTACATGTCGGACTTTAGATACAGAATTCGTTACTATGGATATACATACTATTTGTATAACATTGAAAACGATTATGTGATCGGCGTGGTTAAGAAATATGATTATTAAAATATCTAACTTTATAAATTGATTCTAATATTAGTTTCGTCACAGTTTCCATAAAAAACTACTTTTATTTTGTTGTAATTTCATCAATAAAATGACAATGTTAAGGCGTATTTCCTGCAGATGTAAGTACTTTCGTTTGTTTGCGGGACTAAAAACAGCTGTTATTTTTTTAAATAAAAATATATCAAACACGAAATTTATGACATGATAAATAGAATACCATATCAGTGCCTGATAATCTAAAATATACCAGGTGAGGAAGAGAAAAACTTTTTCTTTCAAGTCGAACCTATCAGACACTAATATGACATCCTATTTATCATGTCATAAATTTCGTGTTTTATTTATTCTCTATTTAGTATCCGACAGCCGGTCGACTTTATTTGGTATGCATTTCGGTAATCACTGGAGCGTCATCACATCAGAAACATGGGCTGTTTTGAATGAGTAAAAATACATATATAATTTGATATGTTATTATAAAATATAATTAAATAATATAATATAATATTTTATAATATAATATAGTACAGTACAGTACAGTACAGTACAGTACAGTACAGTACAGTACAGTACAGTACAATACAATACAATACAATATAATACAAGATTTTGTATACGCTGATAAAGACAATGCATTGTGATGATATGAGAGTCTATAATATTTACATGTAGACTGACGTTGTCATCGTATGAGAAGCTATATATGGACGTAGGCTTCCACAATTGTAACTATTATGTCAATAAGTAAATAAATATAAATTATTGTATTATTTTTTTAACCTAAGTGCAACTGCGTGTTTTTTTATAATAAGAAAGTCAGGTAATTGTTAAATAATTGTTTTAATATATACGATATATCGTATATCACAGTAATAAGTTAAACATTATATCACAATTGATAAATTACATATAAATGACTTTGAGGATACTATTAAGTATCATTTTTATTTCATAGTACATTGTTATCTCATTAGTATTACATATAATGCATATTACATTTAAACAATAGATTACGGTTATATGACATGAGTTAACTTTAAGGCCGTGTTACTTTAACCATATAACTTTATAACAGTGTTAGATTATATGCTGAAAATGCAAGGCTAACAATAAATTACAGAAATTAAAAAGTACAAAAACTATGACAATAAATCCACCTGACAGGAAAAGTTCAAATTAAAATATGCATGGCAAGCTGATCAAGGCGGGGCGGTAGTGTAATGGATAGATTGTTTGCCGCTTGCGCAGAAGTTACAGTTTCGATTCCCAGCTAAACCCGATGCCTCTCATAAAACATGAAAATATCCTCATGAAGCGGACTTAAGAGCGATTCATATAAGCTCTGAGCTCTCATCGCAATCGTGTTAAAATAAATTGATATACACTAAACTGATTAAAAAACATTTTATTGATAGTCTGATATTCAACGTTATATCACTGGATAGTTCAATAGACTATTGACAACATTTTTATAATTATTTGGTGGATTAATATCTGTTATACTCCGAGGAGGATTTCCGTAAAACAACACATCGGTATGAGAAAGATTTATTTCCAAAACTGCCTACTTTCTATTTTAGTCTAACCTAGGTGCGTAGCTCAAGTTAGGTAAGTTTTTCCAATATATTATTAATAGATACTCTATAGGCAATACAGGGTCAGTATGAATACACAAGCATGATATATTGAAAAAAATATTTTTAGCCAATTTTAAAAGCTTGAAACATCCTGATAAATCCGCTTTAATTTTCATTAATCAATTAAATAATTGAATATAGAAATATACCTGTGTATATGAAATGTTAGACTGCGTGCCTGGATGACACAGTAGATTATTGTGTTCTCGGGAACTGGTGTTTGTCAGGGAGGCACGTTGAGTCGGCATCTCTTCTTTGCTGATAAAGTGCGGTAAACTGGTCAATACACCACCTATTCCAAACACCAAAATACACACTGCAAGGACCCGCGGAATGTGTCGACTTTATGAAAAACAAATGTATACCAATGATTAAAGAGGGAAAGTAGTTTTATTTTATTTTTTTGTTTAAAAGAAATGTTGATACATGCAGTTATTGTGATTGTGGTTTTTGTTTTTATCTTTTAGAATAAGATATAGTTTGTAAAGTACATAACTAGAATAGAACTTGAAGTGCTTGTGTGTAGATATTGTTAATTATGGTTAGCCGTGTGGTAATAATGCATTCATACGCAGATTTTAAATAGAGTTTTGACCGCTCACACCAGAAATTGCGAATTCTATTTTCTCAACCGATGCCTCTAAAAACACTTAGTACTGGTTCAACCAAGGAAGCTGAAAGTTCATAAAAGCACTAAGCTGTCGTTGTAACGAAAATAAATTACTAGTGATACAAACTAAAAGCAGACTTACTTTTTAAAAAATTGACTGGCGAAAAGAACGGTGACCACGAATCCTATGTCATTGGCACCTAACAGTATCCCACTTTTGGCGCTACTCAGGTGGAACGATTTCTCTAAAACTGTTATTTGTGACGATAAGTATTGTGACAAACTTTGTGAAAACATCGATCCCATTCCAAACACCATACAGAACGGCACCAAAGTCCGAAACTCACTTTTCAATTCATCCGTCTGTTTTTTGTCTTGTTTTTCATTTGTTCCATCATTTGCGCTGCATCCGTTTTCACTGCACATATATTCTACGGTGTTATTTCCATATGCATTGATGCTGATGTCATTGCTGCTACAACTGAGAGCATGATTGGTGTACCCATTACTTTTACTGCTGTAAAGGTAAAACATTTATAACAAATTTAAAATGTGTTCGTCAAGTCGAATAAATCATTTGCGAATCTCTCTAAATCAAATCAGAATACCACCTCTGCTGTTTGGGCTATTTGTGTTCTTGCCTTCATGCGATGAGAACGACTGCATTTACACTCGAAAGTGCATACGTTTACTTTTCTGTATAGCATGCACGTGAGTTTGATGTAAGATAAGGGTGATTTTATTTTTTTAAAGTAACTACTACAACAACTACTACAGCATCTACGACTACAACTACTACTATTATTGCTGCTGCTACTTTCACTATTATTGCTGATAGCGTTACTGTTTCTGCTACTATTACTGTCACTGCCGCTATCGCCACCGCCGACACCGCCATTACTACTGCTGCTATTACTTCTACTTCTATTGCTTCTATTTTTACTTATACTACAATTGCTGCTGCTACTGTTGCTACTACTACTGCTACAACTACTTTTTCTTTGGCTACTATCCATACTACTACCACCACTGATAATAATATTACTACTACTGATTATAATGACATCACTACTACTACCACTACTGCTACAGCAGCTGCTGCTACTACTTCTACTAGTATTACTACTATTATTACTTATACTACAATTACTGCTGCTACTGTTGCTACTACTACTATTGCTTCAACTACTTTTACTTCTGTTACTATCCATACTACTTCCACCAATGCTAATAATATTACTACTACTGATAATAATGACATCAGTACTACTACCACTACTACTACTGCAACAGCTGCTGCTGCTATTATTTCTGCTATTATTACTACTTTTATAACTTATACTACAATTGCTGCTGCTACTGTTGCTACTACTACTGCTACAGCTACTTTTTCTTTGGCTACTATTCATACTACTACCACCAATGATTATAATATTACTACTACTGATAATAATGACATCACTATTACTACCACTACTACCACTGCTACAGCTGCTGCTGCTTCTACTTCTACTATTATTACTACTATTATGACTTATACTACTATTGCTGCTGCTACTGTTGTTACTACTACTACTGCTACTACTACTTCTACTACTATTCATTCTACTACCACCAATGATAATAATATTACTACTGATAATAATGACATCACTACTACTACTACTACTGCTACAGCTACTGCTGCTAATTATACTATTATTACTACTACTTAAATTGCTGCTACTACTGTTGCTACTACTACTACTACTACTACTACTACTATTACTTTTACTTCTGCTACTATTAATACTACTACCACTACTGATAATAATATTACTACTACTGATAATAATGACATCACTACTACTACTACTACTACTACTGCTACTTTTTTCTTCTGCTACTATTCATACTACTACCACCAATGATAATAATATTACTACTACTGATTATAATGACATCACTACTACTACTTCTACTACTACTACTGCTGCTACAGCTGCTGCTACTACTTCTACTATTATTACTACTTTTATTACTTATACTACTACTACTACTACTACTATTACTACAACAACTACTACTACTACTACTACTACTACTACTACATTATTACTACTACTGTTACTACTACTATTTTTGCTTCTGCTACTATTAATACTACTACCACTACTGATAATAATATTACTACTACTGATAATAATGACATCACTACTACTACTACTACTACTACTACTACTACTACTACAACTACTACTACTGCTGCTGCTACAGCAGCTGCTACTACTTCTACTATTATTACTACTTTTATTACTTATACTACAATTGCTGCTGCTACTGTTGCTACTACTACTACTACTACTACTACTACTACTACGACTACTACTACTACTGCTACTATTCATACTGCTACCACCAATGATAATAGTATTACTATTACTGATAATAATGATATCACTACTACCAATACCACTACTTCTGTCAGCACCACTACTACTACTACTACTACTACTACTACTACTACTACTACTACTACTACTATTACTACCATTACTTCTTCTACTACTACTACTACTACTACTTCTACTACTATTCATACTTCTTCCACCAATGATAATAATATTACTACTACTGATAATAATGATATCACTACTACTACCACCACTACTACTACTACTTCCACTACTTCTTCTACTACTACTACTACTACTACTACTACTACTTCTACTACTACTACTACTTCCTCTACCAGTACCACTACCACTACCTCTACATCTATCACTATCACTTCCACTACCACTACTACTTCTACTACTACTACTACTACTACTTCTACTACTACTACTACTACTTCTATAATAATAATAATAATAATAATAATAATAATAATAATAATAATAATAATGATAATGATAATTACAATAATAATAATACAACAATTACTACTTCTATTATTAATACTAGTCGATGTGTTCAAAATGAAGATAATGTGTTATAAACATTCACAAAGTGAGTATTGATATGACAGGTATAAAACAGTTTCATAAAATAGAGAGTAAAAGGATACCGCCATTTCCATATATTTCACCTATCCAGTTAATAACTGAAAATGAATGTATAAAACCAAGGGGCACTGTTCTTTGTCTTTGTCTGAAATGTTAATCAATTGTTAGTATCCCAAAGTAAAAATAAACATTATTCTGAAAACGTTGAAGTCTTATTTACCTTTTCCGAACGATGTCGTCTGCGCCCATGTCTTTATTATTTAATCCCCTCACCAAAGAGAGCTTGCTCGATGCATACTTAAGCAACCCCATCCTCTAACTAACCTAAAGCATGCATAGTCAGAAAATGTGATTCACATTTCTCTAAGTAAACATATATCCTTCACGAACGTGTGGTATATTAATGTCTTTCCAATAAATGCGTTCCTTTTATGGCGTTCTTTAAATCCACCTTATGCCACAGCAAGAATGCCAAGGCAGATAAATTTCCATTGAAAGCAGAAGAAGTAATTGCCAATAACGTATATACATGTATATTAGAAACGCTCCTTATAAACACCTGCGGTTGTATAATAATGTACATCGCATTGGTCACCAACATCGCCGAGTGGACCTTTGGTTAGCACGTTTGAGATAACAATTATGTAAGCCAAGTATATTTTAATATATATATATATGCCCGCGTAAACATTTTACTTTACAGCTAAGGGGTCCTCCGTGGCCGAGTGGTCGTAGTTCGACCCCACACGCTCCAAAATATTTATGTGAGAAAGTTTCCAGTTTCTTGCGGAAGGACGGTGATTCTACTCAGTCTGACTCAGTCTGAGCTCTTCCTCCACCAGCTTTATAACCTGAAATGTGTTGAAAATGGCGTTAAACCCTATTAAAAAAGCAAAAAAAGCTTTACAGCTATTTATATTGTTTATTTTGCAATGCCTCGTGTTATGATTTGAGGACAGTGGGAAGATTGGTATATATATAACCTGATGTCTCCTGAATCAGGTCTATTAACCCTCAATGACAAAAAGCAGTTAATGCTGTGTCTGTCCCATAATTCATAACAAATGAACGCTTACTACACTATGACGTGATTCAAACTTTCGCTGAAGCAATTGGCCAATCAACATGCTCAAACGTACTGCTGTGTAACGGACAAAATCGGGAGTGCTCCGTCCATTCTACAGACTTGTGGGAAGAGGGAGGTTGGAACATACATAAACAAAACTCCAATGGACTGGTTCACTCTACTTCCTGTTATGAAAATAAAATTTTAGACGTCTAATTATTATAATTTTAAATCTTTCAATATCAATAGAGTCTACATGCATGAAATATTATTTCAATGGACGTTCTTTGCAGCAGGAGTCACAGTCAAGATGCGTATAATGGTTACTGTATGTAGGTTGACGTAAACCAGGTTTAAGATGTCTACTGGCGGATTTGATG
The DNA here is from genome assembly GCA_029582155.1 of Panopea generosa. Lineage (NCBI taxonomy): Eukaryota > Metazoa > Mollusca > Bivalvia > Adapedonta > Hiatellidae > Panopea > Panopea generosa. Next base: position 56,992,136 of record CM055904.1, on the reverse strand, counting down.
TTGGCCTTTTGTTGTCACATCTTCTGTCTGTATGTATTGTGCTTACTCTAAACCAGTCTGTGCATTAATTGTATTTATGTCGTTGTTATAGGCGTGTCCTGTGAATACCAGTCCGTGACGTGAGTGGATAAGTGGTCCAGCGGTAAAGGCCTTGCACTGCGAACCCAGAGGTCGCAGGGTCGATCCCCCGTTCTTCCTACTAAAATACTCAACAGTCTTTCGGATGCGACTATAACAAAATTCGAGGTCTCATGTGTCGGTGTTTAACACCGGGAATGTAAAAGAACTAGAGACGCTAAAATCTGTAACTCTGCACTATCCTCCAAAATCCTAAAATTACTGATACTTTTCTGGAGATATGAAATACCGGTGACGACAATGACATCATCGTGTCCTGTGAAAACCAGCCAGTGCATTGTTTTATGTCGTTGTTGCGAGTGTGTTCTGTGAATACCAGTCTGGCCATTAATTGTTTTCATGTCGTTGTTGCGAGTGTGTTCTGTAAATACCAATCTGACCATTAATTGTTTTATGTCATTGTTGCGAGTATGTCCTGTGAATACCAGTCTGAGCATTAACTGGTTTTATGTCGTTGTTGTGAGTGTGTTCTGTGAATACCAGTCAGGCCATTAATTGTTTTATGTCGTTGTTGCGAGTGTGTCCTGTCAATACCAGTCGGGCCATTAATTGTTTTATGTCATTGTTGCGAGTATGTCCTGTGAATACCAGTCTGAGCATTAACTGTTTTATGTCGTTGTTGTGAGTGTGTTCTGTAAATACCAGTCAGGCCATTAATTGTTTTATGTCGTTGTTGCGAGTGTGTCCTGTCAATACCAGTCAGGCCATTAATTGTTTTATGTCGTTGTTGCGAGTGTGTCCTGTAAATACCAGTCGGGCCATTAATTGTTTTATGTCATTGTTGTGAGTGGGTCCTGAGCATTTATTGTTTTTATGTCGTTGTTGCGAGTGTGTTTTGTGAATACCAGTCTGGCCATTAATTGTTTTATCTCATTTTTGCGAGTGTGTCATGTGAATACCAGTCTGAGCATTAATTGTTTTTATGTCGTTGTTGCGAGTGTGTTCTGTGAACACCAGTCTGAACATTTATTGTGTTTATGTCGTTATTGCGAGTGTGTCCTGTGAATGTTACATTTTCTGTTGAACGTTATTTATTTATTTACTCATTGATTTATTCATTCATTAACTAATTAATTAATTAATTAATTAATTCATTCATTCATTCATTCATTCATTCATTCATTCATTCATTCATTCATTCATCCATCTATCCATTTATTTATTTATTTATTTATTTTAGTTTAATTAAATTTAGTTTAGTTTAGTTTAGTTTAGTTTAGTTTAGTTTAGTTTAGTTATTTATTTATTTATTTATTTATTTATTTATTTTTTATTTTTAGTTTTATTTTTAGTTTTATTCTATTATTTTATCATTTTTGATCGTGATACGATTGCAATACAATACAATACAATCATCGACATTCAAATATGAGTTTTGTACTAATACGTTATACCCTGTCGAATCAGCCTAAACAAAATACAAAGTGATATGACAATCAACATAAAAATGAGTATGATCAATTTAACAACTGATTTAATGATATTATATCATTTATTAAGTAGTATATGACAAGTATTTAACACAGTGTGTGTATATGCATAGTAGACCACTAAGAATAACCCGTGACTAATTTGGTAAGAAGTTGTGAGTATTAGCCAATTACCTACAGTGGTCAATGACATAACTTTATTTGTTAAAACGTTGTGTGATATTTATAAAAAAAAAGAAATATGTAGTAATTAATGTATATAATTAATACAATGACATGCCTAAACCAAGATTTAAATACTTACTTATAAAAATAAAACACCGAGAACAATGCGTCTTTATAACACTGCGGTCGACAATTTTATTGCGTGTCATTCATTGACTAATTAAAATGTTATGTTTACGGTGTCAATGCATTTCCTATATGCAAATTGCGACCTACAGTGAGCCATTACATTGATAAAATCTACAACAGGATGTGTGTCAGTATTTTAAAGCATATTGGTTATATATGACGTACTTTATTTGCTGATATTCTGAGCGTTTCCTTAACACCATGTACTATTACATATAAGAACAAAACTTAAGATAAGATAATAATAATAATTTATCTTATAAGTTCAACATGCGACGAGGCATCCAAGAGAAGCGACCATCACACAATAGCACACAGACAGCAATATGTGTTGGTTTATATATATATATATTATTATTATTATTTTACTATTTACAACAATATTCTACTTATATTGTCTAGTTATCTATTAAAATAGAAAATATTGCATTTGAATTATATTTTTTATATAAAAATCAAGCTTCGCCGGCAGAAACCATCATGTATAGGATACTTTTCCATCTATGATATTCATGATCAAATTTTGTGGGAAATGTTTGTCTTTCAAACCACACATTTTATGAAATATGCAGGTTTGTAATTACTTCTACGCTTGGACTGCATCAATATACAATACATGTCCAAGCTTGATCATTTTCTATAATAAAACAATCAAAATATGGCAATTTTAAAAAATCTGAATTCCAAGATGGCTGTGAAATAACATTCACCTTAACGGTGGTCAGCATACCTAACCGTCATTCCTCGGATTCACAAGACACATTATCTCTGCAAGTCACGGCCGCTAACTACTTCCACGTTTATTCAATGTGGAGAGAGATGGCGACTCGTGGTCGTAGAACAAAGTTTATAACCACAAACATAAATACAGTGTTAGTCCGTAGAACGGACCCAACTCTCCAAATTGGGTCCGTTACAAAGCAATGCTGGGAAAGTCCCATTTGAGCACGTTGATTGGTCAGTTGTGTCAACTGAAAGTTTAAATGACGTCACAGTTTAGTAAGCGTTCAATTGCTATGAATTGTGGGACAGCATATATAATTCCCTGATGTTTCATTGGTGATTAATAGACCTGGTTCGAGAGATATCAGGTTCTGGGATAGACTTAATACTGCATGGAACTGTTACCATGAAGGCAAAAAGGGACAAAATGGGTTGATTGATGATCCTACGAATAAGGAAAATAAATCTGTTTTTTATGCATAATTTATTTCGTTAATAAGTTATTGGTAAATATTTACTTGTATAAATGAATTATATATAAGTCTCGGTAAATTATTATTGATATTTTCACTGTTAAACATAGTAAAATTACAAAGGATAATTGCACTGTTTTTAACAATAAAATAACAATAAAATTTTCAGTCGTTTTCAGTAAAATATCAAATATATTTCACTCGCGAACATTGAGATTGGTTTGCATACACGAAGAAATAAAAATGATAATTCACTGAAATTCACAATAATTATATGTTTATATAATAGTTAACAATAATATGTGGTTGTTATTATTTTAATAATGAATATTGTGCTATTATTTAGATAACCAATACATGTCACACTTTTTGATTGCGTAACTGACCGCTGAACATACCGCAAGTTACCGTGGCAATTAGGTATGTACTCATAGTGTCGTATCTCTACATGTGATATGTTTACGATATAAATCTGTCAAACAGAGGATCAGGTAAAAAAGATGAATATCCGCGTCCCACTTTATAAACCGGTGTAATTACTGTTCAGCAATACTCTATATTCGTTTCGCATGTCAACGATTTTAATAGTCGTTTCAACAGCAAAACTCTTGTTTAACTTGACAAGCAGTTTGATATAGGTATGCGTAATTCGCTCTCAGGTGCGTACAATTCGTCAGAAAAAAAGTAAAAACATAACATCGCCAGATATGCATACAAACTGAAGGTTGAGTAGGTTATGTGCTAATTTCTTCCGAATATATCAGTTTGACATCGTAGTTAACCTATTTCTCCCGCAGTAATTACTTCTAAGAATGACCAATGAATCTCTATTCGTTCTCTTGCTTGAAGTATACCACAGTGGTACATCGTTACCAATTGGCTCCTTTGACGATCAGTACTATATAACATTGCTGATGTGCAGTATAAAAACAAAAAGCAAGATTGATATGAGAACACGTCATTCCTAATCCCCCCCCAAACCCTCCTACCACACCTACCCTTGCCCATTCACTGTTTACATCTGGAGTGCAGTTCAAACTCGTTCAGGTCTCTGTCTTTGCGTCGCTTTCTTATATACTGATAAGTCAGGTTAACTTTTAAGTATCACAGTAGAATTTATTATAACATTTTTTCATACATGATAAACAGATAGTATACCTTAAATCAAAAGGCCGACATAGAATTCCCTGCTTTATCATTGGGGGCTAATAGACCTGACTTGAGGGATGCTTCCTATCTCGTTCTTCCCCTGTTTATCAGTTTTTGAAAACTTAACACAATACGTGTGTATATATATATATATAAATGCTTGTGTCTAATGCTAAGCTCTATGTATGCTTTTTTTATATTGGAATAAAAGAATTCTCTGTGTTGTTCGGTACCGTATGCTGCTTTCATTTGCGGGTGAGTTTAATATTTCTTTTGAATGTTTTGTTAGTGTCATTGTGCATCTACACACATGTGTATTTCAACTAATTGAAATGCTTCTATTCTCTTTCCAGGAACCTCTGTGGTATGGAACCAGTAATCTTAGTGGTACCTGTAGACCTACCTTAACTCTGTGAGGAATCGCAGTTATTCGTGTGTGACGGACGGTGAGAGACGAACGACAATAAGACACAATGTCGTATATCAACCATGACGGAGATTGTGGCCAGGCGGGGATTCGAACTCACGACGCCTGGATTAATAGTCAGACGCCCTATCTGGCCCGATAAACGAATATAATTTTCATACAATTGCCATTAAACAATGTTCATCTTTCCATCCAAATTTGGATAAAACCCAACAACAATTAATTGAGATATCGACCAAACTCCTACGTGTCTTGTTATCTGTTTTGATTTGCAAATGTATACCTATAGTGAATCAATAAACAATGGCAACATACTGTGAATCATATTTGTCACAAAGAAAATATTTCCTTTCATTTGTCTTAAAATGTTCGTCATCGACAATTGTAGGGAATTTTAAGACAGAAAGGAGTGAACATGAAACGATGTCCAATTCATAAGTGTTATTGTAATAATATGAATATAAAAACTATGCCACGGGCAAGATTGGTCAATGTGTAGACGTCACATGTATGTGACTTATGCATCAATTATATGTATCAATATTGCGTTACTACATGGGTAATAAAAATAATCACAGGTTGGTGCAATGGTTTATTTATATGATATGCTTAAATTGTTTACATCCGTGGTCAATATTGCAGGCAAAATACACCCATTGCATAATGACGGTGATAGATGCTTCTAATTTGATAATGCATTTTCCCTATCTAAAAGCAACACATCTACGTTTAAACTTTTTTAAAAAAATTTCAATTGAGTTGTGAGCACATTTCCCTTACATAAATATATGGTCAGTGAGCTGTATATGTGCTAACAAACACTATCTAGAACGCTTTGGAATTATAAAAAAAGATGTCCAAATTATAAAGCGTGACAAACGCTTTATAAATTATTTTTAAATTGTCGAGGATTCCAACTTGGCTTCAAATTGAATTATGCGAGTCGTATTAAAAAACTTCACGTTTTAGTGCGTAGTGTTCTTTACCTGCCTTGAGAGTCATTTTGACAAAAAAAATTTGACTCGGGTGAGTTACACGCTTGTTTTATAAAGTGTTAGTCACGCATTATAATTTGGGCATCATTTTGTTCGGGATTGTGTTTATATGCTCATATACAGCTAATTGATCATATGTTTGTATGGGAAATGTGCTCATAACTCAATTAAAAATTTTTTTTAAAAGTTCAAACGTGGATGTGTTGCTTTAATACTCGTTTTGTTATTTGAATGGCATTGTTGATGTATTTTGAAAGCATTGTCATGTTTGAATTGTGAATTGAGAAAACATATGCTTGTAGGTTATGAATATATTATTTCTGACGTTAAAGAGGAATAACCGATATTTTTAGGATAGAATATTTAATTATTTAAATGATATCATAATAAATAAAGCTATTTCAGGAACTTTTTATTTAGAAACATGCATTCTTTACTGCTTCTGTAATGCGTATTTTACAGTCAGAAAGTGAAGTGTTTCATTTTTGTAGAAAACCAATGGTGGGCTTACACCTATTTATCATTGATTTACATGTTTTACATGATTTACCTTCTATAGTGTATTAACCTTTTTGCATGGTTGTCATTAATGGAAAGTCCTAATAAATGAGTATCTGAAATGTTTTCGCTTGTTTACATCCGCAGTAGCGCAATGTTACTAGAAAAGTAGTCGTTATTATTCACCGAATAGATGTGCAGTTCGACGTAAACATGTAGACATCCAAAATAATGTATTCAAACCTCCATGTCTATGTCTGGTTTATCTTTCTAAATTCACAAGTCAAACATGACAATGCTTGTTAAAAATATTGTTGTTTTACGACGTATTTACACATGCTAGTTCGTATTTGACCTGCCTGGGTACTGGATAAAGGCATACTCACTGACGATCGCCGTAGTCATCTTCCAAATTTACATTATCTCTCATTAATTATTTTTGTCACGTTCAGTAAAGTGAGTCCAGGGCGGTACATGAGTAGTGATAATTTATGTGGTAATCCCGGTCCAGATGATCTAACTTTGCACCACACGTTCACTAGATTTATTCAATCCCTTTGGAGTCATATAAGCATCTTTTTATATTCGTTTTATTTATTCTAAAGTTATGTATACAATATGTCTATGGGTGAAATGCCAACAAGGTTATAAAACTGATAATTATATTAATGATATAGGTGACGACGACGGTAGCGGTTGTGGTGGTGATGATGATGAATTATACGATGATGATGATGACGATGATAATAATGGTGATGATGATGATGATGATGATGATGATGATGATGATGATGATGATGATGATAATGATGATGATGGTGGTGGTGGTGGTGATTAATAATTAATAAAAAATGCTATTATTATCATAACCACCATCATCATCATCATTACTAACAAATCTGTCACCGCAGAGGTCGTGGATTTGGGCCGCCAGCTCGGTCACATACAAATTGCCAGATACTTGCGGAGGACGATGGTCCTAAGGATTCACTCCACCAGTACAGCGTTTATGCGTTATGTAAGCTGTTATATTAAATCATATCAAAATTTATTAAAAATAAGTAAATACTAAATCTAATATAATAAAAGTAATAAAAATAAAAATTATTAACGAAATATGATAAAATAATAATAAAGATAACGGAAAGAAAATAAATATGTAATAAGCATCATTATATAAAATTACAATGAACATAAAGAAGAAGAAGAAGAAGAAGAAGAAAAAGAAGAAGAAGGTAGAAGAATGAGGAAGAAGAAAAGGCAAAAGAGAAGAAAAAGTAAGGAAGGTTAGGAGAAAAAGAAGAAGAAGAAGAAGATATAAAAATAAAATAGAATTACAATTAAACAAAATAATACCTTATTGATTGCGCCATTCTGTAGACTGTATATATCTCACCGTTAAGAATATGGAACACAAACTCACGGTATCACACAAACCGCTTGGATAACAAGAGCAATGTTTAAGTCACGGTAAACTGCCGAATTCCCGCTTTAATCTAGCAATCACTCACTTCGTTGTGTTATAATGAATCTGCTGTTCATGTATAAGATCTCTGACATGAAATGGTTTGTTTTTGACAGATAAAACATGTGACATCGTTTTAAATGCGAACGGTCCACAAAATGCACTTTCTACGCGTATGTTAAGATTCTAAAAAAAACAACACTTGAATAAAAACATTCACTTATATTTAAAACGCAGATCCAACATGTTTTCAACTGTTAAACACTTTTTTTATATTTTTTATTTTGTTTTTATTTTCATTTATTTTTTAATTGTAATTTGAGATTCCCATTGAGTTAGTTTTTAAAATATCCTTTTATTTTTATATTCCAAATGTGAAAGCGACTCGACTATGGAAACAACACGTCCTTGTGTGTTTTACAGTTTTACGACACAAAATGTTAATCATTGTTCTCGCATGAATGCAGACGACAGTCGCCACGTGTTTTCTTTAAGTGTGTAGGATAACGTTTTGACGTTTACGGTCAGTTTTTGTTTACCCATCGGTGAACGTTAACTCTATATATGAGGTTATAACCTGATTTGTCAGAATAATTATTATAAACCAATCTTTCTTCATTTCTGTTATTTCTTAACTCCTTTTGGAGACATCGCAGCGATGGTATAGAGGTAAATCGTCCGCCTCGCACGCAGAAGGTCGCGAGTTTAATCAACGGCTGGGCTATACCAAATACTTGAAAAATTGTACATTAGAACGCTCAGAATAAATTTTGCGGGTAGTTTTAGGTCTGGCCGACCCGGTGTCAGTATAATGTGACTGAGTGGGCTATCAAAACATGTGTCGCGACATATGACTCTCCAATGTGGCAGCGCTCAGAATACTGCCGCATGTAGACACCGTCGGGATATGACTGACACATTATCAAAGGCGACGCTTTTAAACTCCATACAACAACAACCTTTTGGAGATAGATAAATAGCATCTCATTATCGTTAAAAAATAAAATCCAAATTGTTTGGTATGTCAAATTCACCAAAACGTGACATAATCGATATTTAAATTGGAGGGCAAAACTTGAAACGAAATCCCGATTCTTAAAATAAACAGCACCTTCATATCGTCATTCAGACGTACGTATTGAATCTTTACACCCATAAACGTCCGCCCTTTTTGATATGCTATAATGCGTTCTTCTTGTATGTTTTGATAACGACTTATGATACGCAGCAGTTTAAACCAATCAAAATCATACAAGATATTGGCACCGTGCAACCGGAAGTAAATAGGCAAGGCAAATGTTGGACGCATTTAGGAACGTGAAATTTTAATTTTATAGGCAAAAACACGACCTATATGGTGTTAATACAAGATGCAAATGTTTAAAATAGTATTTTCTACGTACGCTATAACTTTATTTCATTGACAAAAATCGGTCATGGATCATGGATTCAGTGATTTGGATATTTTTGAAGTGTCCTACCTTTCCATTATTTACTATATAAAACTATCCAAAAGCTATATTAAAACAGGGCCTGTTAGTAGAAGCAGTACTTAGCATACGCGCATAAGTGTCTTGCTCAAAGGCCGTGGGAGAGGATCGAACGTATGGAATCTCTACACTCATGAACGTATACTAGTAATCTAATGAACGTATACTAGTAATCTCATGAACGTATACTAGAAATCTCATGAACGTATACTAGTAATCTCATGAACGTATACTAGTAATCTAATGAACGTATACTAGTAATCTCATGAACGTATACTTGTAATCTCATGAACGTATACTAGTAATCTAATGAACGTATACTAGTAATCTCATGAACGTATACTTGTAATCTCATGAACGTATACTAGAAATCTAATGAACGTATACTAGTAATCTCATGAACGTATACTAGTAATCTAATGAACGTATACTAGTAATCTCATGAACGTATACTAGTAATCTCATGAACGTATACTAGTAATCTAATGAACGTATACTAGTAATCTCATGAACGTATACTAGTAATCTCATGAACGTATACTAGTAATCTAATGAACGTATACTAGAAATCTAATGAACGTATACTAGTAATCTCATGAACGTATACTAGTAATCTAATGAACGTATACTAGTAATCTCATGAACGTATACTAGTAATCTAATGAACGTATACTAGTAATCTAATGAACGTATACTTGTAATCTTATGAACGTATACTAGTAATCTAATGAACGTATACTAGTAATCTAATGAAGCTGTTGGTATCCAAGTTTTACTATCGGAATCTTCATACAATTTTTTTTGTAAGTACATGTATGTCCGACTAGTGGTGCCACTAGCGGTCTAACAATATGAGTAACTTGAAAAATGTAAAAAACAAGAAAGTGATGTATCCTTCGGATTGTATCTATATGCTGAATAAACTATTATTAAACTCTTTGTCATATGTGACCACTATTATGAGAACTATGATGCCTTCCAAACATTACAAGAGCTATTCTCCTTTACAACAAAATGACAAAATTGAGGCTCTGCACCTAAATTTATGAATATTTCGAGTCTGAAATTTCGACTCATACTCATCTTGTCAAAAATGTCATATTCATATAATATCTATTTAACAAGCAATTTGCACAAACAAGCAGTTTTAATGATTATTTAACAAAAACAATTCCATATCATATTTCTTACCCATAGTTGGTTTTACAAAAAAAAAAAAAAGATTTGAGTCTGAGTCAGACTCAAATTATTGATGCATTTAGGCCCTGCACACTGGGATGTCCTAATTCAATAATTATACCTTGTGCATCTGTATATTATTTTCAGAAATACAGTTAAATTGAGAGTCGGCATACATTTTTGGATAATTTATTTTCATATGATTTGACGCGCGTAACTACGAGTTTTTTTTAGAAATATAGTTAAATGAACTTTTACCAAAGTTACGATGTGTTCCGTTCAGGGATCATAGAAATACAAAATATCTCTTACATTGGTAGAGGTTTAGAAAAAGTCAAAAAAATATTTTTGAAAACGTTCTTAAACGTCAGTTGTTGTATGTTGTGTGTTTCATATCGCAATGGTGTCTACTCTGAGCGCTGGCACACTGGAGTATCATTCCGCAGACACATGGTATTATTCCCCACCGAGTCACATTATACAGACACCGGGACAACCAGTCCTAGAGTTATCTTCTAAATCCTGAGCGCCAAACGAGGGTGCATCAAGTACCATTTTCAAGTCCTTGAGATGATCAGATTGGGGATCGAACCCACGACCTTCCGCATGCGATGCGGACACTCTGCCTCTAGACCACTGCTGTGTATTTTTCAACGTCAGGGAAGGTTTTAGTTAGGTCAGCTAGCTCAGTCTGCCACGCGTCTGGCAATCAATCCACGGGTTCGATACCCCACCCGGCCACAGTCTCTATGATGATTTACCATGAACTTTGTTCAAAAGCCAATAGATATCCCACCTCTGAACAGATAGGGAAGTAGTTATTGGCCTGCAGATATAGCGTGTATTGGTTACCACCTGGCGGATCCCAGGAGCGACGATTAGGCGCGCTGACCGCCGTTATATAACCGAAATACGGTCGACAAAAGGGCATTAAACCCCATACAAATTTCATATATAGCATACCACATGTCACGCTTCGGACTGGGCAATAAATACGACGATATGTACGTTGAACAATAATAAAAAATATCAATAAACCATGTTATATATTATATTGACATCTACTGACAGTAAGTCCCTAGCCAGTAGTCAGTCCTACACAATACTTTATTTTACCTCGGAGCAAAATCTCCTTAACCAATGTATATTTCAATAACAGATACAACCCTCTTGTTACAATGTGAGGGTACATTTCATAACAGCATACTAGTAACTCAGTATAGTTACTTAGTTCATATAGATATCACGCTATTCATTTTTATTTTACTAATGTCTTAAGACATTAAGTGATGTCTAGATACATAGAAACAGAGATAAGTAACTGCAGTATACATGTAATTACTTAGTTCCTATAGAAATCACACTATTCATCATTTCTTTATCTAATATCTTAAACAAGAGATATATAAACAGAGATAAGTAACTGCAGTATTTATCTGAATTTCGAGTAGTACAATTGGCGTTTTCAACTCCTTTCGCTTTTGTGGTTTTGATATCAAAAGAAAAGGACTGATGGTAAGTAAAGGTGATAAACTTTTCTCTTTTTTTAAATGTTACTGAAATACAAACATTTTTTTTTTTTTTTTTTTTTGTAACATAAATTTTCTTTCTTTTTTTTTTTGTAACATTTATTTCAATTTAGGTGTACAAAAACAGACATATTGATTCAAAATAGGACATGACAATTATATATTCATTTAGAAATTTCTAATAGCCATTGAGTGTCTCGCTGTCTGTGGGAATTGAATGAGTAACAAACAGTGCCCACTAAATCCAGATAGTTTGTGTAGTTTAAATCTCAAGGGCCGTATTATCGTAGTTAATAAAAATGTTCAAACAGAAATCCTCCCCAAGCATTTTATTTTTCAGTTTCTCTTTTAATTATAATTTGAAATACTTCACAGTTAAATTACCACATACAGTCGTAACACCTCTGTACTTACTGATAAAGTAAAACGTGCAATATAATCAGTAAGTGTGATGTTTTAACATTTAAAAATATCGCTTAGGAAACTATCCGACAAAATATGTTAAATTAGTGAAACCGGGGTCAACAACTCAATGGCTACCAAGCATTAAGATAACTTGTACATATGCAAAAACAAATCTTAATATCTAAAGTTACTTAACAACTTTTTGAGCTCTGTAATATTTGACTAAAAATTAAACACACTATAAGATGTTCATTTGTTATTGATTAAACATAATAACGACAATAAAAGGGCCTACTTTCATTGAGCAATGATGCAACACTAAAATCAAGAGAGTGTTCCTGTACCCTAATGACTGCAGTACAACTAGAACACCGCCAACCCCGCACTCTTCAAGAGCTGGTACAAGACCTGATTCGGAAATGGAATATATTCTGCATATATTAGATCCAGGGACAAGTAAAACATAATATCAATATATGTAAAAAAAGATGTTTTACACAATAAATGTACAGTTGCCATAAGATTAAATAATAAGAGTGCGATGGGCGCTATGGAAACTGACTACAACTTATAAATACGACTACGTTTGTTTCAGTTGTAATGGGCACTATGGAAACTGACTACAACTTATAAATAAGACTAGGTTTGTTTCAGTTGTTATGGACACTCTGGGAACTGAATACAACTTATAAATACGACTACGTTTATTTCAGTTGATATGGACACTTTGTGAACTGACTACAACTGTTTGTTTCAGTTGTAATGGACACTGGAACTGAATATAACTTATAAATACGACTACGTTTATTTCAGTTGTTATGGGCACTATGGGAACTGACTACAACCTATAAATACGACTAGCTTGGTTTCAGTTGTAATGGACACTCTGGGAACTGAATACAACTTATGAATACGACTACGTTTATTTCAGATGTTATGGACACTTTGGAAACTGACTACAACTTATAAATAAGACTAGGTTTGTTTCAGTTGTAATGGGCACTGTGAACTGAATACAACTTATAAATACAACTACGTTTATTTCTGTTGTTATGGACACTTTGTGAATTGACTACAATTTATAAATACGACTACGTTTATTTCAGATGTTATGGACACTTTGGAAACTGAATACAACTTATAAATAAGACTACGTTTATTCCAGTTGTTATGGACACTTTGTGAACTGACTACAACTTATAAATACGACTACGTTTATTTCAGATGTTATGGACACTTTGGAAACTGACTACAACTTATAAATAAGACTAGGTTTGTTTCAGTTGTAATGGGCACTGTGAACTGAATACAACTTATAAATACGACTACGTTTATTTCTGTTGTTATGGACACTTTGTGAATTGACTACAATTTATAAATACGACTACGTTTATTTCAGATGTTATGGACACTTTGGAAACTGAATACAACTTATAAATAAGACTAGGTTTGTTTCAGTTGTTATGGACATTCTGGGAACTGAATACAACTTATAAATACGACTACGTTTATTTCAGTTGTTATGGACACTTTGTGAATTGACTACAACTTATAAATACAACTACGTTTGTTTCAGAAGTTATGGACACTTTGGAAACTGACTACAACTTATAAATAAGACTAGGTTTGTTTCAGCTGTAATGGACACTGGGAACTGAATATAACTTATAAATACGACTACGTTTATTTCAGATGTTATGGACACTTTGGAAACTGAATACAACTTATAAATAAGACTAGGTTTGTTTCAGTTGTTATGGACACTCTGGGAACTGAATACAACTTATAAATACGACTACGTTTGTTTCAGTTGTTATGGACACTCTGGGAACTGAATACAACTTATAAATACGACTACGTTTATTTCAGTTGATATGGACACTTTGTGAATTGACTACAATTTATAAATACGACTACGTTTGTTTCAGAAGTTATGGACACTTTGGAAACTGACTACAACTTATAAATAAGACTAGGTTTGTTTCAGTTGTTATGGACACTCTGGGAACTGAAAACAACTTATAAATACGACTACGTTTATTTCTGTTGTTATGGACACTTTGTGAACTGACTACAATTTATAAATATGACTAGGTTTGTTTCAGTTGTAATGGGCACTGTGAACTAAATACAACTTATAAATACGACTACGATTATTTCAGTTGTTACGGACACTTTGTGAATTGACTACAATTTACAAATACGACTAGCTTTGTTTCAGTTGTAATGGGCACTATGGAAACTGACTACAACTTATAAATACGACTAGGTTTGTTTCAGATGTTATGGAGACTTTGTGAACTGAATACAACTTATAAATAAGACTAGGTTTGTTTCAGTTGCTATGGACACTCTGCGAACTGAATACAACTTATAAATAAGACTACGTTTGTTTCAGTTGTTATGGACACTTTGTGAATTGACTACAACTTATAAATACGACTACGTTTGTTTCAGAAGTTATGGACACTTTGGAAACTGACTACAACTTATAAATAAGACTAGATTTGTTTCAGTTATTATGGACACTCTGGGAACTGAATACAACTTATAAATACGACTACGTTTATTTCTGTTGTTATGGACACTTTGTGAATTGACTACAATTTATAAATACGACTACGTTTATTTCAGATGTTATGGACACTTTGGAAACTGAATACAACTTATAAATAAGACTAGGTTTGTTTCAGTTGTTATGGACACTCTGGGAACTGAATACAACTTATAAATAAGACTACGTTTATTTCAGTTGTTATGGACACTTTGTGAATTGACTACAACTTATGAATACGACTACGTTTTTTCAGTTGTTATGGACACTTTGGAAACTGACTACAACTTATAAATAAGACTAGGTTTGTTTCAGTTGTTATGGATACTCTTGGAACTGAATACAACTTATAAATACGACAAAGTTTATTGCAGTTGTTATGGACGCTTTGGAAACTGACTACAACTTATAAATACGACTACGTTTAGTTCAGTTGTTATAGCCACTCTGAAAACCGACTACAACTTATAAATACGACTACGTTTATTTCAGATGTTATGAACACTTTTTGAACTGAATTCAACTTTTAAATACGACTACGTTTATTTCAGTTGTTATAGACACTCTGAAAACCGACTACAACTTATTAACACGATTACGTTTATTTCAGATGGTATGAACACTCTGAAAACTGACTACAACTTAAAAATATGACAACGTTTATTTCATTTGTTATGGACACTCTTGGAACTGACTACAACTTATAAATACGACTTCGTTTATTTCAGTTGTGATGGACACTCTGGAAACTGATTACAACTTATAAATACGACTACGTTTATTTCAGTTGTTATGGACATCTGGGAACTGATTACAACTTATTAATACGACAAAGTTTATTTCAGTTGTTATGGACACTCTGGAAACTGATTACAACTTATAAATACGACTACGTTTATTTCAGTTGTTATGGACATCTGGGAACAGACTACAACTTATAAATACGACTACGTTTATTTCAGTTGTTATGGACACTATGGAAACTGACTACAACTTATAAATACGACTAGGTTTATTTCAGTTGTTATGGACACTCTTTGAACTGACTACAACTTATAAATACGAATACGTTTATTTCAGTTGTTATGGACACTCTGGGAACTGACTACGACTTATAAATACGACTTTGCTTATTCAAATTGTTCAGGAAAATCTTCTGTCTTATCTTTTTACTTACAAGGTGACTACGATAAAAAGGTTGCTTTGATGCTTAATTTTATTTGTAACATCTGAAAAAATCGAGGATGTAACTGATAGGCCTACAAATCTAGCAGCGTCCTCTATTTGTATCTGTCCATTTCTCTCATAATTGATGGTTAGGTCCCATTTGCATTACCTTTTTGTTTTCTACAACACTTTCCTGGTTATTCTCTAGCCTTCTTTTTTTAATGCACCTTTTAACACAGGAGATTGAAATTTTATCCATAACTAATCTTAACGTGATTCATATAAGGAATACTTTTATAGGTCCTTGACCTAGATTATAGATCCGTAACAGCCATCCTCCACGGACGTATCAAGGGCTTTGATTGTTTCCCTTATTATATTATGTTATATAAATCAAGGACCTATAATGAAGGATAGGAAACTTGCATCACCTGACTAAATGTTGATAAATAACACACGGAGGATTAATTATTTGGCAAATTAATCATTCATAATTCACGGCAACCGATTTTTTGTATATAAAATGTATGTTGTATGCAATTTTAGATGTTTTAAAATGTTTCGATCACCCAAAATGATTTTGAATTAAAGATATTGAAGTTTTAAGTAAACTTTTTTGTAATTTGTTGTTAAATTTGCTGCAGTATACAAATTTTGTAATTAGAAGTAATTTAACATAAACTGCTGGGAATGGTATTGTATTGATGAGAATTTCTTTCTGCAATGTAAGAATTTTGATTTGTGTCCCTGAGATGAATGGAAGATAACATAATTGAAAACGAGACTTTGCGTGAATACGCGAGCGTTCTCAAAATTTCAACCAGTTTCCTTTCCTTCTCTTTATAATATCTAGTGTAAACTAGAAGCCTATGGTCTTTCCGTACAATCAGTTTATCAAACTGAAAGCAACAAATCAAATGCAGCAATGTCATTGATAACTGGACAGATACAAGTAAAGGTGTCCCTCAAGGCTCCATTCTCGATCTACTGTTATCTAATATTTTTACCAATGGTATCTTTATCAGTGACATATAACGTCACTGCTTATATTCTGTTGAAAAATGTACCTATATAATTATGCAGATGACAACACCTTGTCTTTTAATAAGAGTTTGACTGATTGGTCGAAATGTTACAACATGATAATGAAATTTTAATTGACTGGTTATCTCAGTTTAATTACATGAATGCAATACCGGATGAATTTCAAGCCTTGGCCGTAGGCAGAAAAAACTATTAAAAAAGCAAACACACTTTTATTGTTAATAATAGTATCATATCATGTGAGGATGTTGTGCATAAAATTACTCGAGGTTGCTGTTGATTTTTATTTACCTTTAGCTCAGTCGGTTACGCGTCTGACTATCAATCCAGGGGTCGTGAGTTCGAATCCCCCGCCCGGCAACAGTCTCCGTGATGATTGATATACGACATTGTGTCTAATTATCATTCATCTCTAACCACTGATTCAAGTGGGAAAGTTATCAGTTACTTGCGGAGATGGGGTGTTCTCGAGTACTGGTTAATCCCAGGAAACGGTGGTTATGTTAACTGATCGTCTGTTAGCCCTCGATGGCATAAAAATGACGCTAAATATTCAATAAATCAATCAATCAATTTATTTACCTTTAATCAACCATATTTAAAAATATATGTAACAAGGCAGGCCAGCAAATAAATGACTTGAGTTACGTGCGTACGTGCGTGCGTGCGTGCGTGTATGTGCACCTGCGCATAATTCCAGTGAGAGGACGTTGCAGTATACTATTTACAATGCTATGCTTATATATACTAAGATCAAAATTCATGGAAGTTTAACTTTAATACAGAAAAAATCGATATTTTTTTTCAATTTAACTATATTTGTCAATGTATGTTGAGCAACATCAACAGACTTTTGGATTTATTCTATAATATGGCTGTAAGTTATTGCTCCTTTATGTAAAACAGCATTTTGTCAAATAAAAGCACTATTTGCCTAGTAAAATATCCGAAACTGTATAAATGATCAGATATTACACCACAGAATGTAAAACTTACAATAAAAATCATGTCATCACTGTACTTAAAAGTTAAGAAAGTCGGTAAATTACCTCCCTTTACATTGAAATAAGAACAGTTTTGGATGACGGATATCACCAGATTGGAAGTTGGTATACATTATTTAATCACTGATTTTGTTTGTTACAAACCCAAACTCAATTTCAGACTACGTCTTCAAATTATCATTTCCAAATAAAGGTACACATCCGGCTTTAAATTTACCCAAATACCTCAACCGACCATAATCAATTTATTGTTCAGGAATTTCAAAAGTATGATAAAAAGACAATCGACTTTTTAACACGTGGTTGTCGGAGCTTTAAGTTGAACAATATGTGGGACACGATTGTAGGGTTTCAATAGAGAAGATCAACAGGGTATGATAATCAAGCCCCGCCCCCTCTTCATTTTCCCCCACATTTATGTGTCTTTTTTTTTTTCTTCAAATGTCCATTATTCTTTTAAGTCACCTATATTACATTTCCATAATATTGATATTGATGATATGGAGAGAACTGTAACTAATGTTGTTATAACTTGAAGCAGAGCGTCTACACAATTGACTCACTGCTTGTAGTTCAATCCATATATAAATATGTAATTATCATGTGATGTTAATTATCTGCACATAACGTCATAAGTAATAACATGCACATGTACTGATGACGACTTAAAATTGGGTAAGACACTAGATGCTTATAGATAAAATTTTAAGCGCCTGGGCTATTACCAAGTTTGATAGATCAACGTATTAATCAATGCGAATGATATCTAAAACACCAGCACACAATAGGATGCGCACTCGATAGTTGAGATAAATTAATGTAAAAACCCCAAATGTCGCCCCTCCCCGGATTTTATCGATATTTTTCAATTAGAGTAACCGCCCTTTGGCATAGGATTTAAAGAAGAAAAAATATGGCGTCGGAAAGCGTGAGTGCGTCATTTAAAACGAATCGACGATAAATTAGACCAAAACAGAACTACTTTGTAAATCAACCCATTGCAAAAGGTAATTCAATCGTTAATGCAAACAAATCTGTAATAATGCGTACATAAATAAGCGCCAATATTGAAATAATCGTTGAAAATGGCGGCTCAATTGTAATCAGGGGGAAGTAATTTCCGATAATTGGACAAAGGCCGGACGCATTTTTCGGCGGTTTCACAATTATCGATTTATACTTTTAATTTCTTGATATCCTAGTATGGTATTCTACAAACTGCTTTTACAATATTAAAAAGAAATATAATTTTTATAAAATATAACACTTAAATGGTTGCTTTTTAAAATCTAAATCCGCACTGAAACCCGAATTGTGTAAAACATGCATGTAAGAGTTACCTTCGAGGTTCTCTTTATTTTGTGTCTAAAAATCTGATTATTTCGAGTTGTGTGTATGATCAGGCAACAAGATAAGTAAAGAAAAATGTTTATGTTTTATTTCTTATATACAGAAATGAATTGAAATTAAATCGAAGGTTAAAAAAGTTCACATTGATGGCTGTTATGTGTTGACAATATAGCTTATATTCTGCACTGTCTCTATACAAAAGAATAGTAGTAACGATTCGAATAGAGCATGGCCTTTTGTATTGTGTATAAATGAATCACTTGGGTTGCAAACGTTCTGTTGATTCTGTGTTAAGATCTGTTGAAACAATCCAACCGTGAACCAGGAAGAGACTTTTCTTCCTCTTCATCCAGCAATCATTTTCTGATTATGATTTGCATCACATAGAAGTTCAGTGAGATATTTTATGTGCGTTTGGTAGGATTCGCTGTACACGGGACAACTGCTAAGGGGCCTTGCCCAAACAAGGCTCAGGTAGTGTGTTTGAAAAACCAAGATGAAACCTCACCGGGAATCGATCCGGGAACCTCTGGGTCTTGGAGCAAGTATGCTCACCACCAGACTACACCACTCCTCCTCAGAGCCTTTACAGGGCTCTTTCTTGCACTTACAGGAATGAGGTCGGGCACCTGACTTTGGGAAAATTAGAGTTATTTTAATTGACAATTACATAGCACAGGTTACTTAGATAATTGTAACAATATATATGCAATGTATATTAAATGTATAAAATGTGTGATGTTCTTGTAGAAGACATTAAAATCATTATTTTAAGAAATTAAAACTTTTCCTACCAAATATTTCTTTTGGTTTCTTTGCATTTTGAAATTGAGAATTTTGTTACTTTGGATTGGGAAAAGAGATACTATTTGTCATTGGGAATTGGGCAGAATAATGGCCTCAAAAAGGGGAAGGGGATTTAGAATTTGGTGCCAGTTGAGATTAATGTTTTCTGGAGTGCCATTGATTCAGTGCTGTCAGATTTAATTTCTTTATCTCTTTCTTTTCTGTTCTTGAAATCGTCAAGAACACCTTCATAATTATATCGAAATAATCTACTGTACTCCTCCATGGTAACTAATTGTGTGTCTGTGTGTGTAAATTGTCAGTAGTGATAGCAGAGTGAAGTTGGTTGAAGTTGCATCATCACACACACACAACAATGTCTAAGCTGCGTCTTTAAACATAAGACAATTATTTTAACTGACAGGGTTCATTAGGACTGGCGGGGGGAGTTTCAGAACGTCTTTTAAAAAGGTTTCCGATATCTGGAGTGCCCTTTGCGTCTAATTTTTGTATTGTTCCAGGATTTTTTCGACCATAGGGGAAGAAGGAAAAAAAGCTCTGAGCCCGGCTGCTTCTTTCTGGAAATTTGGAAGAGGCCCAAGCCTTTGAAATTGGGGGAAATCCATAAGTTTTTAAAGAGTTTAGCAAACTGGAAAATAAAGCACAACACAGTTAAGATCATGTTTTTACCAATACTTATTAGGTTTTACGATAATGCTTCATATTTATTTTGTTTTTTTTTATCCTGTAATATAAGAAAAATGAAAACAAATTGGGGGTGGGGGAGCTTGCCTCAATTGTGAAGCCACTGAATTTCGGCCTCTGTTTACTGAGGTAAAAAAGCCCTTTTTCTTCGTATTTTTGATACAAAGGAATAAATATATCTGCTTGAAAATGTATTCTTGGCACTAAGCAAAATAAGATCACATACACGAAAATATGGATTTAAGAAATCAGCTATGAAAAGAAAAAGAGGGGTATGACAATGATTTTTTCAGCAGCATTGAAAATAAGATAAGGGGATAAAATGCAGAGACC
Organism: Panopea generosa; assembly: GCA_029582155.1. Taxonomy (NCBI): domain Eukaryota; kingdom Metazoa; phylum Mollusca; class Bivalvia; order Adapedonta; family Hiatellidae; genus Panopea; species Panopea generosa. The sequence goes on along the minus strand of CM055904.1, from coordinate 56,970,938 downwards.
TGTAATTAAGTCACTGGTAAAATGTCCTTTGCTCTAAAATCTTACCTGGAGCTCTAACAATTTTATTTAACATAATTGAAGTGAAAAATTCCGTGAATTGAACTAAGGTGTATTAAGCAACGTCAAGATCAACCCCACAAGTTTAACAAACCAAATATTGAAGTATACTTTGGTCCCATTATAATACAGTTGCCAGGATCCATGGAATGAAACTGTGATATAAGCAAAACCACGTTATCCCGTTATAAATATCCCAAGTTTCACTACGTTTAAATATTTAGCAATTTTTTATCCAGTCGAAGTACCGTAAACAAACATGACAATGTGACAGACCATTGTTTGTCAGTGTAAATCAGTTAAAAAAGTGACGTTATTTAAAACATTAAGAAGTTGTTATTATGTCAGTCTGAATTATCAAGGTGTTATTGATGCACAAATACATGGTCATAGTTTGAAAAAATGTAATGAGCGCACAAACATTTGGGTGATTAACTTGAGATTTTCAATCAGTTATTATCAGGGCTCAAACTAGAGGGCGAGGTGGGCGACAAAGTTGCTTTTTTCTCCATCACTTCGCTTTTTTTTTGGTCACAGCGAAGTTTTAAGTCACCTTAAAATTAACAACAACGCTTTTTTTCTGGATGCCAGCGAAGTGCAAATTACAATTATAACCAATATTTGGTGTATACTCTAATCTGTGAATAAGTGTCGCCACATGTGGGAAAGTAAATTGCAATAATAGGTTAATTCTGATTCAAATATCCCCAGGCTTTCAGCATATATGTTTACACCCCATGCCAACTTCATATCATCGTATAGGTTTATAGACAACGCAATCGTTTGGTTGACCAAGATCAAGGTTTCCCTTGTAAAGAGTTAAAACATCTAGCGTGTAATTGAAACCGATCTTTTTTTTTCCATGAAAAAAGTAACTATCCATGTATGACATAATCATCCATTGTGTTTGTTGATTGACAAGTGTTATTCAATACAAATTATACGTTCAAACTGAATAATTAGCGCATTTGATTTTTAGAAATTACCGATGATTAAAGAAGTATTGATAATTATGTTGCGGCTAGCTGCTGTATTTCAATATGTTTGAGTCGAAATAAGCAAATTGAATTGAATTAATTTTAACAACTTTTAATTTGGTGAGTGATGTATAGAATTCACATAAAAAAATAATTGTTCTGAAATTTAAAAAATGTGTGTTTAACTCTTTACTTCATATAGACACCTTTGGACACCTCTAATATTGAAAGCATTAATTCACCATGTATCAGCAATGGGTGAATTATGTTTATATTAACTGACAGAGTGGAAAACAGTGCTTGTAACCAGCAATCTGAACTCTTCCTGCACTGTTTTCAAAGGCCTTCTGTGATTGGTGCAGGAAAACACGTATCTATGGAGTAAAGGGTTAAAATGTATGTTTCATGAACTTATGATTATGTTTTGCATTTTAATAAAAAAAAGTGTGAGATAAAGTTATAGATAAATAACATTTATCTTCTGCTTTCCCAGGTACTAGTGTTACATGTTTTGCAAAAAAAAAATCTAAAACAATAATGAGTGGCATGAACAATACTCCTACCATGAAAAAGCAGATTGTAAGTGCACTTAGCTATATCTTTATTCAGAAGGTTAAAACTCCCTGTTCTTTAAGAATATATCACACAAAAACTAATTCCTTAATTGCAACAGCAGAGAAAAGACAAGAGGGCAGTCAACCAACACATTTGATATAAATCAAAAACTATATAAAACATTATAAAAACAATATAAAACAAAAACACACGTAATGACATAGCATTAATTTTAATGAAACTAAGTTTTTGTGTAACCGCGTGGCAAAAGTTACCACTTTTCCATATGTTTTCTCCACTTCTCCTTTTTTTGGATGAAGGATAAGTCACTTCTCCCTAAAAGTCAGACCAAGTTTGAGCCCTGTGTTATATCGCAAGTTCTAAATAAATCTGGTTGAAAATATCAATTTTAAATTTAGGAACCATAAAAAAACATGTTACCACAAGTTTCATATAAAAACAACAAATTGGTGTTTTCTCCAGCTCCAATATTTTTGGGACCATTTATGACCCACTGACTAAAATCGGGGAATCATTTTCAAAACTGGGAGTCTTTCATTTACGTCAAAATGGAATGAAATTTTGGAGGTGTCTAAAATTAATAGTTGAAGGCTATGGGATGGATGGTGCACTGAACAATATGGAAAAAATGAGATTAATTTGTATCAAGAATGCAACAAACATGCTCAGGCCTCAATTGAAATATTGTTTGTTTGCCGCTTCCGGCCCATCCGAAATAAAAAAAAAATTGCGGTTCATTTAAAAATATTCTTGGTCATTACATGTTTTAAAGAGATTCTTTGATTGATTACAAAAAAGAAAGAGAAAAAAAAATGAATTAAACTACGTACCTACCCACTCCTTAATGGCCTCAGGAGAAAACAATGAACAACTTATTGAAATTACAGAACAGCCATCTCATATAGATGTGTAACAAATAGAAACCTGTTTGCAGTTATGTTGAATCTCTTTCTGACTTTACATGATCATTTTTTTAACTTATATTTTCAGGTTAGTGAAGACGTCTGAGAACAGTCACTGTTAAAACATTAGCTAGCTCTGTTCCAAGCGATATAATTGAACATAAGATTCAATACAAACCAGGGTTCCATCACATAGTGTGAGGACACTTGAACCACGATACCGGGATAATGGCTGCCCCGGACATGGATGTTATCAAGGAGATCCCAGGTTACAAGGTCATACTGAAGGCAATCTTGAAGAGTCAAATACAGCAACTGGTATGTGTAAAATTTGTCACACTTTAATACCCAAAACTACCGACTGGCCCCGATTAGCTCAGTCAGTAATGCGTCTTAACTATCAATCCAGGGGTCGTGAGTTTGAATCCTTGTCTGGTAACAGTCTCCGTTGATGATTGATATTCAACATTGTGTCTCATTTTCAATCATCTCTCTCTTGCTGCTAGTAATCAATTACTTGTGGAGATGGGGTGTGCTCGAGTACTGGCTAACCTTTCAGGATCTCAGGAAACAGTGGTTAGGTTAATTGACCGTCTGCTAGCCCTCGATGGCACAAAAATGACGCTAAATATTTAATCAATCAATCAAACCAAAACTACTGTAATTATAAAAATCAACTCCTTTTTATAAAAAATACACAAAATTTCTTTGGTGTATTTAGCTACAGGTGTAATATTACAAAATATTTGGCTTCACATGATCTCATTTGAAATACACCACTTGTGGTATATTATGTTTAAAAAAATCAACTTCAAGGTAAACTTTAATCTTATTATAAGAAGCACTTATAAACAATTGGTGAGCATGATTATTGATATCTATTGGTCCTTTAAATTATTTTAGAATTCTATGTCCTGGGTCTTGGGGATTTGTGGGCCCTGGGGGGTGGGGGCCTTCTTACTAAATTTATTTAAGGGATAAATGTCATAACTGATGACTGAATAGACTCATTTAATGGATTTTGATGTGATTTGTTGACAAAACAGTCAAATTTAAGGTAAACTTTAAAATCTTATAGGAAGCACTGGAAAGCAAATTGTAAGCATAATAAATGAGGCCTATGAGTCTGTCATAAAAATTGTGAATTTCATACCCCTGGGTCTCACGGTTAGACCCTTGGGGTGGGTACTACTTAACTAAATCTATATAAGAGAAATTGATGTGATTTGTTGATGCAGACATGACATTCAAATCCATGTTTGGATTTTTGCCGCTTCCCGAAGGACAAATGTTGGAAATTAGATTCATATAGCTTTATGTCGTCAGGGATAATGATAATCAGGTGACCGTTAAGGCCTGTAACTGCGGGGGTTTTGCGGTATTGAGACGCACTGGATAGATGCGGTCTTTTGCGGTATTGAGGCGCACTGGATAGGTGCAGACATGTGCGTTTTTTTGCGGTATTGAGGAGCAAAGGGTTGATAAATAAACGGAGAAATACAGGATGCAACTGACATGGTGGGTGGGGTATACATACATGTAATGGCATAAGGTAAGGCAATTTTAGTGATTTTTTTAAAAATAAGTGCGATTCTTACGGTAGTAAAAAACCTGGACCGATTTGCATTTTGGAATTTTAGAAGGCCTGATACTAATGTAAGGGGTAAATACTCATTTGAAAAAAAGATTATCTGGAGTGTTGATGAATATTGGAGTTTAATTCTATGTTGTTCATTTTCAGGTTGAGCAACTTGCCAGTCACACAGATGAGGAGTCGATTATCCTCACAGCCAGCGTGTCAGATGGAACACTGAGTCATCTTGGGTCAGACTCGGGGAAGAATTTCCTTGATGATCACGAAGATGTAAAATCACAGTTCCTCGGCTTCTGTCTTAAGCGTAAGTTTTTTTGTCTTCGTTTTGTTTGATTATGTAATTATACAGTAATTTTTAGCTCTACTGGCCAAAGGCCAGAAGTGCTTATGCGATGGCGCGTTGTCTGTCGTCCGTCGTCTGTCGTCTGTCGTCTGTTAGCAGCACTTTCTCTGAAACCACTAGGCCAATTAAAGTGAAACTTCACATGGGTGTTTCTATATAGAAACTGTATGTCAGATTTGTTCATATTTTGCATAAATTATCCTTATATGTAGGGGTTTGATTGCAGATAAGAATTTAGGGGCTAAAATATATAGGGGCCCTGTAAAGGGACTTAGAATTTTACATAGGGATACTATGGGAAAACAGAAAAATCTCTTTTTCTTTCATCTGTTCTGAAACCACTAGGCCAGTTAAACAGAAACTTCACATGGGTGTTTCTATTGCATAGGAGACTATACCAAAGATTTTTTTTTTCGATCTGAAATTCAAGATAGCTGCCGTTACTAAAAATAGTCCAAAACTTAAAAAATCTTCTTCTCATGAACGGCCCAACAAATTTTCAAAATGTTTATGTAGTAATGATGACCAACCATAGTTTTGTTAGATTTGTTCAAATGGTGTCCCTAGGGTTAAAAATGACCCTGCCCCAAGAGTTCAATTAGAGGACACATGTCAATATATATATTTTTTTTTTTAAATGTAAATGATTTTGCCTACATTTTCACTAAAGCATTGTTAGGTGAAGGAGGTTAAGATTTGTAAAAATGACTGGGTTCCTATGTCTTAAGGGGTCAGGAGGGGCCCCAAAAGGGTACAAATTGGGAATTAGTAAAATTGTTTTCTTAAGAACCGGTATGTCAGATTTCTACATATTTGATATAAATTATCCCTAAGTGTAGGGGTTTCATTGCAGATAAGAATTTAGGGGCTAAAATATATAGGGGCCTTGTAAGGGGACTTAAAATTTTACATGGGATACTGTGGGAAAACAGAAAATTCTCTTTTTTTTCATTTATTCTGAAACCACTAGGCCAATTAAGCTGAAACTTCACATGAATGTTTCTATTGCATAGGAGACTATACGAAAGATTTATTTTTTCTATCTAAAATTCAAGATGGCCCCCGTTTCTATTGCAAAGTAGAATTTCAAAAAGTGCTATGGCCACTATGAGTCAGTAGAGCGTCCTCAGGCCCTCTTGGGCCTCTTGTTTTAGATGCCAAGTGGTGGCGCAGCTCTTTTGGGCCAGAATGCGATGGTGTGTCGTCCATCGTTTGCATGGCTTACTCGAGGTAAAAGAAATTGCCAACAACTTCCATTTGAGACAAGTTTGAGCCAAATTTAAGACATTGGTTTTATTGGCCATAAGTTTTCATATTACTTTCTCTTTGTAAATTTTGTTGCTTTTTCCTTTTTTGGTCATTTTTAGCTCTACTGGCCAGAAGTGCTTATGCGATGGCGCGTTGTCTGTCATCTTTTAGCAGCACTTTCTCTGAAACCACTAGGCCAATTAAATTTCACATGGATGATTTTATGCCCCCAAAAAATTTTTTTGGGTGGCATATAGTAATCACAGCGTCTGTCCGTCCGTCCTTCCATCTGTCCGTCTGTCCCTCCGTCCGGTATTTCATTTCTGGCCTGTAACTTTGTCATGCATAGATGGATTTTGTTGATACTTGCTACAAATGATCAACATAAGATACCGATGTGTCGCGAGTAAGACCCACACCCCTACCTCAAAGGTCGAGGTCACAATTTGAGTGTTTGACACTTCGAGTTTGTGTGAGATTTCGTTTGCAGGCCTGTAACTTTGTCGTGCATAAATGGATTTTGTTGATACTTGCTACAAATGATCAACATAACATGACGACGTGTCGAGAGTAAGACCCACACCCCTACCTCAAAGGTCGAGGTCACAATTTGAGTTTGTTTGACAACACTTTGAGTTTGTTTGAGATTTCGTGTCCGGCCTGTAACTTTGTCATGCATAGATGATTTTTAATGATAATTGCTACAAATGATCAATATAACATCATGACGTGTCACGAGTAAGACCCACACCCGTACCTCAAAGGTCAAGGTCACAATTTGAGTTTGTTTGACAACACTGAGCTTGTGTGAGATTTCGTGTCCAGCCTGTAACTTTGTCATGCATAGATTGGTTTTATAAATACAATGCTAAAAATGATCAACATAACATGACGATGTGTTGCAAGTAAGACCCATACCCGTACCTCAAAGGTCAATGTCACACTTTGAGTTTGTTTGACAACACTTTCAGTCTGTTTGAGATTTCGTGTCTGGCCTGTAACTTTGTCATGCATAGATGGATTTTGTTAATACTAGCTACAAATGACCAACATAACATGACAATGTATTGCGCATTAAACCCAGAATCCAACTTCAAAAGTCAAGGTCACAATTTAATTTTGGTTGATGACACTTTCAGTCTGATTGAGATTTCGTGTCCGTTCTGAAACTTTGTCACCTTTGGATGAATTTCAAAAACACTTGGCTGAATTCATCAGCATGACATTACAAAGTGTCACGTGTAAGACCCACATGCGTACCTCAAAGGTCAAGGTCACACTGAGTTTGTTTGACAACACTTTCAGTTTGTGTGAGATTTCTTGACCGATCTATAACTTTGTCATCTATGGATATATTTAAAAACACTTGGTTCAGTTGATAAACATGACATAATTAAGTGTCGCATGTAAGACCCAGAACCTTTCTTCAAAGGTCAAGGTCACACTTTCAATTTGTTTGATATTGCATGTCTGGTCTGTGACTTTGTCTTTAACTTGGCTCAATTTATCAAGATGACATGATGACGTGTGGTAAGTAAAACCTAGACACGGCCACACTTTTAGTATGTATGACAACACTTTGAATCTGTTTGAGATTTCAAGTCTGTCCTTTAACTTTATCATACATGGATGGATTTCAAAAACACTTGGCTCAATTTATCAATTGATCAACAATTGATCTGTAACTTACATTTTGGGATTTAAAATAGCTTGACACAAGTGATCAGCATGTCATGATAATGTTTCAACTGCATTTAACTGTTGAAACACCCTAACCATTACATCAGATGTCAAGGTCAAGGTTACACAAAGCTCAAGGTCATGCTTTAATGTAAAAAAAACCCATGAAATTGCATGTCTAGTCTGAAACATAAGTCCATTACTCTTGATATTCATGGATGCATCGTTCCCTATTATATCATGTATTATTATTTTTCACAGACCATTTGGGGTGGCATGTGACACTTAACAGTGACATTTCTTGTTATAGCATAGGAGACTGTACAGAAGAATTTTATTTCCGATCTGAAATTCAAGATGGCCGCCATTACTAAAAATAGTCCAAAAATTAAAAAATCTTCTTCTCATGAATGGGCCAACAGATTTTCAAAATGTTTATGTAGTAATGATGAAAATCGTTTTCCTAAGAACCGGTATGTCAGATTTGTAAATATTTGATATAAATTATCCGTATATGTAGAGGTTTAATTGCAGATAGGAATTTAAGGGCTAAAATTTATAGGGTCCCTGTAAGGGGACATAGAATTTTACATAGGAATACTCTGGGAAAACAGAAAATTCTCTTTTTGTTTTTCTTTCATCTATTCTGAAACCACTAGGCCAATTAAACTGAAACTTCACATGGATGTTTCTATTGAAATGGAGACTATACAGAAGATTTTTTTTATCTGAAATTCAAGATGGCCCCCATTACTAAAAATATTCCAAAACTTAAAAAATCTTCTTCTCACGAACAGCCCAACAGATTTTCAAAATGTTTATGCTTTAATTATGACCAACTATAGTTTTGTTAAATTTGTTCAAATGGTGTCCATTGTTAGGTGAAGGAGGTTCAGTTTTGTAAAAATGACTGGGCTCCAATGTCTTAAAGGGTCAGGAGGGACCCCAAAAGGTTACAAATTGGGAATTACTAAAATCGTTTTCCTAAGAACCGGTATGTCAGATTTGTAAATGTTTGATATAAATTATCCGTATATGTAGAGGTTTGATTGCAGATAGGAATTTAAGGGCTAAAATTTATAGGGTCCCTGTAAGGGGACATAGAATTTTACATAGGGATACTCTGGGAAAACAGAAAATTCTCTTTTTGTTTTATTTATTCTGAAACCACTTGGCCAATTAAACTGAAACTTGACATGGATGTTTTATTGCATAGGAGACTATAGAGAAGATTTTTTTTTTCTTTCTAAAATTCAAGATGGCCACCGTTACTAAAAATATATATTCCAAAACTTAAAGTCTTCTTCTCATGAACGGCCCAACAGATTTTCAGAATGTTTATGTAGTAATGATGACCAACTAGAGTTTTGTTAGATTTGTTCAAATGGTGTCCCTAGTGTTAAAAATGACCCCGCCCCAATGTTTCTGTTGCATAGGTTAATTTCAAAAAGTGCTTTTGCCACTATGAGTCAGTAGAGCGTCCTCAGGCCCTCTTGGGGCTCTTGTTTGGTACTTAAAACAAAAATAGTTTTGCTTGTGTTTTTCCTAAATGTTTATCTTTGAAGAAAATAAACAATTTGCATGGGTTTCCAGGGTTTTCATTTTTAACCGATCGCTGATTGAAATCATCTGTTAAAATCAGGTTTGGATCGGTTGTTTTTCCAGAAACATCGAACATTTGTCCCCTTGACCCCCAGCCTGATCTGTTGTTTTTCTCTTTCAATCTGTTGTTTGATTTTAAAATGAAAAACCTGGGTTTCCCAGATGGCTTTCTACGTCCCTGACACACAGTTTAGATAGAGGACTCGTATTTTAAACTACATTGCGTCCCGAACCCGTTTCCACAAAAAAGCAATTTCATTTGTTCCTTAGCTTTTCCCAATCTAAAGTTACAAAAATTTCTCATTTCAAAATGCAAAGAAAATATTTGGAGATAATGTATCCAGCTAAATTTCAGACTTCTATCTTAATCGCTGAAAAACAGGAGTTGACCAGTAAACTGGTTTACACATACATAATCAACGATGTGCATTGTTTTTCCCCCATTTTCATAAGGCCTAAATTAAAAAATGTTAGTTTGCCGCTTTTGGCCGACCCAAAACAATTCTGCTGGTCAGGAAACATGTTTCAAAAAACCCCATTATTTTTTTAAAAAAAAAAGAGTTATATATTTTTTTGGTGTTCATTTAAAATATTCTCTGTGATTAACATGTCCTTAAAAATTAAAAAAAAAAATACATACCTACCTACCGACCCCTTAATGGTATGAGCCGGAAGTGGCAAACAAGCAATTAATTAAGGGTGGCCTCATTATAACAATATTTTGTCCTGTTGAAGGGTAATCTTTGCGCGCACAAAATGACCAATTAATGTGTCGATGTGCCGTAAAACACCATTCATTCATTCATTCCTGTTGAGGGAATCCCCTCAAATCCTCTACCCCCCAAAAAAACCCAAAACAAAACCATTACAGTGTGTGATGATAAGTAGAGAAATAAAGAAAATTTACCAATCAGTTAATCTTTTGAGCCATCATTAAAAAAATATTTGTTTGCTGTGCTCCGACCCAGTATTTTTCATTTGGGTAGGTAGGTAGATAATTTTTTTTGTGCCAAATTTTGATTTTGCATAGTCATTTTAAAGAAAAATTGACAGAAATCATAAAATTTTTTTTAAATGCTTTGAAAGTGAATAAAAATGTTTGGGTAGCTGCAATTTTGATGAGTAGGTAGGAGCACGCCAAACATTTTATTTTTTTAGGATGGCCTTGGGAAGAGGCCCAAGCCTTCGAGATTGGGGGGAAAAGCACGAGTGAGAGGAAATAGATTTTTTTTAAGACTTAAGCAAACTGGAAAATAAAGTGTAACACTATTAAGATCATGTTCCAACCAATAATTATCAAATAAAACTTGATATCCAGTTGTTTTTTTATCCCCTAATCTAAGAAATTATAAACAAAAGTGCTGTAATGTTTATCACAATTATATTCCAGATCACCATCGGAAAAAACAAATCGAAAAAGAGCGGCAACAACAGCTAGAACAGGAACAGCAACAACAACGAATGATGCCAAGCACATCACCCCGTTACGGACAAAGGCCTGGGTTTATGCCTCATCGCTCACCAAGGCATTTTTCACCTCGTTTCTCGTCACCACGGATGCCAATGCGCTCCCCGGGTGCACGACACGAGCCATATCCGGTGTCTCGACCCATAAAAAGACCTAATTTTAATCAATCAGTTAGAGCACCGGGTGCAAACCCCAGTATGAGATTGCCCCTGGGTGGCGGTCAAGTGATTAAGATAGAAGCAGAAGATTCTGACCAAACAGAAACAAACCAAAGTGTTAGTGACAATGCCCAACAAGGGGCCGATGCTCAGACAAATGTCGCGAGTTCTAGTCAACCATCATCTCCATCTCAGACCCCCACCGCAGCAGCTAAAGTGAAATCAGAATCGTCAGACAAAGAAGACGACGCCAAGTCCGAATCATCCTCATCTACCATTCCAAATGAAGCATCAGATCTTAAATTCAGTGACACCGCGCCACCGGAAGGACTTAGTTTAGATTCAGACTTGTCAAATCTTATCTCAGGAGAACAATCAGGCATGTCGGCACCCGAAACTCCGACAAGTGCCCCAGAGACACCTAGTTCATTGGACCCTAATGTTAGTGTTAAGGTGGAGGCAATTACTGAGTCTGAGATGGAGTTAGAAATAACTGGTGTAGAGCCGGGTCGAGTTCAAATGGCCCCGGTCTCTCAAGATAACTGGGTTCCTAATATTCCAGGTGGAATGGGTCTATATGACCAGTCTGGTGCTACTGGCAACTCAGAAGATATGCAGGGATACAGTAAGTACAAATTAACAATTTCTTTATATTAACTATCTTCTTGTCTTTTTCACAGGAACAAAGGTCAGGGTTAAGGTCAGTTTATCTCTTGCTATATGACCTAATTTCATATTTTGTGGATTGTAAAGATTGTTCAGGCAGTTTAGATTCAGGTTAAATTGATTCAACAATTGTGCACTCGGGTAGTCAACTGTAAATAATGAGGTCTATAAGTTTTAATTGCATAGAGCTTTAAAAAGTGGACATCTGATAATTAATATCTAAAAAATAATATTGGATTAATTAACATCTGATAATTAATATCTAAAAATTAATATTTGATTAATTAACATCTGATAATTAATGATATGCCAATAATCGATTATAATCGAAAATCAATCGTTTCCCGAGGTATTTCAAGCGTTCAATGATGACTTCATAATTTCGATTAATTGGGAAATATATTTCTTGCTATGTAGTCATAACGAAATGCACAAAAAATGGGGTCAAAACCAAGACAAAATTCAGAATTGTTGTTCATAAAACATTATAAGCTAGCTCTGCAGTAATATCTTCATATTTCCAAAAAAAATTAGGTGTCATAAATGGTTGAAAAACACGCCCATTATACAGATAGCTTACGGTCCAAAATAAGCTAATGCATCCCTCATGCAGATATCTTACAGTTAAAATTAGCAAATGCATCCACCATGCAGATAGCTCATAGTCCAAAATTTGTAAGTGTGTCCACCATGCAGATAGCTCACTGTCCAAAATTAGCAAACAGGTCCACCATGCAGATGGCTCATGGTCCAAATTTAGTAAATGTGTCCACCATGCAGATAGCTCATAGTTCAAATTTAGTAAATGTGTCCACCATGCAGATAGATCATAGTTCAAAATTAGCAAACAGGTCCACCATGCAGATGTTTCATGGTCCAAATTTAGTAAATGTGTCCTCCATGCAGATAGCTCATAGTCCAAAATTTGTAAAGGTGTCCACCATGCAGATAGCTCAGTCCAAAATTAGCAAACATGGCCACCATGCAGATAGCTCATGGGTCAAAATTAGCAAACAGGTCCACCATGTAGATGGCTCATGGTCCAAATTTGGTAAGTGTCCACCATGCAGATAGCCCATAGTTCAAAATTTGTAAATGTGTCCACCATGCAGATAGCTCACTGTCCAAAATAAGCAAACATGGCCAACATGCAGATAGGTATTGGGTCAAATTTAGCAAACAGGTCCACCATGCAGATGGTTCATGGTCCAGATTTAGTAAAGGTGTCCACCATGCAGATAGCTCATAGTTCAAAATTTGTAAATGTGTCCACTATGCAGATAGCTCACTGTCCAAAATTAGCAAACATGGCCACCATGCAGATAGCTCATGGGTCAAAATTAGCAAACAGGTCCACCATGCAGATGGTTCATGGTCCAGATTTAGTAAATGTGTCCTCCATGCAGATAGCTCATAGTCCAAAATTTGTAAATGTGTCCACCATGCAGATAGCTCACTGTCCAAAATTAGCAAACATGGCCACCATGCAGATAGCTCATGGGTCAAAATTAGCAAACAGGTCCACCATGTAGATGGTTCATGGTCCAAATTTGGTAAATGTGTCCACCATGCAGATAGCTCATAGTTCAAAATTTGTAAATGTGTCCACCATGCAGATAGCTCACTGTCCAAAATTAGCAAACATGGCCACCATGCAGATAGCTCATGGGTCAAAATTAGCAAACAGGTCCACCATGCAGATGGTTCATGGTCCAGATTTAGTAAATGTGTCCTCCATGCAGATAGCTCATAGTCCAAAATTTGTAAATGTGTCCACCATGCAGATAGCTCACTGTCCAAAATTAGCAAACATGGCCACCATGCAGATAGCTCATGGGTCAAAATTAGCAAACAGGTCCACCATGTAGATGGCTCATGGTCCAAATTTGGTAAATGTGTCCAACATGCAGATAGCTCATAGTTCAAAATTTGTAAATGTGTCCACCATGCAGATAGCTCACTGTCCAAAATTAGCAAACATGGTCACCATGCAGATAGGTCATGGGTCAAAATTAGCAAACAGGTCCACCATGCAGATGGTTCATGGTCCAGATTTGGTAAATGTGTCAACCATGCAGATAGCTCATAGTCCAAAATTTGTAAATTTGTCCACCATGCAGATAGCTCCTGGTCCAAAATTAGCAAACATGGACACCATGCAGATAGCTCACTGTCCAAAATTAGCAAACAGGTCCACCATGCAGATGGCTCATGGTCCAAATTTAGTAAATGTGTCCTCCATGCAGATAGCTCATGGTCCAAAATTAGCAAACAGGTACACCATGCAGATAGCTCATGGTCCAAAATTAGCAAACAGGGCCATCATGAAGATAGCTCATGGTCCAAAATTAGCAAACAGGTCCACCATGCAGATGGCTCATGGTCCAAATTTAGTAAATGTGTCCTCCATGCAGAAAGCTCATAGTCCAAAATGAGCAAACATGGCCACCATGCAGATAGCTCATGGGTTAAAATTAGCAAACATGGCCACCATGTAGATAGCTCATGGGTTAAAATTAGCAAACATGGCCACCATGCAGATAGCTCATGGTCCAAAATTAGCAAACAGGTACACCATGCAGATAGCTCATGATCCAAAATTAGCAAACAGGGCCATCATGAAGATAGTTCATGGTCCAAAATTAGCAAACAGGGCCATTTTGAAGATAGCTCATGGTCCAAAATTAGCAAACAGGTCCACCATGCAGATCGCTCATGGTCCAAATTTAGTAAATGTGTCCTCCATGCAGATAGCTCATAGTCCAAAATTTGTAAATGTGTCCACCATGCAGATAGCTCACTGTCCAAAATTAGCAAACATTGCCACCATGCAGAGAGCTCATGGGTTAAAATTAGCAAACAGGTACACCATGCAGAAAGCTCATAGTCCAAAATTAGCAAACATGGCTAGTAAACGTTTCAACCATGCAGAAAGCACATCTATAGCCAAAATGAAAGGTGAAATTTTAATACACTAGGGAAATAAATATAATACAGCCATGGGAAAAATTATACATTATGGTGAGGAGAATGGGACTCATAAAAGGGGAAAACCACTAAAACTAAATTCCATATTTAGTAACATAAATTGATACATTTTCATGTGTTGGGGGAGGCAGTCTGAACAAATAGTCTTTACAAAATAAAAACTTATTATGTAATCTTTCCCCCAGAGATATTCGAGACACACAAGAGATTGACAGCTGTGAACTTTGACCTTTTTCCTGTATTTGGTATGAGGAGATAGTTGACAGAATACAACCTCAGTCTGTGTTTATGTTGACCCCATTCTCATTATATCTATATTCAAGTTCTGTATTGCAGCTGTACATTTATGGAATCCAGACCTGTATTTTATCATATATTCACATGGTTTGGATAGAACAGTTTGATAGAAAATAACTTCTAAGTTGTCAGAAGTTGTAAAGATCTGTGCTTTTTTTGTTTGTACAAAATATGATTTTTGATTTTAATCGATCATAAAAAATGGCTACAGTTGCTCTTTTTATGCATTTTCAAGGATAAATGAATGAATTGATAATTAAATATCAAATATGATGAGTTTTCTGTTGATTTTTTTTTCATTTCAGGCCGTTTTAAAATATTGTTTGCCATGCTCCACCTACTCACTCAAAATTGCAGCTACCCAAACTATTTTATTGTCTTTTCAAAGCATTGACTTTTTTTCATTCTTTCTGTCAATTTGTGTTTAAATGGAATGTTAAATCAAAATCTGGCAAAAAAAATTAACTACCTACCCACCTGAAAAATACTGGGTTGGAGCACAGCAAACAAACATTGTTTAAGGATGGCCTTAGCAAATTTTGTGTGAGATTCTGTAAATGAAGAGTTTAATTTACAACCCTTTTTTTAGAATTATATAACTGAATAAATTCATACAGAAATGGATCTTCACTGCCCATATGACATAAAAGTACAATTTTCTCCCAAAATGTTCTTTCCAAGTCTCAGTTCACATTGTGCTTTCATGGTCTACAATATTGCATTGCATATTGCATAGCTACAGTGATTGCAGGAAATTAATTGATGGTAACTTCTAAATATCAAAATGACTGTTACTGTTAAAAGTCCTATTTGTTGAAACCACAATTCTGCAATATAGCATAATTTAGCGAAAAAGCAAGAAAATTTCATTAATATTAGGGGATGAGGAAGGTATATTCGACCCCAAAAATGGTCAATAGAGAACAGATGCTGATTGAAATTTAAAAGAAATATTTTTGATTAATAAGTTTAAAAAAAATAATACAAGATGATAAGATATGATTGTTTCTCCTAGTCATCAAGAAGGGTTGATATTTATTTAGAAAACAAAATTACTTTAATAAGCTTGGCTTTCTTTGAAATGAAAACATCCAAATTAAAGATTTTGTCTTGGAGCTAACAAACATAAACTAGTTTAAAAAGAAGTTTGTATATTTAACAAAAAGGAGATATCTTTTTGTGATTTTTTTTTTGTGGATAAAATGTACACACTAGAAGAGTGAAATTCAAGAAAGGTAAGTCAAAACATTTTTATCTATTTATAGTATATCATGTATTTAACTCAGTCCCAATCTTTCTTTTAGCTGTATAGGTTACATTGATGGGTATAAACACCTCACCAGGACTTTTTTCTTGGAACTAAATTAAATATTTATGTGCCAATGTGCTGTAAAACAGCATTTCTTTGTGCAATGAAAGACTGAAAGTCATTTAGAAAGTTTCTTTCATTTGTTTTCTGTTCCAAGATGTCTAGCTGGCTTCAAAACAGTCAAATATAAAAATTCAGGAAAATACAAAATTAAAATACCATTTTTACACAGGGGTGGGTGGGGGCATATGAATATTATGGTAAAATTTCTGTTAGGTTTAAGAACAAAAGATAATGGCTGAAAGGTTTGAAAAAAAAAAAAGGATAAAATTTTTAGAAAAAGGATGTAAAAAACAGCTAAAAGAAGTATTATCTGCCTGAATATAATCATACAAGATTTGCTTAGAGCAACCAAAGAGATTTGTTTCGACCATTATGTCGAGAAAGTTAGGATAGATAATTTACGTGTGCAAGCAGAATCGGATCCTTTTTATACTGAGAATGGGGAGCATGTTATATAACTACTGTATAATCTAACCCTTTCTTAATACATGTATTACTGTATAAAAATATTATTCTATACATTGTGTAGTCACATGACTATCACATGATAAATCACATGACATAAACACAGACATGTTAATGGTTGTACTCTTGTCTTATTCAGACTTGCAGAACTCAAAAATGAATGTTAAGTTTTGTTTTCTTATCTAGATAAAAAACATAACCAGTGTTTTAGTCATGCCGTCTTCTCAGTATTGTAATTCACAATTTGTTTTAGTCAACAGGTTGGCTGTGTCTGGCCATGGTCGGTTTGAGTTGGAACACTGAAAGGGTGTTTTGTATTTAAATTTTTGATTTTAACATGATTTCTGAAAGATAGTTTTTGTTGGGATTTAAATGTTTATAAATTCTTGTGAGATTTCTGACCATATTTTAAACAGCATTTAACATTATCTAGTATGGTTGTTACTTAAAAAAGGGCCCTCTGTGATGGAGTGATCTTGGGTTCTTCTTAAGATCACTAAGGTCGTAGGTTCGAATCTCCAAACACTTAATGTGAGAAAGTTTGTCAGTTACTTGCAGAAGGACGGTGGTTCTGCTCAGATTCATTCTGAGGTGCTCCACCAATAAAACTGGATGAGCAATATGATATGACCTGAAATGTGTTGAAAATAGTGTTAAAACCCCATTAAAAATCTTTTGTATTGTTCCTGCTCCTCCTAGTGAGTTTAGATATTTCAAAGTGTACTAGATCATGTCATCAGATTTACTGCAGCATTTGTTGTTAAACCATAATTTTGTAATTTTAACACATTTTGGATTCTGTGGCTGAGTGGTCCCAAACACTATCTTAAGATCGCAAACCTCACTGTTGAGGTTCTGAGTTCAAGCCCAACTTTATGCAAATCTTTATCTGAGACAGTTTGCTTAGGCCTAAAAAAAAAAGATGTTTGTTTCCGGTTACCCGACCGACCCTATATTTTAACTGCCGACTCAAAAGTTTTTATGTCCAAAAAATCGGCATCGGATTTCGCGCTCTTTTTGGTGATTTTCACAACAAAGTAATTCTTACGCACCGGCGCGCTGTGTCGTTTAGACGCTCGTAATCTCATTATAAAATAATGACTGCATACGCCTAGGCGATATAGACTCACAGAAACGGTGCAAGGTATATTTTTTGCGAAGACAGTATAGCCTATATCAAACATCTTCCTCGGTTTATTATAGCCATTTCAGATTTCAGATTCATATCTGAAATTGAGTACTATTTAAAAGATATATTACTTTCACACCACTACCCTCAAAATGACATATATAATCATGTAATAGAAACTAACAAACTCATTCATTTTGATGTTCCATTTAATAAAGGAGTGTGGTAACGACAAAAAAAAAAAAAAAAAAAAAAAAAAAAAAAAAAAAAATCCCTACCTACCGACCCATATTTTTTTGGGCATGTAACAGGAAACAAACCTTCTTTTTTTTTAGGCCTTATAGCTCACTGAAGGATACAGTTTCTTCTCAAATTTACATATATACGACATATGATAGGTACATAATAAATAATTTCCTGCATTCTATCGTCAATTACTGTCACTAGTACCCTGCATTGCTGAGACCCCGTTTCTTTATCTGTTCAATTAGGCAACTAGTACCGTTCATTGCTGTCAACCATTTTCTGAAATATGCGTTTAATACTGCTATTTCTTAACATTTGAAGTGTAATTATGCCACTCAGACGGGCATCATGCATTTCTGTTGCTTTATTTGCTGAAACCTGTAGTAATGAAATATGTATCCACATGTCATTGGTCCCCTGCTTGGCATTACTGAAACACTGGTTCCTAAAATATTATTCTCATTAAATACAATGTTTTTGAGTACAAAGCGAATTTCATCTTGGCAAAAGAATTCTGCAAGACCTGATATTTTCATGCATTTATTGTTTTATATCATCATGTTATGTATAAATATTTACCATCAGTTGTCACAGATCATATTAGACCAGGTCCTGTCATATTTTAATTCCTCATCATTTTCTGCTGTTCTGTGTAATGTCCTTGTCCCAAAAAGAGTAACAGTGTTCTTATTAAAACAATTTGTCTCACTATGTTGCAAGAAAAGCAGTATGGTTAATCTATAGCCAAGTGGTCTGCTGTACAGAGCCTACAATCTTTGTTGTGGTTTCTTTATTGGCATCTCTGACAGTTTGTGTTTTGATTTCTCAGTGTCCAATTGGTCTTACATACAGGTCCTTATTGCTTACAGTCTTTGTTGTGTTGTGGTTTCTATATGGCAAGTGGTCTTTTGTACAGAGCCTACAGTCTTTGTTGTGTTGTGATTTCTATATGGCAAGTGATCTGTTGTACAGAGCCTACAGTGTTTGTTGTGATTTCTATATGGCAAGTGGTCTGTTGTACAGAGCCTACAGTGTTTGTTGTGATTTCTATATGGCAAGTGGTCTGTTGTACAGAGCCTAGTCTTGTTGTGGTTTATTATTGGCATCTCTAACAGTTTGTGTTGTGATTTCTCTGTGGCCAATTGGTCTTGCATACAGGGCCTAATTGCTTACAGTCTTTGTTGTGTTTTATGGTTTCTATATGGCAAGTGGTCTGTTGTATAGAGCCTACAGTCTTTGTTGTGGTTTCTATATGGCAAGTGGTCTGTTGTGTACAGAGCCTACATTCTTTGTTGTGGTTTCTACATGGAAATTAGTCTGTTGTACAGAGCCTACAGTCTTTGTTGTGATTTCTATATGGCAAGTGGTCTGTTGTACAGAGCCTACATTCTTTGTTGTGGTTTCTATATGGCAAGTGGTCTGTTGTACAGAGCCTACAGTCTTTGTTGTGCAGTGGTTTTTATATGGCAAGTGGTCTGTGGTACAGTGACTACAGTCTTTGTTGTGCAGTGGTTTCTTTATGGCAAGTGGTCTGTGGTACGTTGTTGTGATTTCTCAATGGCCATCTGTAGCAGTGTGTTGTGGTTTCTCTGTGGCCAAATGGTCTGTTCTACAGAGACTTATTGCTTACAGTCTTTGTTGTGTTTTTTCTATAGCCATCTCTTAACAGTTTGTTTTGTGGTTTCTCTATGGTCATCTCTAACAGTTCGTGTTGTGGTTTCTATATGGCAAGGGGTCTGTTGTATAGAGTATACAGTCTTTGTTGTGATTTCTCTATGACAAGTGATCTGTTGTACAGAGCCTACAGCTTTTGTTGTGATTTCTCTATGGCTATTTAAAGCAGTTTTTGTTGTGGTTTCTTTGTGGCCAATTGGTCTTACATACAGGGCCATATTGCTTACTGTCTTTGTTGTGTTGTGATTTCTCTATGGCAAGTGGTCTGTTGTACCGAGCCTACAATCTTTGTTGTGATTTCTCTATGGCAAGTGGTCTGTTGTACAGAGCCTGCAGTCTTTGTTGTGATTTCTCTTTGGCCATCTGTAGCAGTTTGTTTTGTGATTTCTCTTTGGCCATCTTTAACAGTTTGTGTTGTGGTTTCTCTGTGGCCAAGTGGTCTGTTCTACAGAGCCTTATTGATTACAGTCTTCGTTGTGTTTTTTCTGTAGCCATCTCTTAACAGTTTGTGTTGTGGTTTCTCTATGGCCATCTATAACAGTTTGTGTTGTGATTTCTCTATGGCCAAGTGGTCTGTTCTAGAGCTGTATTGGTTACAGTTTTTGTTGTAGTTTCTCTATGGCCATCTCTAACAGTTTGTGTTGTGGTTTCTCAATGGCCATCTGTAGCAGTTTGTTTTGTGATTTCTCTTTGGCCATCTTTAACAGTTTGTGTTGTGGTTTCTCTGTGGCCAAGTGGTCTGTTCTACAGAGCCTTATTGCTTACAGTCTTCGTTGTGTTTTTTCTGTAGCCATCTCTTAACAGTTTGTGTTGTGATTTCTCTATGGCCATCTTTAACAGTTTGTGTTGTGGTTTCTCTATGGCCATCTATAACAGTTTGTGTTGTGATTTCTCTATGGCCAAGTTGTCTGTTCTAGAGCTGTATTGCTTACAGTTTTTGTTGTAGTTTCTCTATGGCCATCTCTAACAGTTTGTGTTGTGGTTTCTCTATGGCCATCTTAAACAGTTTTTGTTGTGGTTTTACAATTACTAAAGCTTTCAGTTAGGAATTTGTCCATTCACTCGGGAAAAAATGATACTATTTGCTTTTGGGAATATGACCCAGTAATGGCTATGGAAATGGTCCTAGAAAACCACTGTGATAAGTCCTTTATTACTTACAGTCTTTGTTGTAATTTCTTTATGGCCATCTCATACAGTTTTGTGATATGATTTCTATGTGGCCAAGTGGTCTAATGTATAGAGTCTTATTGCTTAGTATTTGTTGTTTCTCTATGGCCATATCTAAAAGTTGTTGTGGTTTCTCTATGGCCAAGAGGTCTTATTCTAAGAGTATTATTTCTAAATGTTTGTGGTTTTGGTTCTATGTGGCCGAGAGATCTTATGCACAGTGTCTTTTCTGTTACAATTTATGTTGTGGTTTCTCTATGGTCAATGGGTCTTGTGCACAGTGTCTTATATCTTTCAATATGTGTTTAGGTTTCTTTATGGCCAAGTGGTTTTATGCACATTGTATTATCTCTTACAATTTGTGTTGTGGTATCTCTATGACCTAGTGGTCTAAATGCACAGTTTTTTATCTACTACACTTTTTGTTCAAGTATTATTGTGCACAGTGTCTTATCTCTTACAGTTTTTGTTGAGGTTTCTGTATGACCAAGTGGCCTTATGCCCAGTGTCTTATCTCTAACCACTTGAGCTGTGGTTTGTCTGTGTCTCAGTGGTCTTATGCCCAGTGTCTTATTTCTAACAGCTTGTGTAGCGGTTTCTCCATTGTTAAGTGATCTTATGCTTCTTTAAGCTTCTGATCATGGAATGTATCATGTTATACGCATGTATATGATTTCGAATGCTGTGACAGGGTTTGGTCTATAATGTGATTCCTTTTTGTAATATTTCCAAAACACATTTGAAGTACATCTGATCTATGGATCATACGTTAATGCTCACTGCGAAATATTTATATTTTATAGTTGTAATATATCCCTAGTACAAAATCGTCATGTTCTATATTATGATATATAATGGACAAGATTTATTATTATCTGTTTGAAAGAAAACTGATCTTTTATATCCTCATTGATGTCATTACATATTTAGTCATTTAATTTTTGAGAAGAAGGTAAAAATTATCAAATAACCTGGCAAACACTCAGTATATCTGTTAAAAGAGTTGTATCAACAAATTTTCAATATATTTATATACAAACTGTATTGGGCAAGCGACTCAATACATGTAACTTAAAGCATTCGTGAAAAGAAATCTTTGTGCTTCAGGCATCAATTTATGTTTGAAAAACTATGATTGGTCAGTTTTGTTTTCAAGGCATGATAGTAAATCTTCGAATTATTAATTTTGTATTTTATATATGTTATGCAATTCCATTATATTGTACTCTTAATATATTTAAATATATAATAACTACATTGATCTAGTTATTGTGATATGTTTGACTGAAATGAAATGACGAGTTATTCATGTAACATGTTTTAAACCGCTTTAAACTACATGTAGATCGGAAATATGTTTATTGGTACATTTGGGTCACGTAATACAAAACGTAACGGTATATACACAAACACTAGTAATGATAAGAATTCATCCCCCGACCCCTTACGTCCCGATTATTTCAATAAGATATCGTGGTTGAAATTGATTCATATACGCAATGTACTGCATTCGTTGATATTTTTAACACTTTATAATTCATTTGGTGGTGTCACTTACGGTATTGTGTTAACCAGATGTGTAAGGGGAAATATGTGACCTGTCAATATGACATAATCGTTCCAGTTTCAGGGACGAGTGTCACATTTTTATAAAAATATGAAAAATATTATATGTATGACAGATATGACCATCAATAAAGCTATAGAAATAATGTTTGTATAATTTTATGTGTGAATAAAGTGTGAACTGTTTTCGAGTAGACAGCATATTTTTCTCCATTGTTGTCCGGACGGTATCGGAAGTGGATTCAAAAAGTGATTTTATTGAAGTACTTTGTATCGTCAAAAACTGATCCAGCACTGCAGTGGAGGAAACTACAAATGTAACAACAACTTTATCGCAATTAATGTTGTCCATCATTCAACATTTACAACTGTTAACCAAAGGTAACAAACCTGCTTTTTTTGAGAGTTGTCAACCCTTGTCTGCGACATTTTGTTTTTGAAAGATAAGACTGGTTGCTATACAGTTACTGCATTGAAACTAGCATATACATACATGTATATGTGTCGGACTAGAGTGGAGAACATAGTATTACAATGAGTCAACCTGGTTTGAAGCAAAAAGGAAAGGGAAAAGTGGTCTTTAAAGACCGGTTGTTGCTAAATACAAGATGGCTTTCTCTGAAAGTACAGTGCTCCAAGAAAAAAAAAATTTGGGACTTTATAAAATGTGGCTGTTTAAGACAAGTGGCTGCTCAATAGAGGTGACCGCTTGCGCAGGTTCAACTGTATACATATATCCAACATTATTTAGATTTTGATCACTTACCCTTTTATATTTGACATTTTTCAACAGTTGGCTTCCCGAAATGATGCCCAAATTTGAATGTGAGCTCTATGGAGAGATACTGTAAAAAAACGTTTATATTATCAACTCTGTGTTGAGACTGTGGTGGGAGGATGGGTATTTGGGGAAAGGAAATGTAGTTTAACGGTGAATTGTGAACAAAGAGTTTACTATATTACAGTCATGTGACTTGGATGTTTATTTTAACTATGCAGTTTCTATGATGTTTGTAGAGGAGTGTATAGTTTTATGTTTATTTTGTTAAAGATCGTGTTGATTTTCACAATGTGTTGTAAGATAAAGGTTGTGATGTTGATTATAAAACAACATTTAATTTACAGCATTTTCTTCACAAAATAGTAAAGGAACATATTATTGACTACTGTTAAGAAATTGAAAAATAGTAGAGGAACATATAATTTGCAGTACTATTGACAAATGGTAAAGGAACATGTAATTTGCAGTACTATTGGCAAATAGTGAAGGAACATGAAATTAATGGTATATTTGGAAATGTTGGAGGAACATGACTGTAATTTACAGTATTATTTGCAAATAGTAAAGGAACATGTCATTAATGGTATATTTGGAAATGATTGAGGAACATGATCGTAATTTACAGTATTATTGGCAAGTTGTAAAGGAACATGAAATTAATGGTATATTTGGAAATGGTGGTGGAACATGACTGTAATTTACAGTATTATTTGCAAATAGTAAAGGAACATGACATTAATGGTATATTTGGAAATGATGGAGGAACATGATCGTAATTTACAGTATCATTGGCAAGTTGTAAATGAACATGAAATTAATGGTTTATATGGAAATGGTGGAGGAACATGTAATTCACAGTAATTATATGGAAATGGTGGAGGAACATGTAATTCACAGTAAATTATGATTTAAAAGAAAATGTCCTTTATAGAACTTAACAAATTAATACATGAGATTTTGATTTGTTTGCAACAAACTGTAAAGAGGCCTACAATTTACAGTTTTGTATTGGAATAAATATATGTACATGTAGTTTATGTACTATTTGATAGGATGTTGTATAATTTATTGTTCTCTTGACTGCTTTCATCCACAAGTGAACCAGCTTACAAGAAGGCCAGCATGGTATTGGTTTTATTGGAAGAAGTTATTGATGCTGTGAATTGCATTGATTGACAGACTCTTTGTGTGAAATACTGGATTGACAGATTTGTGGTGTGAAGTAATTAATATAATTTTGATCATAAACCTGGTGATATATATAGAAATCTATTGTGATACTGTCAATGTGTATTGTTTGACATATTCCTTGTGTAAATTTTTTGACTGACAGATTCGTGATGTGAATTGTATTATTTCACTTAAGAAATATTCCATATTAAATTTGAATCATCTACCAGGTGATATATGTATAAAAACATCTTGTGATAGAAGCATAAACTTGGGTTTGCCAGGATGTAGTGCAGTGCATAGGGTGTAGGCTGCCGACACTTGAGGTTGTGGTTTCATTCCTCAGCTTGATGCATTGGTCTCTCAAACACAAACACAGACACTATACTAGTTCTACCCAGGAAGACCAGTTCATATTATGTTCTGAGCTTACTTCACAATCTGGCTTAAACAAATTGCAATAAACTAAGCATGGGTTCCTCCTTGCGCCATACATGACAATATTATTCCCTTTACTGGATATTTTGCTTTGTTAAAGGTTAATATCATGAGATGGGTGTGTTTTAAGGTTAAGGTTGTTTTTTGTCTTGTTTCTTGTTATTATTGTTATAAATAATTTGGAAGTCACACAGAAAAATAGGGAGGAAAATAAATCATTGATTGATGAATAAACTTTTAACCATAAAGAATTTGTAATGTTTAATCATTATATTATTGTGGATGTGTGACATCCAATCATATGTTATTGCTGACGTGCAACATCAAATCACCTTAATGCTAGTGTCCAACATCCAATCATATCTTATTGCTGACGTGCAACATCCAATCATATCTTATTGCTGACTTGCAACATCCAATCATATCTTAATGCTGTTGTGCAACATCCAATCATACCTTATTGCTGACTTGCAACATCCAATCATATCTTAATGCTGTTGTGCAACATCCAATCATACCTTATTGCTGACATGCAACATCCAATCATACCTTATTGCTGACTTGCAACATCCAGTCATATCTTAATGTTGTTGTGCAACATCCAATCATATTTAAATGCTGTTGTGCAACATCCAATCAAATCTTATTGCTGGTGTGCAACATCTAATCATATCTTAATGCTGTTGTGCAACATCCAATCATATTTTATTGCTGTTGTGCCATATCCAATCATATCTTATTGCTGATGTGCAACATCTAATCATATCTTAATGCTGTTGTGCAACATCCAAATTCCAATCATATCTTATTTCTGTGGTGCAATATCCAATCATATCTTATTGCCGATGTGCAACATCCAGTCATATCTTATTTCTGTGATGCAACATCCAGTCATATCTTATTGATGTTGTGCGACATCCAATCATATCTTATTGATGTTGTGCGACATCCAATCATATCTTATTGCTGTTGTGCGACATCCAATCATATCTTATTGCTGTTGTGCAACATCCAATCATATCTTATTTCTGTGGTGCAACATCCAATCATATCTTATTGCTGTTGTGCAACATCCAGTCATAGCTTAATGCTGTTGTGCAACATCCAATCATAGCTTATTGCTGTTGCGCAACATCCAATCATAGCTTATTGCTGATGTGCAGCATCCAATCATATCTTATTGCTGTTGTGCAACATCCAGTCATAGCTTAATGCTGTTGTGCAACATCCAATCATATCTTATTGCTGTTGTGCAACATCCAATCATAGCTTATTTCTGTGGTGCTACATCCAATCATATCTTATTACTGACGTGCAACATCCAATCATATCTTATTGCTGTTGTGCAACATCCAATCATAGCTTAATGCTGTTGTGCAACATCCAATCATATCTTATTTCAGTGGTGCAACATCCAATCATATCTTATTGCTGACATGCAACATCCAATCATATTTATTGCTGTTGTGCAACATCCAATCATATCTTATTGCTGTTGTGCGACATCCAATCATATCTTATTGCTGATGCGCAGCATCCAATCATATCTTAATGCTGTTGTGCAACATCCAATCATATCTTATTGCTGTTGTGCGACATCCAATCATATCTTATTGCTGATGCGCAACATCCAGTCATATCTTATTTCTGTGGTGCAACATCCAGTCATATCTTATTGCTGTTGTGCGACATCCAATCATATCTTATTGCTGATGCGCAGCATCCAATCATATCTTATTGCTGTTGCGCAACATCCAGTCATATCTTATTTCTGTGGTGCAACATCCAATCATATCTTATTGCTGATGCGCAGCATCCAATCATATCTTATTGCTGTTGCGCAACATCCAGTCATATCTTATTTCTGTGGTGCAACATCCAATCATATTTATTGCTGTAGTGCAACATCCTGTCATATCTTATTGCTGTTGTGCAACATCCAGTCATATCTTATTGCTGTTGTGCAACATCCAATCATATCTTATTTCAGTGGTGCAACATCCAATCATTTATTGCTGTTGTGCAACATCCAGTCATATCTTATTGCTGACATGCAACATCCAGTCATATCCAATCATATCTTATTGCTGTTGTGCTACATCCAATCATATCTTATTACTGACGTGCAACATCCAATCATATCTTATTGCTGTTGTGCAACATCCAATCATAGCTTATTTCTGTGGTGCTACATCCAATCATATCTTATTACTGACGTGCAACATCCAATCATATCTTATTGCTGTTGTGCAACATCCAATCATAGCTTAATGCTGTTGTGCAACATCCAATCATATCTTATTTCAGTGGTGCAACATCCAATCATATCTTATTGCTGACATGCAACATCCAATCATATTTATTGCTGTTGTGCAACATCCAATCATATCTTATTGCTGTTGTGCGACATCCAATCATATCTTATTGCTGATGCGCAGCATCCAATCATATCTTAATGCTGTTGTGCAACATCCAATCATATCTTATTGCTGTTGTGCGACATCCAATCATATCTTATTGCTGATGCGCAGCATCCAATCATATCTTATTGCTGATGCGCAACATCCAATCATATCTTATTTCTGTGGTGCAACATCCAGTCATATCTTATTTCTGTGGTGCAACATCCAGTCATATCTTATTTCTGTGGTGCGACATCCAGTCATATCTTATTTCTGTTGTGCGACATCCAATCATATCTTATTGCTGATGCGCAACATCCAATCATATCTTATTTCTGTGGTGCAACATCCAGTCATATCTTATTTCTGTGGTGCAACATCCAGTCATATCTTATTTCTGTTGTGCGACATCCAATCATATCTTATTGCTGATGCGCAACATCCAGTCATATCTAATTGCTGTTGCGCAACATCCAGTCATATCTTATTTCTGTTGTGCGACATCTAATCATATCTTATTGCTGATGCGCAGCATCCAATCATATCTTATTGCTGTTGCGCAACATCCAGTCATATCTTATTTCTGTGGTGCAACATCCAATCATATTTGTTGCTGTAGTGCAACATCCTGTCATATCTTATTGCTGTTGTGCAACATCCAGTCATATCTTATTGCTGTTGTGCAACATCCAATCATATCTTATTTCAGTGGTGCAACATCCAATCATTTATTGCTGTTGTGCAACATCAAGTCATATCTTATTGCTGACATGCAACATCCAGTCATATCCAATCATATCTTATTGCTGTTGTGCTACATCCAATCATATCTTATTACTGACGTGCAACATCCAATCATATCTTATTGCTGTTGTGCAACATCCAGTCATATCTTATTGCTGATGCGCAACATCCAATCATATCTTATTGCTGTTTTGCAACATCCAATCATATCTTAATGCTGTTGTGCAACATCCAATCATATCTTAATGCTGTTGTGCAACATCCAATCATATCTTATTGCTGTTGTGCAACATCCAATGATATCTTAATGCTGTTGTGCAACATCCAATCATATCTTATTGCTGATGTGCAACATCCAATCATATCTTAACGCTGTTGCGCAACATCCAATCATATCTTATTTCTACGGTGCATCTTCTAATCATATCTTATTGCTGTTGTGCAACATCCAATCATATCTTATTTCTGTGGTGCATCTTCTAATCATATCTTATTGCTGTTTTGCAACATCCAGTCATATTTTATTGCTGTTTTGCAACATCCAGTCATATCTTATTGCTGTTGTGCAACATCCAATCATATCTTATTTCTATGATGCAACATCCAGTCATATTTTATTGCTGTTTTGCAACATCCAGTCATATCTTAATGCTGTTGTGCAACATCCAATCATATCTTACACTATAATAATATGTGGTAATGACAATCTTTGTCCAATAAGAAAGAGATGGATCGTTCATTACAACAAATTACACAAATTCAAATATGATATATTTGCTCTCGTTTGGTTTTGGAATGAAGAAAAGTAAACAGTTTATAAGTAGATTGTTTCATATAATGTTTTATGTTATATGGAAATAAAACACGATAACACTATTATTCTGTAGTTTGATAATATACAAAACTTATGAAAAATGTTGTCGAGACGTGTTGTGAATAAATTAACTCGGTTATAGAAAAAGAGTTGAATCTGTTACGTGTTATCTAAAATAATAGATAAGGAATCTTCCTTATCAATGTATTTTTCATTTTCAGAATTTATCCGGTCATCGAGTGTATGCCAGGAAGCTTAGTAATACTTCATATTTGTTTCAGAGTTACAGATTGGAGCAGAGTCCCAGTCGGATTTGGTCACATCAGCATATCGTCACAAGTGCCCATACTGTGGGCGCGGGTTCCAGTTTATGTGTCACATGAAAATACACTTGCGTATTCACACAGGCGCGAAACCTTTCCAGTGTCATTTATGTCAGAGACCATTCACACAGAGGAGTAATTTGAATGTTCATTTAAGGACACACGCTATGGAAAACAATTTCGGAAAATCTAATTTTCCATTATGAAATTCAAAGTAAATATATTTGCTGTTTTGCTCTTGGCCGAAGATTTATTTCAATAACATTGCTCTTTGGGGAGTACATTTTACAAGCTTGTGTAATAATGCTTTCAAATGCAAATTTTGGTGAAATTTGTATCTACGGGTATGTGTAAAAGTATGGACACTGTTTATTTATCTTACATTCAATAATGAAGTTTGAGTGACAAGTATGGACAATATTTATTTATCTGACATTTGTTTGTGAAGTTGGAGTGACATGTATGGATTATATTTGTCTGATATTTATTGGTGAAGTTGAAGAGACAAGTATGGACAATATTTATTTATCTGACATTGTTAGTGAAGTTGGAGTGACATGTATGTATTATATTTGTCTGATATTTATTGGTAAAGTTGAAGTGACAAGTATGGACAATATTTATTTATGTCGTAGGTGTAGTGATACATGTACACTATCATGATAAATGCTGTGATTTTTTTTCCACAACTTTACTTCCAGCCATTTTGTAGAACTTTGGAGATAATATTTCAAATTTTGAGGTAGATTTAAAACATTATTTATTGTAGATAATAACAACTCATTATGAGTTGGCATGGCAACCAACATCAAACAAATAAGAAATAAAATTTTTGTATAGATTTTTGTTTGTTGATGCCATAAAATTGAAGAAAAAATCACATCAACTAAACTAGACTATAATTAGTTTAGGCAGATTAATGTTTGCATCATGTCATTAAATTGTAAACAAAACAAAACAAAACAAATAAAGTTTTGATTTCTTTAATTTACCAGAAGAATTAGTATGTCTATTGTACTGGAATATCCAACCATATTATGTCTGCTGACACAGCGGTGGTCTAGGGGTAGAGCATCCACCTCGCATACTTTTGGTCGTGGGTTCAATTCCCAACTTGGTTATATAAAATATATGAAAAATGGTACTAGAAGCCCCCTCACTTGACGCTCAGCGTTTAGAGGATAGTTCTAGGACTGGTCGGCCTGAGGTCAGTATAATGAGACTGGGTGTGACATGTGGCTGAGGTACAATAATTCAGTGACAGTGATAGAATACTGTCTCAAGTAGACGTCACAATATGACTGATGAATTGTTAAAGGTGTCGATAAACACCATACAACAACAACATTATAACCTGCCAAATATGGTTCTTCTTTTTAAACAACATATATCATCTTGATATGTATTAAATCGGCTTAGGCCTAAATTAAAATATTCCAGCAAACACTTGTGCAACGGGATCGATGACCTTCCATGAACTGCCAGTTTCACCCGGGAAACAAATTCTAGATTTCATAGAAACCTGGAAGATAAACAAATACTTGAGCACAACCATATTGGCAATTTCCTTATAACTTTACAACTTGAATAAGTAGTGAGAAATGAATGACAATGAGACGCAATGTCATATAAAAATTATCATGGAGACTGCAGCTGGTTGGGGATTTAAACTCCTGGATTGATAGTTAGATGCACTACTGAGTTAAACTGGCCTGGCTGAAAAGCATTTGTAATTAACCATACAAAAATTGCACCGTTGAACACATTTGCCAAAGAACTGTCAGCTTTGAAGGTGTAAAACTTATTTGGTTAAATATCTGTTGGAATTTTTCTTAATCAACTCTCGATGGCATTTCAGAAGGACTTAATATACATCAGGGCTGGAAAATTCCTCTCTTCTGCTTGCCACGAGTGAACATTAATTTTGGTCAGGACAAGTAGTATATAAGAAACCATTATTATTTCTTTGATTGTAAGCATTCAATAAAAAATGTTGGAAAGGGAGAACGAGTAGCTTTTATAAGAAATTTCAATCATGTACATGCGGGAATTGGACATGAAATCAGACTTATGACGACATTAAGTTAGACATTGACTTATATCACAATGCTGGAATCGGGATATGTAACCTGATTAATGACAACATAAAGTTAGACATTGACTTATATCACAGTTTAAGTCATCGGTCATCATAAATGAATTGATAGATTTTCATCCAAATTGAAATTTTATTCATTGAAAAATTTGGGCGAGTGTTCTTTTTTTAGCTTATTCAGGTCCTGGTCCAGCGTGGAGCTTTGTGATTGCTCCAGTCATAAACTTTTAATTTAAAAGCCTTTTAAAAAAACACATAATTTCACAGAAGTATTATTGTCTGTTGAAAATTCCAAATAAATGGGTGTGAAAGAGGCAGGAGTGAAATTCAGAGTCTTGGAATTATTTGACTAGGACTAATATTAGAAGCTGATCACTACCATTTCTAAACCTGAGTTGGTGAACTATTGTTACCTTATACAAATGAACCAATATTGATTTATTGAAAAAGTAATAATTTTACTTTAACATCTTTGCCTGCAAAGTATTTATTGAACATTTTAGTGGTATTTTTTGTTTTCAGGTCACCAGGCAGTAGCGCTTGAACATTTCATTGAACGGTCCATGACCTTACCTATCTCCTTCACATCAACTGTTTCACCTTCTGAACAGTTTATTACCAGAAGTGTGGTACCATTCGATGAACCAGTAGTACCTATCGGTGTACCAATACCAGTACAAGGTTTAGGAGGACATGAAAGTTCTTCTGAAAAATCCATGAAGTTGCCTTTGTCCTTGACATCCACTCCCGTAACAACATTTTCTGCATCACCCCCACCCCAAGAACAGTGTACTAACCCAGTCCTGCTACCAGTTGGACAACCATTTCCAATTGGTGTACCAGTACCAGGTGCAACGGAGAGAAATAAGCAGGGTCTTAAATTATTGAAGTGTGTAGTGTGTGGCAAAACTTTCAGAGGAACGTATAATATGAAAAGACATTTTAGAATTCATACTGGAGAAAAGCCTTATGCCTGTGACTTTTGCAATTGCCGGTTTAACCAAAGAGTGTCGCTGAATAGTCATCTTTTATCACATCACAAGGATGAAAAATAAAAAAGTAATGAATGAGAATACAGTGCTCCAGATAAGCTTCAAATGAGTGTATTACTCCTTAAATTTGTATGCAATGCTTTTCAGAATGCTAATGGTTATAATGAACGTTTTAATACAGTTGCTATTGAAAATAAACCAATCAATGCTGTAAGTGTCAGGATCCAATCAATGCTTACTTTAAAATTCCAATGCTTTTTTCAGAAATTTCAATGCTCAATTATTAATGGTGGTTATCACCACTGAGCCGAAAATAATTTTAAAGTCGGTTATTATGACTCGCTTATCTAAGCATCCATACAATCTCTAAACATAAAAGCTTGAGCTTAACCATTAGTGTTTATCAATGTTGGAGTTTATTTATAGCATAGCTGAGCCTGGTTAGCTCAGTAACAATCCAGGGGTCATGAATTCAATCCCCAACTTGGCCAGTCTTCATGACGATTGATATCTCATTGCATCTCACTGTCATCGTTAACCTCACTGATTCAAGTGGGAAAGTTTTCAGTTACATGCAGATATGGTTGTGCTCGAGTACTGGTTAACATTCTAGGATCCTAGGAATGAGTGATTAGGTTAAGTGAATGTCTCGATTTAATGAAAATGACTCTTAATATTTGAACAAATATCCAAACAAGGCTAAAATATAAAAAAGATGGAAGAGAGTCTGAATGAATCAAAAGTTTAAAACTCTATATATCATTGTTTGTTGATATATAAAAATTTAAGTGGAACTACTGGAATAATGTAGAAGTGTCTTAAAATAAATATGGAAGTAGCAATAAAGTTGTAATAAAACTGTGATTAAAGAGAAGGAGTTTGTGATAGGTTCATAGAATAATATTTATTATTTCATACAAAACTGTACAATATTGCAATATTATCTTCAAGAAGACCATCAATCTTTCTTTTCATTAGGCCGAAATGACTCCATATATTGGATTTTGCGAGTTTGTTATTGACTTTTTCCCAATCGTCCACCATGTTGAAGATGGTATCACATTTTTGATATTAACATTAATCAGTGGCAGATCTACTCTTTACTCCCCCTCGGAAACTCCTACATTTTATTAAAGTTCACTATATTTTTACTCAAAAACATTTGTATCCGTTCAGATTTTGTGTTGCGCTGCTCTAAACTGAAATCCTGGATCTGTGTCTGTGTATAACAAATCAAAATGAAGTCAAATTGAAATCAAATTGAAATCGTGTGTTCATTTGTTGTTGTTGTTGTATGGTGTTTAACGTTGCTTTCAACAATTTTTCAGTCATATCGCGACGGTGTCTACTTGAGACAGTATTCTGAGCGCTGTCACACTGGAGTATCATGCCGCAGACACATGGTATAATACCCCACTCAGTCACATTATACACCGGGCCGACCAGACCTAGAACTCTCCTCTAATTGCTGAGCGTCAAGCCAGGAAGCTTCTAGTACCATTTATAAAGTCTTTGGTATGACCTGGATGGGGATTGAACCCACGACCTTCCGCATGCGAGGCGGACGCTCTACCACTAGACCACGCCGCGGTCTTGTGATTCATTTAAAATGTCACAAAATATGTTGCACTTTAAAGCAGGAAATCTATTTTAGTCTAACCTAGATGCCTAGCCCAAGTTAGCGAATCTCTTTTTAATATGATAGTTTGGCATGTTTAGATAAAATATCCTTTCGGCAATATGGTGTCAGTGAGAATATATAGGCATGGTATATTGGAAAAACATGTTTTTAGTTACTTTTAAAAGTTTGAAAAATCCTGATAAATTCCCTTTAAGTACTAATTTAACATTTTTGTGTTCTTTTGTGTTTTCAGGTCATCATGCAGAACGCCTACAGCAATCACTTGAACAATCCATGACATTACCTATGTCTTTGACATCCTCTGACTTTGCCACATTTTCAACTGCGACTTCTTCAATTTCAAAACAGTTTATAAACCAAATTATGGTACCAGTTGGTGCGCCAGTGCCGGTCGGTGTTCCGGTACCAGTACTGGGTCACCTCGGTGTTGGAGATGAAAGTATGAGTGGCGGGAAATTGATAAAATGTGAAGTGTGTGGTAAAACGTTTCAAGGGAACTGGCAACTGAGAAGACATTTTAGGATTCATACTGGAGAGAAGCCATATGCATGCAATATTTGTGATCGCCGGTTTAACCAGAAGGGGTCTCTGAAGGCACACCTCATTACACACTACAAGGATAAAATGTGAAAATTTAACCGCTCTGGACCCCTTATAAGATGGCATATTTAAAAAAAAAAGAAGAAGAAAATCTTATATACTCCCAGTGGAATTGGGGATCCCCTCTGAGAATTAGAAAACTTGCACTGAGCATTTCTGACTGAAAATCATGGATCAGCCCATGAATAAAGTGGAGAGAATCTAAATAGATAAAAGTTATGAATTTAAAATGAAAATTCCTGTATGTTATTTTGTGTTTGGTGATTTGGATAAAAGCCATTTTCAAAAAGAAGTTAATTTATGATAGCTTTACCATTTTCAATGATATAGGCTGCAAAATGAATGTAATTCCTTAACAAGTCTGAATGTAAATTTTAATGACTAAACGAGTTGTTTGAAGAAGTGCAGGGAAATTTGGTATTCATTTACACATCTGCTAAAAAATGGAAAGTTGCATTGATTGAAGGTTATTATGCATGCAAGTTTGTAAAGGTGAGATACATGTTCACATTAAGTGTAATGACTAAATATAAATGGAGTTATTTGTTTAGTGAAATGTTAAAACTTGAATGTGAAAATCTTATTAGTGATTTTCAACTGCAGAGTCGGGGACAGCTAGTCTCTAAATGGTGCATATGGGCACAGTGTTCTGCCAAGGATTATAAACAGTTGGGACAATTGTCTCATCAGCCCTCAAAAATAGGGAACATTTTCAAAATCAGTGGGACAATAGGATTTGAATTGTTTTTCTTTCAAATAATCCATGTTAAAACAATAAAAAATGGCACCTGTGGCTGAGCTGCTACACATACTGTGTCCAATGCCATACAAATCTCACACATCAATGTTTAAGTTACTTTACTGTATAAAGTTAAAGTAAATCTTAAATAAGCTGTTTGTCACTAACACTTTAAACACTTTAATAACATTTTCAACATTGTTGTATTCCAGCCAGGAATAATCACGCAACCAGTTACTTTGAAATTTTCAATCATTTTTTTTTTCGCATTTAAGGTGGTGGGGCATGTTGGATCAGAGAGTGTGCTCTCTTTTTGCATCAAAGATTGATCAGACTTATTGGATTTATCTACCGAGCTAGAGAGGGCATTCTCGCTCTCTTTTTCAGTTACCGTTTGTTCGAATTTATTCTTATGTTTACCGAAAAAACTCAAAATTGTTCTTTATTTGGTCAACTCATTGCCTTGATTGTTTACAAATAGAAGGAATCGCTCGGAGCTGTTTGATTGGCTCTCAGACAACGCGAAACTCAGATTAACCAATCATAATTTGACTTCAGTGCGGTCGCATAGTAACCGCGCATCTGCCTGCGTGCTTGTAAAATTTAATGCGTCGTAATAGTCACGCTTATTTACCGATTTGTACTCAATCATATTCGCCCGCGACAATATTCCCACCGAGGCATATTTTTATGAGACATATTCACAGCCTTGGCAGAACACTATGGGCATTTTGCCATGAATTATTTAACATGTCTTGTGACACTTGTTAAAAAACAAAAAGAGCACCAGTCCTGCACTTAACTGGCATGTTGTATGCTTTAATATGTGCAAGTAAACAACCAACATTTGTATTCTGTAAGTGTTGTAGTCATTTGTGTGATTCGGCACAAGGCCATCCTTAAAATGATAATTGTATGCTGTGCTCCGATCAAGTATATTTTATGTGGGCAGTTCAAACAGTAGCTAATTTTTTTGGCAAGGTTTTAATTTTTTATTGTTTTTTTAAATAAGATGGACAGAGGTGTCAGAGGTGTCTATAAGTAAAATATAGGTGTCTATAAGTAAAAGCAGGTTACTGCTCTAGCACAAAGCCAGAGCACTTTTAGTACTATTTATGAAGTTTTGGGATCAAAATGACAACTTCCCACATGCGATGAAGGTGCACCGCTGCTGAGTCACAGAAGTTTAAATTTGAATTTCCAAAATAATTCAAAGAAACATAAAATGGTGGAATATGCCAGATACTGTGAAAATGTGGGTACAATGATAACCCTAACCCAAAGGGGAAAGAAGGCAGCTTTTGTAATTTTCATACATACAATATATTCCAAATAAACTCTCCTGTATATGTTAGGCCATCCTTAAGAAATGATTTGTTTGCCATGCTCATACCTACTCACTCAAAATTGCAGCTACTCAAACTTTTTTATTGCCTTTCAAAGCGTTTAATATTTTTCCCCATACTTTCTGTCTGTTTTTCTTTAAAATGACTAAACAAAATCAAAATCTGGCATAAAAAATTAGCTACCTTCCGTCCCACATGAAAAAATACTGGGTCGGAGCACAGCAAACAAACACTTTTTAAAGGATGGCCTTAAAGTAATTGAAATGACTTGACACAAAGTTTATCTTTTATAATAGAAAAAAATTACATGTATTTTTCAAATCTGGTTTAAAACATTTTAAAGTTGGCTAAATGTTTCATGACTTGCAGTATGTTTTATGATATTTTAAATACATTTTTTTATGAAATTTGATTTTTTATTTCTTTGACCCAATTAAACACATCTTCCTCCCCCTTAACCTTTTGCAAAAAGCCTCACACCAAGGGGCATTTATTTGGACATATACAGTATGTGTAAAACATTATGATAACCTCTATGTGATTCTCATCTTATTACACATAGGATTTGAGATAGTACCACTGCTTTTGTCATACCATTGCTGTTTTATCATGTTTACTTGTAACTGTAACATTTGTAACAATTGTAACTATTGTGGCAATTATTACCCAATTACTAGAAAGTAATATGATTATTTATTTATCCTTGCAGATCCTGAGAATGAGTACCTTTCATACAATATGCTAAATGTTCCTGCACAAGGCCATGGTCAAGATGGCAGTTACAGTCATGAAGATCAAGGTCTGGAGTCTGGTGATCTAGGTCGTTTGTTTGATGATTCAACTTGGAAAAGACGTATACATATTTGTCCCTTCTGTGAAAAGACATTCCCAGAAAACTGGCAACTGAAACGTCATATGCGCTCTCACACTGGAGAGAAGCCTTTCAAATGCAGCCTTTGTGAATTCAGAAGCGCGCAGAAGTGCCATGTTAAAGCACACGAACTGAGACATTTAAATTTGACGAAAAAATGATATTGTCATTGTAAAAAGCTTATCAAAGATTTGGACCTTTATTAAAGGCAGTGTTTCAACTGTTAGTTCCATTTAAACAAGAAGCAACCATCATTGTTGAGAGACTTTATTTGCTGTACCTATAAACCAATGGCAGTTTAGGTAAAAAATAACAAAATACATATCCAATAAATTCAGTTTGAATTCACGCACACATTAAAATGATCTAATTTAATTCGAATGTACTATCCCATGATCTATGAAAGAAACTTGAAATTCAATAAATATTTGAATACAGACTTTTGTGTGAATTGTTCTAATATAAATTCGCAGGAAAAAAGGTGAAACTACAGTTCATTATTATTTTGTAGGATATTCATTGTATGAATTATTTATATAATTGTCCAGTTTATTTCACAAAATCAGATCGAAGAAAATATTAAGTTATCCCGAATAAATGCCTGGGGGAGATGCATTTTTCAATTGGGAGGCATTTATTTGGCTCCGAATTATTTTTTTTGTTATGAAGTGTGTTACAATTGTTAAAAAATACAATTATCTCTAAGTTTGACAATTTACAGGTTAACTTTATTTCCAAAAAAACAGAAAAGAAAAGATTTCTTGGACCGAAGTAGTGTATGTGTTTATTCGGGTGAAATACGGTATATAACCAACAGAACTGGTGATGGAAGTAGCATGTAAAGAACACTGTCACCAAAACAACTTAATTATTATATACACATATTACACATATACAAAATAATGTGAATGATTGATAGATGCATAAAAGATACAGTTGCAATGGGATTCTCCGCCTTGGATCGTCAAGTAGCAAAAATTGTCACTGTGGAGCTTAAACCTGGTTAACATGTGCACCAAGCCTCTCTCAGTCATGAAGGTCAAGGTTAGCCTCTCCCCCATCATCTCATTCAGGGTTTCCCCCAGGAGTTTTTGAAGGCATGTTGCTTAAAATGGGAAAGGTGGGTACGGGAGGGGTGACCCCTCCTGTGTTGATTTTTTTTTTAAGTTTGACACTCGTGAATGGTGCATTTTTAAGAATGTGTTTCTATTTAGAATATTGCTGCAATAAAATGAATACAAAGAAATTTAAAGTTTTTTTAATGGATGACTAGCAAGGAATTATATAGAGAAGGAAAGGCAACTGATTGAGATTTTGTGAACGTTCGTGTATTTAAACAAATTCTCGTAATATCTCATTTTCAATTATCTTAACTCCCATTCAAAATTCAAATTAAAAAATTCAAAATTCTTGCATTACAGAGAGATATTCTCGTCAAAACAATACCATTCGAGAAATTTGTGTTTAAAAGCTAAAATACCAAGTTAATTAAGATACATTTTCCTTCAAGCTTCAATATCTAGCCAAATAATTAATCCTTTGTGTGCTATTTCGTCAACATTTAATGTTCAGATGCAAGTTTCCTATTCAATACGAGTTTCCTATCCTATTCTATGCAAGTCCTTGATGACTAGTCATATTTGAATGTTACAATTTAAATGTTATAATGTTTTATTCAATATAGAAGCAAATTATATTTTTCATATAGAATTTGTGTATTTCCAAATGAATACCAATTTTATAAAAGTAAACACAAATAGATTATCCTTAAAAAAATTTTCCCTATCCCCTAAATATTCTGTGTAAACGAGACCACAGTAACCAAAATTTGACTGTCACCACATCCGGGTATTTCCAATGAAAGAAAATGCTTTAATCTATAAACATGTTACAAATTTAAACCGTTTTAAATGGCGATTTTATTTGTTGAAATAAGATGCTGAGAAACTGGGGGTATCCAACTATCCATTAATGTGCATTTCAAATATATGTTTTTCCCAATATATGAATATTATTGCCATAAAAATATAGTAAAGGAGTGTTTATAAATGGACAACTTGTCATATTTCAAAATTAATACAATTGAGAAGTTTGCATTTTTAATGTGCAATAATGTAATTTTCATTAGGTGTCGGTGTATTTCCAAATAAATATAAATTTTATAAAAGGAAACATTAATAGTTAAGTCTTAAACATCCTTGATAAATGGGACTGCTATAACCGATGCACCGATTTTTTAGGATCCAACATTTCAAGGCGCCGACTTTTAGACCCGGTTTCTCAAATTTGTTAACATCTGGTAGGCAACATCCAGGTGTTTTTTCTTCGATTTATGTACAAAATAAATCATTTTAAGTGGGGTTTTTATTCTAGCTTTGTTGAAATAGATACTAAGAAAAACCCTTTACAATTTCATTGTTTTGCTTACTTGCATAAAGCCGTGATCTATTTCTAGTTGTCTTGATCTGAGAAATGGTAGTGACAAATTTTATTAAGTGTTTCGTTTCGATTTATTGCATACATACTACATAGACTTCACGTGATTGGGAGGTAAATGAATCAATTGAAAAATTATGCTGACACCTTGGTCATTAGTCGATTTTATATCTTGTGAAAAACAATCTCGGATCAAGAAATTTCACAGGATACCGCTTTCTATATTGAGGCGGAGTAACCTTCAAATGACTCGTTCTGATTGGCTTACCTGTACACACCTCCAGTTCACACTTGCAAGTGATTGACAAGTCTGTGAAATAGGTCAATTGATCACGAGGTCACTTGTTTTATTACTGATGGGTTCGTGTAATGGGATTATCTAACGGTAGTCGCAACGGTTTGGAAGGCATGTCGGGGCCACTTAAGGGATGTTGCTTGTCAACCAAATCTTTTGAAGGAATGTTGTATGACTTTGGGGGAAACCCTGCCATTATAAAGTGAGAAGATTTACATGGAAATATTCTTGTAAGACAAATTTTTACATAAAATGTTGGCTACAATGATATTGTATATGGCTTAAAATATATTACAATATTTTGATGATCATATTTCAAATTGATATTATCTTTTCTTCTTTAACAATCCTACGATGTCTTATCTTTAAAATCAGTGAAAATTGTGGTCAAATAGCATTATATATAAGAAGTGTGTAAATTGTACATTAATATAATGTTGTTGTTTTTTTACAGCAAGAAAGTTTCTTTTTTTTTTGCTGAGCATAGATATTTAAAGTGTTGAGTCATTTTTAATTTTTATAAAAGTTGGATGGAGCATTGATTAAGGGGTTTATAATAGATTTAATAACAAGGTAATACTAATCTATCTCATGTCTGGTTTGTTGATATTTTAGAAGATTATTGAATGGTTCTGGAATCTTTAACCAGTATCTTAACATCATGTCTTATGTGTTGTAAATCTGTAAACCGCTTTAAACATCTTTTATTGTGTGTATATTTCAGCATTCAAACACCCATCTGCTATGGATAAAGACTTCCTAATGAGGTCAGCTTCATTAAACTCAAGATACAACTTTCCCTGTGATATATGCGGAAAATGTTTTCCTCAAAACTGGGAATTGAAGAGACATTACAGAATACATACCGGAGAGAAACCATTTACGTGTGAGTTCTGCCAGAAAAGTTTTGCAGCCAGCTGTAACATGATGACACATAAAAAGAAATGCAAAGAAAGAGGACTCAACATGGTTTATATGAACTTTTAACAGTATTAGTCTTTTGCTGGAATTGAACTTACGACAAAAGTGGACAAATTATTGTTTTGGTTCTGTAAGGACTGAAATATTTTTTTTTGGATTGAGATAATAAGAGAAGTGGACTAAATGATTTTTTTTCTGGTTTGAGATCAGATAAAAGGACAAATTGAGATTTTTTCTGGATTGAGATAGTAAAAGAAAGGACAAATGAGATTTCTTTCTGGATTGTAATGGAAAGAGAGCAAAATGAAGTTGTGGTTTAGCAGTTAATCGGACATTTTAGATAAAAGATTAGAAGTGGTGAATAAGAATTTATCATGTTATTTACAGTGCAAGCATTAAATAATCCCGTAGCACATTCTTTATCTTTTATATCAACAGAATGTCACTACCAAAAGTACCTACATGTACCTATAATAGGCTATTTATCATTTGGTATCATTCATATACATCTCAGCTCTTGACTAAAATACCAAGCTACTCTCTGACTTGGCTCAACATCTGAATAATGTCAGTAAATTGAAAATAACGTTATTTAGATACGTTGATGCAACTGACAGAAACTAAACTGATAATTTCTCTTTTCTTAAAGAGTTTTTGTCAACAATATCATGATGGTATAATACTGCTGACACATGTTATGATACTCCACCTAGTCATATCATTCTTATACTGGATTGACCAGGCCTAGAGCTACTCTCTATATGCTGAGTGAACAAGCTTTAGTACCATTTTTCCAATCTTTAGTATGACCTGACCTTGGATCTAATCCACGACCTTCGCAATGCGAGGCGGGTGCTGTATCCCTAGACCACTGCTGTGGTTTCCCTTAAGAGATGAAATGAAAAATAAATGGTAAATGTACTGCTGCTGCATGTTCTCTTTTTAAAAAGAACTTCACACTTGTGCTCATTTATTATCAAGTTTATTGAAATCAACATCACAAATTATATAATATGTGGCAAAGCATTGCACCTTTTTTTCCAAATTGTTTAATAAATGAACACTTGTGTAGAATCCTGATTGTGACATGATACTCAGTTATTTAATTATATATAGAAATTTAGTTACATTGTTCATCAAAAAAGAGTTCAATTATATTGTGTATTTGAGTTTTATGAGAGATGGAATATGCGTTTTGTGGATTTGTTAAAAAAATCTGTAAATTAAGATAAACCCAACAACTATATATTTTCACTACAATGAGTACTGGTATATTCTATAGAAAAGGTGTAAAACATTACTGTAATGAGATAATAAAATAGTGTATCTTTTTGAATATTAATTTTTACTTTGAAAAATGAGAATACATAGTTATATTATGCATTCATATTCATATATAAATTAAATAACACGTTTATTATAAATATGATATCTTGTACTAAATTGTAGTTTTGAAAATTAAGAGTAAACTTTCTGTGTTACAAAATTACTGTTATTAAAAAATTAGCATATTCTTCACATATTCCCTCTCTCTGTACATG
Organism: Panopea generosa; assembly: GCA_029582155.1. Classification (NCBI taxonomy): domain Eukaryota; kingdom Metazoa; phylum Mollusca; class Bivalvia; order Adapedonta; family Hiatellidae; genus Panopea; species Panopea generosa. Next base: position 56,928,610 of record CM055904.1, on the reverse strand, counting down.
AAATGTTTTATTTTCAATGCATAGTTCAATCAAAATTGGTGTAGTATGAAGTTTTAGAGATAATTATAATAATAAAAGTTAGTGTCTCATTTTTCTTGAATCTCCCAGTTTTAAAGTTGTGATTACATTTATTTATTCCAATTTTAAGCATATTTAATGTAGTTCAAACAAACTTTATTGTATGTTGTGTTGGATAGGAAATGCAAGAAAACATTATAAAGATCAACAGGTTAAAACAAGTTATGATTCCCTTTTGTTAAAAAAAAAAGAAAGAAATGTTAAAGAAAAACTCCCTGCAATCTGGATAATCGATGGAATATTTTACCGAGTGGGTAAAAAAATAGAGGTAGGCATGGTTTGCTGGATGAAAATCTAGGAATTAAATTTATTGTAATGTCATTTTTAACACATTTACAGGTCATAAATAACAAATACCATCATTCAACAAGTAATTGGCAAACATTATCCTATAAAATATTTGGACTGAGGTGAGCGCTAACCCATGACTTTAGCATTGAGAGGTTTTGTTTAGAGGTTTAAAGCTTTGTAAATTGAATATTTTGATTGTAATTGTCTCGCCGCAACGAAGGAGAGACGAGATTAAGGTGTTGCTTTTCTGGCAACTGCGACGGTGGCGGCGTCAACATTTATATTTAGCTCCAACGTTAAGTTTTCGTTTTACAAGTGCTAGGACACTCGTACTTGGATCATAGTTACAACTTACACTCTGCATCACATTATACACTGCAGATGCTGAGTGTGTCCTACATTTCATGGTCCATTGACATTGTTTGATGCTGAATTTTGCATTTAGCTCCAATGTAAAGTTTCTGTTTTTACATTATTTCTCAACAAGTACAAGTGCCAGGACATTCATACTTGGATCATAGTTACAACTTACACCCTGCATCACATTATATATTGCAGATGCTGAGTGTGACCTACATTTCATGGTCCATTGACATTGTTTGATCCTGAATTTTGCATTTAGCTCAAACGTTAAGTTTTTGTTTTTACACTATTTCTCAACAAGTACAAGTGCCAAGACACTCATACTTGGATCATAGTTACAACTTATACCCTGCATCACATTATATACTGCAGATGCTGAGTGTGACCTACATTTCATGGTCCATTGACATTGCTTAATGCTGAATTTTACATTTAGCTCCAATGTTAAGTTTTTGTTTTTACACTACTTCTCAGCAAATACAAGTGCCAGGACACTCATACTTGGATCTTATTTAAAACTAACACCCTGCATTATATAATGTAGGTGCTGAGTACTTTTCTTTTTTTTAATTTATTTAAAAAAAAAAAAAAAAAGTTCTTTGTTTATTTTTAATCTTTTTATTTTTTAATTTTTTTTTTTTTGAAATATGTTTTACTTAAAGATATATATTTTTTTCAATTTTTTTGTTTTAATTTTTTTTTTTTTTTTAATAAATATGTTTAACTTAGAAATACTGGTTAAAGTTTTTTTTTTTTAAAAATATGTTTTACTTAGAAATACTGGTTAAAGTTTTGTGTGCAACTACCATCAAGTTCATATCTCAAAAATCACTTAATGTATTTGATCGAAACTTCACACAATACTTTCTACAATATTTTGTAGTCATTAAACCTACTACATTAACCAAGTTAGTTAACTCTTGCATGAATATAATATTTTAATTTTTTTCTCTCCCATGTATGTATAAATGGTCAAAGCTGACACAGCGAGACATCATTCCGCGGAATTCTTGTATATTTATTTATAATAGTTATTTATTTATTTATAATGGTTATATACTTATTTATAATAGAAATTATATTTATTAATAATGGATAATATATTTGTTTATAGTGGTTATATATTTGTTAATAATGGTTATATATTTACCTTTTATGGATTATATATTTATTTATAATGGGTATATATTTATTTATTATGTTTATATATTTATTATAATTATATAATATTTATAATGTATTATGTATTTATTTATAATAGTTATATATTTATTTATATTGGTTATATATTTATTAATTATGGTTATATATTTATTTATATTGGTTATCTATATATAATAGATTATATATTTTTTATAATGGGTTTATATTTATTTATAATAGTTATATTTTTATTTATAATGGTTATATATTTATTTATTATATTTATATATTTATTCATAATGGTTTTATATGTATTTATTATTGTTTTTTATTTATTTATAATGGTTTATATATTTATTATTGTTTTTTATTTATTTATAATGGTTTATATATTTATTTATAATAGTTATATATTTATTTACATTTATTTATAATGGTTATATATTTATTTATAATGGTTATATATTTACCTTTTATGGTTATATATTTATTTATAATGGGTACATATTTATTTATTATGTTTATATATTTATTTATTATAATTATATAATATTTATAATGTATTATGTATTTATTTGTAATAGTTATATATTTAATTATAATAATTATATATTTATTTATATTGGTTATCTATTTATAATTGATTATTTATTTATTTATAATGGGTTTATATTCATTTTTAATAGTTATATTTTTATTTATAATGGTTATATATTTATTTATTATATTTATATATTTATTCATAATGGTTATATATTTATTTATTATTGTTATATATTTATTTATGATGGTTTATATATTTATTTGTAATAGTTATATATTTATTTATATTGTATATATTTATTTATTATGGTTATATATTTATTTATATTGGTTATCTATTTATAATGGGTTTATATTTATTTATAATAGTTATATTTTTATTTATAATGGTTATATATTTATTAATTATATTTATATATTTATTCATAATGGTTATATATCTATTTATTATTGCTATATATTTATTGATAATGGTTTATATATTTATTTGTAATAGTTATATATTTATTTATAATGGATTACAATGCTTTGACAGTTATTCTCCTTTTTGAAATTGTAATATTTAAATCAATAGTAACAGAAATACTGAGTGATTTCTTGTTTTATTGTTCCATTTTTGCATTAATGTGCCAAGTATATAACAAGAAGGGACCTTGCCATTTAATTCTGTTAATGACAATAATTTCAATTTTATGTTTAAGTGTTATATATAATTATATAACAATAGCTATCCTTCATATTTCAGATAATATGGATTACTTGATGTATACAAATCCAGAAAATGACTCGCAGCAATTTACATCTTTTCCTGTCAAGAAAAAAAGACCGCCTCGATCACGGATATACGGCTGTCAGTATGAATTGTGTCACAAGAGTTTTCCCAGCTTGTGGGAATTGAAACGGCATCTAGCAATACATACTGGAGAGAAGTCATTCCAGTGTAGCTTTTGCTATCAAGCATTTACACAAAATTGCAACTTAACTAGACATATAATGACAAGACACAAAGAGGAATATCTTCAAAATTAACAAAGAATGCAACAATTTAAATTAGAAAGGTCAGTTGAAATTAATGAAAGATTGGTACATGTATAAAGTATGAACTGCAGTTGATGTATTCTGAGACTGCTTAAACTGTTGAATTGATGAGAACTATATAAATAAAACTGGAAATAATTAAAAAAAAATTGTACTTAACCATCACTCTAAGACTAGACTGGATCCAAGTTAAACAAATATGAAAGTTAAAATGAAAAGATATGTTTTTATACATCAATGCAAAAATAGGTTTATAATCGTCACATTTAATAATAATATAAAATGCTGTCAAAAGCCCTCTCTCAAATAAGTCATCAAATCAAAATGAAATTTGTTTAATCCATTAAAAATGACAACGAATACATTACAGTGTACATGCATATTTTCGCATGTTATAACAATGAAAATGACAAATTATCATAATTAGTTTAAACTTATTTATTAAACAAGTTCTTACAACTTAGACAAATCACACTCTAATCCTTCCTGGGTAAAACCAGTTCTAAACATATGCGAAAAAAAGGACACCACACATAGCTGTGGCAGAGGATCAAACCCACGACCCTCTGATCATGAGTTCGGTGCTCTACCATTGGACGACACGCTCCATTATCATAAGTTATTGCTTAAATGGCACGAGCTGGTTTAATTTTTTTTCTGAATATATACACCCTTCATTGACCTGTTGTTGAATCTTATGCTCCCTTCATTGAATACACAGACCCGTAATTGAATCTGACACACCCTTCATTGAATATATAAACCCGTATTTTATTGGCAATAAGTGGTCTTTTAGGACCTATGTCTGTATGAATTTTATCTTTTTTTTGTTAATACCTTATTTTACTTGCATTTTTGTTGAAATTTAAGGTCATATAATAATTTCTAAGCTGAATGTTTACTCTTTCAGATGAGTATGACATTGCCATGGAAACAATTCATAATAGATTGTCATATCAGCAGAGATCACATGAATTCGCGCCAAAGAATATGTCCATTACAGTCGATGTGCCTCATGACATGCGAACGTTTCCTTGCGAGTTCTGTAGGAAGACTTTCCCAACAGGTTGGGAACTAAACAGACACATGAGAATACATACTGGAGAGAAGCCTTTTAAATGTGAAATCTGTGCAAAGTCCTTTACACAGAAGTATAACCTTAAGTTGCATATGGCAGCTAAGCATGATATTGTTACCATGGCGAGTAACCGCTGAATATTGTCAGGGAGATGGATTGAAATTTGATAAACTAGTGAAATATGTGCTAAGTCAATTTTTTGTTGTGTATGAAAACTGTATTTCATCATGCGCAAAACTCAGAATTAATTTTGTTATATTAACAAAAAAGGATATCTTAAAACACATAAACATAAAACATATTATTCTTAAAAATTATGAATAGCTTAAAACAGGAATGCAAATGCCTCTCGACTTACTGTAAAATCAGATATTTAAGTGTTGCCAAAATTTTTTGAATTGTGAATATGTTTACAAGGCTATTTATTCCCAATATGATTATAAACTGTAAAAAGTAAATTACATTTGTGAGATCTTTGTCAATCGTAATAGAAATTTGAAATGTTTTCAGTATGTTCTTTTAGGTTCTCCGTATTATTACTCATCTGTGATCCTTAATCTTTTGATTAATAATAAAAAAAGTGGTTGCAAACCCAACAATATCTGAACTAGGCCTTAGTTATGATACTTTTAATACATGTAATTATGTAATTGATGATTGATTAGTTTTGGTATGTCTGATTGTCACTTATTACCGTATATTCCCTTATAAACGCCCCCACTCTAATAAACGCCCCCCACCTATTTTTCTGAAAAATTAAAAAAACAAAACGTACATGCGATATGAGTGCATATTCGCCCATCTTTCCCTGATCAATTATTTTGTTACACAGTCAACAATTAGCGAAGTGTTTATTACCTTTGGACTCTTTAACCCATTGTTTATATATTGGGTGACCACTTAACCACTTTTGGTTGAACAAATACTTCCCCATATTTGCTGTTTAATACTAGTAAAAATGCCGTCTGCCGATTAAAACATTCCAAAACGTCGGAAAATGCGTTTAGTCTTGTGTACGCTGAAAGCTCATTGTTCCACATTGATAAGAGCAAGCGTCCAAGTGATTTAAAGTGAAGAGTACAATGACCATAAATTCGGATATTCCAGTACGCAGTCTAGCAATTTCATACAGATTTTCAGCTTTTTTCATCCTATGTCGATTATTTCATTCACTCTAAAATAATTCTGAACCACTTTTTCGGGGATTTAAACTGGATTTAAGGTTTTTTTCCATGGTTTTATTGGTTGTATTGTATTTTTAACTGTTGTTAAACTTGCTATTTTTTATCTTTTATAAACGCCCCAACCTTGTAAAATGTAACGCCCCGGGGGGCGTTAATTAGGGAATATACGCTATTAATTTAAATTTGAAGCTCATTATTGGCACAAATGTTACCATTTGCTAACTATGTGCATCCAGATCAACCTTGGGATGAATACCACCATTGGATGAGGGTCTACATTGTTTGGTTTTCAGTATTTGTTTAGTTTTCTTGGTCTAAATATAAACATGGACGACTATTAAAGCAATTGAATTAGTTAAAACCTTAATTGATTAACAATATACCTTTTTATCATACATATGCAGAGCTTGTTTTACATATTTTTGCAAACTCATTCAAAAAATTTAGTAATAAACAAGCTCTCTGGTATGTAAGATTCTCTAATATGTCCACCTTACCCTTACACCTAACAGTTACACCCAATGTGAATATCGTATTTACAAATAATTTCAGCATCACTGTCAATTTGATGAGATAAAAGTGTTGCTTTCAGAATACCTTAAATAAAAATTCTAGGCCAAAATTAAAATATTATTTATTTGCATTTTCCCTACCTCCTCGTAAGAAAGCTGCCTATTCAAAATCTATTTTCTTAAATGTTTTTGAAACTGTTTTATTTTTTCCTTCTAGACAGTTGCATATGCGTGTATGACAGTTACTATATTTTTCTAACTAACATATATTTTGAATTTGGATTTTTTTTACCTACCTACCAAGGTTGTTTTTAAAACTTAGATCAAGAGACAGCAAACAAACATTATTTTGATTCCGACCTTATTTGTATATTTTCTAATGAAGTTTATGTTAAATATGGATAAAATTTTGTACATGGTTAAGTTGTTATATTTTGTGAATCACGATGATGGAATGTCCATTCAAGTACATTGAAGTGTATTCATATATTTTCTTACTGGTATGATGGACATGGTATAGGGTTTCTCTGATGAGTACGTTTAAATATGTAATCAAGTGGTTGAAAGTAGTGACAGCCGGACATGGATAAATATTCATACACCTTTCTATGTTGATTATTGTAGCATTTGGTTATTTTATGCAACATAATTTAAAAATGACGTAGTAAAATAAATTGTGTTTTAGGCTAAATTGAGATCAAGTTGGAATAATGCCCTTTTTAATTGTATTAATATTATGTATGCATTTACTGGTTTTGTTGAAAAATAAGTTGCTTAAATATGTTTATTAAAATAAAAGTTAATAAATAAAACTTGTCTTAATGATTTAAACACCATTCCTTTTGTTTTAAATAATGTGCTGTCTTTTTAACTGTAACGTAAGTAAATACTTATGGCAGAATGGTTTAAGTCTCAAGATAACTTAACACCTCCTACCATTTACATCTTGGTTCTCGGTTCAGAGTTCGGCTCGGTTCAAAAACCTTAATTGAGAAAATTTACCAGTTACTTGCGAAATAACAATGGTTTTACTGGTCTTCCTCTACAAACACAATTGTATACAATAATGTCTAGCAATGTTGGAGATGTATAAAAAAAAGTACTGTGTAGGAATGTATGTATTCATGGATAAAGTTGTGCTAGCAATATATACTGCAAGGGGTTGGAGTGTGGGCATGATGATTCAAACATTGTGGATGATTCAAATACTTACTTCATTTTCTAATGCTGTACTTCAGATTATGTATTTGATCATTATTCTTTAAGGTTTAATAAAGTAGCATATGACTTACTAGTTTGATAATTTATGAAAAAATAACTGAAGAAGTTATATGATAAGCTATATTTACTGTTCAAAGTCGCTGATGTCCAGCAGAGTGAAAAAAATCGTTGTTTAGAGTAAACTAATAAAATTGAATAGCTGCTGCTGATGTCAAATTGCTTAAAGAGATGAAATAAAAGAGGTCATGATTACATTAATAGTCAATATGTTTTGTGATTACTGTTAACTTAATTTGTATTTTTTTGTTTATTTCAGATTGTAATCCATCCGCGGAATTACAAAAGAATGCCAACCATATCTGTCCTTTCTGTGGCAGGGTCTTCCGTTTTCCATCACAAATGAAAAACCACTTGAGGATCCATACTGGGGACAAGCCATTCAGATGTGAGGTCTGTGGTTACAGATCTGCAAGAAGGGAAAATCTTAAAGCTCATATTTGGAGTAAACATGCAGTGTGAATAATTGTAACATTGGTTAATACGTCTGGACTGAAAACAGACCTACAGAATGCAGTATTGAGTAAAAATCATGATGTACCGAATCATTTAATGTGTGTTGAGTGACAAGTTTATATTTCATCTTAAGTAAACACATTGGCCATGACAATCAACAATAACATTACCATACTGCATTGTGCCCAGGTTGTAAAACATTTGGAATAAAGATCATTGGAAATTATTTGCTTTATGATTGAATGCAGAAATTCAGGAAAAAAAATTGATGCTTAAATGTGATTAAAAAGTGATCAGAAAGTTTGAAAATTGGAATTGATATAACAGTAATGTAGCAAATGGGTACTGAAAACTTGTATTTAGTTAATATATGGTCTGTTGTAAATTCTATACAACTTGAGCACAAGTACAACTGTCTACAGCAGACGTTCAAGAGAAAGATAAACACATGTGATCTCTTAAATAGACTTTTGGTCCTCCATGGCCAAGTACTCTTAAGGTGCTGTTATCTATTGCTATGAAATGTGTGACTGCAAACATCAGACGAGGACTTAATAGTGATGACTTGTAGACTTGTTATAAAAATTTTATGTAATTTATTTATTAGTCATTTGTTTTATATGTACGATTTTAAACCAGAATTAGACTGAATCATTTAAGACAAAATAATCTATGTAAATTATACTTGTGTGAGAAATTATTTCTTTCGAAAAATATTTTTCATTCTGAAAGTCAATATTGTAGAGAATAACTTGTACTGATTAATAAAAATGCTATATATTGTCTGATAAAGTCATTCAAAGTTTTCATTTTTACTTCCAGGGCTGGTGTCTGTTAGGAAATAAATTGCACCTCTTCAAAGAATTCTCTGAAAATGTTTGTTACAGAATGTAATATAGAATTATATAAAAACCTGTTCAGAGCCAGACCGAAGTTAAAATATTGTTTGTTTGTCCTTTACCTACCCATCATTCTCATCTTGGGAAGGTAGGCAAATTATTATATTACATTTTACATTTTGTGTTTTGTCGAATACAATGTCTCTTTAAAGCAGTTGTGAGCATAACCTGTAACTAAAGATTTTGTTTTATGAAAAAACTGAACAACATATTATGAATGACAAACATTTTCGTGAATTTTCATCACCTTCTGGATTTTTATGGTTAGAACCTTATATATTATTGATATGAAAAACTAAATATAGTGTTGCTATGGAAATGAACAAAAATGTATAATTCTTGTAACAGAAATGTGGTGTTTTATTCAACATTTTGGCAATGACAAACAATAAAAATTAATTAGTATTTTGAGAATGACTATATTCATCAGCATATTGGCAGTATAATTGGGTAGGTAGGTAAAGGACAAACAATCAGTATTTGATTTTAGGCCCTATTTTGCAGCTTTCATATAACAGTAGGGGCTTTTAAGACCTACCTGTAACACTATGCTAATATGACAATCCTAATAAAGGTGATCCTTTGCTTTTACAGATGAGAACATGGAAATGCGATCAAGACCATTGTTTCAGCAAGGATCACAGGACATGACCCAAATTACTTCGACAAATATGGACAATATGACTATCAACATGAGGATATATACGTGCGAGTTTTGCCGAAAAACTTTTCCATCTGGTTGGGATTTAAATAGACATTTGAGGGTACACACAGGAGAGAAACCTTTTAAATGTGAATTTTGTGACAAGTCTTTCACACAGAAGGGGAACCTCAAGATGCATGTAACAGCAAAGCATGATGTTAGATTCATGAACGTCAAATGGTAAATTTAAGCTTAAATTATAATTGTTTGTTTGCTGCTTCCAGACGACCACAACAACGCTGCTCACAAACTTTTCATATTTTTTTAAGTTGTTTTTTTGGTGATTAAAAAATGTTTTTAGTCTTTGCATGTCCTTTATCTGCCAATTGATAGTCTCATTAATGGCAAGAAATAAAATTAAAATACATACCTGCCCACCCCTAAATGGAATGGATCAGAAGAGGCAAACAAACAATTTTTAGGATGTCTGTGTACTTGTAAATAAACTTGAGGTTTATAATTCCTTCAGAATTTTTTATTTTTCTGAAAAAGTGTTGAACAAACAAACATTGCAATTAATGTTTGATAAATTACGAAATTGCAAAAGAAAATGAAAACAATAGTTTTTATTCTGCTGCTAGCAGATTCAGAGATGAAACTAGGGTTGAATGATAATGTTAACATTTTTTCATTGTATTTAATGAAAAATAGACCGCATTATTTGTTTTTGAGACCCAACAGTGTAGTCTATTGAAAAAATAAAAAAATTGTGTGCCAAGTTAAACTTCCTTCTTAAAACAAAATATGTTTTTATCAAAGATCCTCATCCAATAGTATCCCAAATTCGCCCCATTAGAGGCAGCTCTGAGTGAAGCGGGTGCTTCTTACTCGGGCTTGCAAATTGTGTATAAAAATATGTGAAGTAAACTGTATGATTCAGTATCAATTTAACATGTCATGTCTTACTGATATTTATACATTAAACTAGCATTGAAGTGAACATTATTGAAAATTCAAAGTTTACAGGTAATCGTGGTATTGGCTAAAAAATAGAATTTGTTTTGAAATTATTCAATGAATATTTGTTTAATTCTGGCAAAGTAGACATTATTTTTAAATTTTAAATTTTGATAAGCATAACATATTAATGCTCTGAATAAAACAGTCAATCAATTAAAAAGGTCATAGAAACAAAATATAATTGAGCTATTTATGATAATTTTCTGTGGATTTAGAGTTAAAAACTGTCAATAGGCGGCATTTGAATTTGTTTAAAATTTAAATATGTAGAGATAACAAACAAATAAAACAGTTTTCCCAATGAAACAATTAAGATTGACTGGCCTAGAATAAAGTTGTTAAGGCCATAATAAATTAGTTGCTAGATTATCATCTCCGCCCACCCCTTATTTTCATGCTGCCCTGACCCTTTTTATTTCCATAAAAACACAAAAGACAACACACACACACACAAATTCTCCCCACCCCCTACCCATTTTTAATAAAAACTTGGATGGGAATCTAGCAATTAATTCATAATGGCCTTAATTAAAAATTATGAGCAAAACACATGAACCAGTTAACAACAGACATTAAGTGGTTGCTCAGCCTATACCAAACATTTTATGTTTTATATTCATGAAAGCATTCCAAGCTTAATGAACACACACACTGAACATCATCAGGGGCATTGGATATATGTTACTCTACCACAAAATGTTGTTTTCAATATTTATCGGCTCTTGTCACTGTCCAGATATGATACAATTAACACATTTTCTATACTATATTTGTAGAGGCAACTCCAGCATCATTTGACAACAGCACCAGCAGCCCTTGTGAATGCCCAATATGTGGCAAGACGTTTAAATGGCAGTCACATCTGCAGCGTCACAGTGTCATTCACACGGGATTCAAACCCTACAAGTGTACCATATGCCAGAAAGCGTTCTCCGACAAAAGTAACTTGAAGAAACACGGTGTTGTCCACATGAACATGTAGGGGTGTGAAAAAGGAGTATTTAGTTGAGGGATATGGACTCTAGAACATGAAACATGAAAAAATAAGAAGAGTTGAGATTGTTTTTAGTGTATGTGTTTTGACAATGACAGTGGTAGAGTTACAGTACTTGTAACCAACATGGATATTTACTTTTCAAAGATTCTAAAAGCAAGTGTATTACAGAACATGACATTGTTTGAACATTTTTTTCCTTTAAAAATTAAAGGGACACAAGCAATGTTGAAATCATAGTTTACACACTGAATCAATTGTTACAGCTGCAGACATGTATGACTATCTGGAAACTGATATTTAAGGAATGCATAATATTGTAATAAAACTAATGAAGTCATCTTGTTTTGAAAATGTGTATAAATTCTAAAAAAAAAAAAAAAATGAGTCATTTTGCTTTTTAACCATTTTCAAGAGTTATGCCCCCCTTACAAAATTGAAATGTATTTTAGGGGCTGCATGAAAACTGGTGGGGTCCAGTTGCATCATGTTTTTGTAAAATTTTCAAAATAAGAAAATTAGGTGAAGTCAAAAATTGCAATATGACCATTTAAAGTGAAATTATCGGGAAAAACACTTTGAATGTCTCAATAAAAACAAACTATTTTTAAAACTGATAAAAAGCATCTCGTTATCATTAATAAGTAATTTCCAAATGGTTTGGTATGTCACAAAATATAATGCAATTTTAAGTGGGAAATTTATTTTAGTCTAACCTAGACGCACAGCCCAAGTTAGAAAATCCCTCTCAATAAATTATTTTGGTATGTGTAAATTGGTACACATTTAGCAATACAGTGTCAGTGGCTATATATAGGCATTACATATTGGGCGGAAAAATTGTTTTTGGCCAGTTTTAGAATATTGAAAATCCTGATATATATGCCCTTTAATATTTGACATAAAAATTGTTTGTATTGATCTATGTTACCATTTCTCATTATAAATTGATTCATGAATAGATGTTGAATATTTGTTTGTCAAGTAATTGAACCTAATATAATTTCTAACTTCAGTTTACTCTTCTTAGTTTATTATGTGGAAACTGCGACCTAATTATATTGATTGTTTGGATGATGTAATCATTTGCTGTTATTTAAATAAAAGTTATGAATTATCATCGAATATCTTTTATTCTTTCATGAAGATTGCCAATGTCGGTTTGGTCATGAATTCGTGTCAGTTATGATGGTCAAAGAAAAGAAAAGATAGATTTCAATTTAAAAAAGGGACTTTAATTGCCTTTAAAGCTTACTGTTTTTCAGGAGAAATAGTGAGTGGGATGGGGTAACAAGTTTAAGAAACATGAATGTTTAAGTGCTGTTTTAAGTTTACATACATTTGGCATCTTCCTACGTACATTGATGGTACTTTAAAGGTTTGCTTTTCTGATTATCTTCATTTGAAATATATACAAAAAATTATAAATTGTTCACATTTTCAGCACAAAACACACCGTTACACAAGACCTTTACTTAATTTTGTGTCAAACTACTTAATATTTAGTTTTTTTTAGCGTTATATTGTTCTGTATGAAATCTTTACTTCAAGGTTTTGTGAAATATTTTTAAATTATTTTACCCTTCATTTATTTACAGATAATCATATTAGTCACTTGCTGTCACAGGAAGGTCAAACACCACAAGCAAAGTTCACATGTGATGTGTGCGGAAAGAGATTTATGTACAAGTCTATGTATGAGAAACACTACAGGATCCATACTGGAGAGAAACCCTTCAAGTGTAAAATATGCAACCGGCCGTTCTCAGACAGCAGCAATTTGTCAAAGCATATGATTATTCATAGAGATCAGCTGGGCTTGTTGACCCTGTGAAAGGGTTTATGGATAGATAGATTGATAGATAACAGTCAATCAGTGGTTGACTGATTCGAAATGTAAATATTTAGTAAAGGACAAAAAGAAATGTAGGAAAATTATAAAGTAATAACCACAAATGGAAGGAATAAAATCAATAGTTAACAAAATCTTGAATGAGACAATTCATTGAATGGCAAAGAAACTGAAGAAAAATCATGTTTTGATTGACCAAACACTGGAGGAGTAAGCTTTAATAGTTGAAAAAAATAGACAGAATTTCATGTACAAATCTGTTGTACAAAGTCAGTTATTTTAACTTACTTTTACTTGGTATTTACTTGATGTTTTCAGATATATTTTAAAGATAACAATTCCCTATACTCTGCTAATTTTCTTTCAAATGCTAAAAACTGCACAGTTGTATAAAGTATAAAGTTTGACTACAGATTAAAACATTCTTTGTACTGTTAATAAGATTCATTGTAGTGCTGAATTTTATGTTGTAATATCTTGCCTTGTCATATGATAACAGAATTAAGTATTATTTAGATATGAAGGACAGATCTGTAGATTATAAAATGATAAAAAAACACATAAATTGTATGCTTAGCAGGTTAACAAACCAGCCAGTATCTTAAAGGAAGACTAGGCAATACAACATGAATATTCTTCCACTATTAATAAAGTTAATATTTATAATTCAATTCCAAAACCAAAATTACTAATAGTATACTTTTATACAACCCCATCATACTAATGTATCACCTAACATGCAAGGCAGAAATGTGTCTGTAGCATAATGCCTCATTGTTGAATATACTCCAGAAGTCACAGCCATATTGCAACTTGAAGAGAGTGGAAGAAGCAACTTTTATTGCCACAGAATTTAATGATAAAAAACAATGGAATTGAAAAATAATGATTCTAATGATTAAATTAACAGTTTGCCTTCTAATATTATTATATCTTGTGTTACATGTATATTATGTGTTTGTTGTCACTCCGCTTATTCTATGTATTTGTCATTTAATAATTGGTTTTCTCCAATGAACCTTTATTTGTTGTCATTATATATTGGTCAATATATTTTTAACAAGATATGTGTACATATTTTTATGTGTTTGTCCACTATTAAACTAAATTTATATAGTTTTGGTATTTATTGTCTCTTGATACCAGCTTCTGCGAAAGCATTGAAAGATATTGTGTGCAGTTAATATTGAAAAGGTTTTTAACCTGTGATAAACTCCTGTAAGCTAATCATGTGACATTGACCACCAACTGCCCTGGGTTATGGACAATGCTTACATTGGTCATAATGCTCATACAGTTTTAATTTTAATAAAAACCTTATGAAGTTCTACATGGTGCTGTTTTTCAGTTGTATCATTTGGTAACAGTATTCGTTTAAAGAATTGATGAACCTTTTTAAAACACATAGACAAGTAACGTATAATACATGGATGAACAACCTATGCAGTGAGTTGTCTCGGACCTCTTGGCACTGGTAGACCTAAGTTAAGATATTGGATAATTGTAAAAGGTTTGATGGCTATTGGGGTATGACAATGGGAATAAGCCAGATTACTGTTTTAGAAGTGTTGTATTTTCAGGAAAGCGAAAATTTATTATTTTTCCCCTTTAAGAATAACCACATTTTAAAAGTCAAATAATTTGAAGCATGTGGAATCGTCTTGGAACAGATAGAATAAGTTTAACATTGTTATTTTTTTTATTACATATCATGATGATGTGTTGCGAGTAAGACCCATACCTAAAAGGTCAAGGTCGCACTTTGAGTTTGTTTGACAACACTTTCAGTCTGTTTGAGATTTCGTGTCTGGCCTGTAACTTTGTCATGCATAAATGGATTTTGTTAATACTAGGTACAAATGATCAACATAACATGACGATGTGTTGCATGTTACATTCAGAATCCCACTTCAAAGGTCAAGGTCACAATTTAACTTAGTTTGATGACACTTTCAGTCTGATTGAGATTTCATGTCCAGTCTGAAACATTGTCACCTATGGATACATTTCGAAAACACTCGACTCAATTCATCAGTATGACATTACAAAGTGTCGCGTGTAAGACCCACATGTGCACCTCAAAGGTCAAGGTCACACTTTGAGTATGTTTGACAACACTTTCATTCTGTGTTAGATTTCTTGTCTGGTCTGTAACTGTCATCTATGGATAAATTTTTAAAAAAACTTTGGTCAGTTGATCAACATGACGAAATTAAGTGTGGCATGTAAGACCCAGAACCTTTCCTCAAAGGTCAAGGTCACACTTTCAATTTGTTTGATATTGCGTGTCTGGTCTGTTTCCTTGTCTTTAACTTGGCTCATTTTATCAAGATGACATGACGACAGGTCAAAGGTCATGGTCACACTTTGAGTATGTATGACAACACTTTAAATCTGTTTGAGATTTCAAGTCTTTCCTTTAACTTTATCATATATGGATGGATTTCAAAAACACTTGCTTCAATTTATCAATTGATCAACAATTGATCAACAATTGATCTGTAACTTACATTTAGGAATTTTAAAATAGCTTGACACAAGTGATCAGCATGTCATGCTAATGTTTCACCTGTATTTAACTGTTGAAATACCCAGACCATTACATCAGATGTCAAGGTCAAGGTTACACAAAGTTCAATGTCATGCTTTAATGTAAAAAACCCCCATTAAATTGCATGTCTAATCTGAAACATCAGTCCATCATTCTATATATTCATGGATACATTGCTACCTATTATATCATATATTGTTATTTTTCACAGACCATTGGGGGACATGTGACACTTAACAGTGACATTTTTTGTTTTGACTAAATTGTGCAAAATATGAAATGAAACATTTTACATGTATATCGATATTAAGAATCTTACAATATGTACACACTACAAGACAATAATTTTTTCATGATTTAGGTGCAGTCCTCTCTGGATTTATTATTATGATGATTCAAAGTAAAAAACTATCATTTAAAATAAAGAGTAACTAAAATTACAGTTTGATTTTCATGCTAAGTTTGAACTATTATCATTGACATTAACTTCAAATTTTATTTAAATCACACGTTTAAATAATCACAAGTTTGTGGCTTGTTCAACCTGTACCTTTCATCTTGCTGATTTTCATGTGAATTGATTGTTTGTGCCTATTAAGAATCCAAACCTTTTTTATACCTGGCCTGGAGTGATTTTAATATCTATCATTTATTTTGCTTGTATATAAATGGCTTCAGTATTAGTATTGCTTCAATGTTTTTATTGCATATTTTATGCCTTTAAATGTTACACGAAACTCAACTATTGCAATTTACTTTCAGCTATGCAGGGTTTTCCAGGTCAATTCATCATGAATCCATACAGTGGCACAATGTCAGCACTCCAGAAACCATCATCTCCAAAATTTACAATCAGCTGTGAAATATGTGGCAAGGAAGTAAGGAGGACAAGTCTGCGCACACACATGAGGATACACACAGGAGAGAAGCCTTACAAATGTGACATTTGTGGCAAGGCATATTCTGACAAGAGCAACTTTAATAAACATTACTTTTGGCATAAAATGGCAGAATATAACAAAAGCAATGAAAATTTAAGTTGAATTTTCCCACAAATTCTCACGATTCTTAACTGTAACAAGCCAAAGGTGGTATGAAAAGGACAAGTAACTTAGTTTAAATTGTTATAAAATAATCGAAGGAAACAACTGTATTGTGACAGTTGAAAAAGTGTTATTTAAACACAATGCTTTAACAGTGTGTTCAATAAGACCAGAAATCTTAATTGCAAAAAGACTGCCAGCAAATGGTGTCGGGTGCTTACAAATTCATTAAAATTATCTTCATGATGAAGCCCAGGATAATAAATTCCATATTTCATTAACAGTGTCAAGCTATCACAAAACTGAAAGAACTTGCTAAAATAAAACCAATGATTGTAAACAAGATTGAGATTGTCAAAAAATGATTAACCATCGGAAAAGTAGCTGTAAACATTTGGAAGAAGCCAGATATTTCTGCAATCTGCTGTATTTATATACCTGCTTTAAATATTGGTTTGAAGTGATCCAACTATTTATTGCCACTTATTTAACAAGAAGTGTGATTTTTCAATGATATAGGGAGGTCAGTGGTTAAATGTTGATTTATGAAACTGTCTTTGCTTGAAACAGAACTCACTTATTTGCAAATTTGCTTATATATCCATTTACTACCCTTGTTTGTCTATAACATTACTACAAACATTATTTTGATTTGGTTTAGATACAATCTTTCATTCTGACACAGAGTATATAGAATAATCTTTTTTAACATAAACACATAGTTAACATTAAGGCTTCAAGCACATTCAATCTATTCATCTTGGCATTTTATATAATAGTATGTTCAACAGGAGATGTAACATTCAAAAGAGACAATTACCACAACAGTGCAAACAAAACTATTATAATAGACTAACTATAATAAGTACAACACAAACATCTAGAAACACTGCCATGGAACAGTTAAGGAGTTTAAATCTGGTACTCCAGACATCGCTATCTGGCAAGGTAGAACAAGGACAGACTAAATACACTGTCATAAAGTGCCTTGTTGAAGGACATTATAATAGTTCTGTTGAGAATCAGTCTTAACTATAGCTTACAGATAAATGTTTTTATTACCACTAGCTAGGCATCCAGTATCTCAAATTGTCATGAATTTGGGCAATTCTTCTTGACCTACTTTAAAACCATGTATTTATTGTGGAATCTTTAAAAATACTTTTTTAAATGTTCTTTTTGACACTAGACTTAAATTTCAAGATTATTATTTTACAATTTTATCTTATATCCTTGTCTATTACATATTGCTTGTCATGTTCTATGTAATACTTCATCATTTTCATGAAAAGTACTTATTGTGATAGGTTTTGCAATTAGGATAAAGTCAGAAGAGATGTATGTTAATTCAATGACCATGACACATTTTAAATTAAGTCTATACCTGCATAACCAGGTGACCACACCCTTATAAATACAAGGAACACCATAAGATATAGTGATTTCAGTGGTATATCAGTCTTGATGAAAATAATTTTATATAAGCTGAACAAACAATAGCTAGAAATGTATGAGAAAGACAAGTGAGGTTTTGTAAATAATAAAAGAATACCCAAATGAATTACATGTTGTTTTAAATTTTATAACCAATAAGGGACATACTGTAATTTTGAGTTTCACTGATTTATATTTTTGATAATTATATTTCATCATGATGCTAATAATAAAATTGAAAACCGGAGTACATGCCATTGTGCAGGTCCTTAATTTTATTTCTGTTTTGGAATGGGGTATAATGTTATTTTGTATAATTGTGGTCTTTCATAACAAGTTGGGAGTATCTCCTTATTACATCAGATTAAAACAACTCTGCCATCACATGGAAATGGTACATGATGCCAGGGACAGATAACAATAGAGCTGATTTTTTATCTATTACATGTATCGCGTATTTAGCCCAGGACTGAGGACAATAGAGCTGTTTGCTTGTATCTATTGCATGTATCATGCATGGTGCCTGTGACTGACGACAATAAAGCTGATTTTTATCTATTACATGTTTCATGCATGGTGCCCGGGACTGATGACACTAGAGCAGTTTACTTTTATCTATTATATGTATCATGCACATTTGGCCAATTCAGATTAGTCTGGGCCTGGTTAGCTCAGTGTGTATCAAGGGGTTGTGAGTTTGAATACTTGTCCGACCAGTCTCCGTTATTATTGATATACGACATTGCATCTCGTCATTGTTTCACACTGCTGACTCAAGTGTGAAAGTTATCAGTTATTTGTGGAGATTTGTTTGCTCAACTGGTTAACATCACAGGATCTTGGGAAAGAGTGGTCAGGTTAATTGTTTGTCTGTTAGTCCTCTGGCACGAAAATGATGTTAAATATTTAAACAAATAATTGCCTGGGGCTATTCTCATTGGTTATTCTTGACAATCAAGACATCAGGTTGGGCTTTGTGGCATGTCAACATTCAAAACAAGAGTTGGAACATTGCAAAAAGATATATTTATTTCTTTTGGTATCGTTTGTTTATAAAAATACGATAATTATTTGAACTTCAAATATGATATATGTGACAAAATGTGATACTCATATTTAATTTTCATCAGTTTTTATCAATATGAAAAATAGAAGTCCAAGTTAAACATAAATTTGTATATTTTAAGAATTTTATTCATGTTGACAAAACTGGCATGAGGCCACCAGTTTTGTCAACAATAATAATAATTTCTTATATTTCAAGTTTCCTGAAGCAAAAGTTGGGGAGAAATATTTGTTTAATATTGTTATAGTTTCATATTTGTGAAGAGTGGTTTGATGCTAGGCTATAAGCACAGTTGTATTTCAATATTACCATGTGTCCTTTTAACAGTACTTTAACATACAAGACTTCCTTTCATAAGCTTGCTAGGACGAAGTCCAAGGAGAGCTATTGCCATGACCCCGTTGGCGTCGGTGTCATTGGCATTGTCTGTAGACACCCAGGTTAAACTTTTGCGTTTAAGTTTCAGATATCTATGCAACCACTCATTGGATGTGAATGAAATTTCACATGTGTGTTCACCATCATCAATGGAACACTTATAGACAAGAACCATAACTCCTGGTTGCATTTTGGCACAGTTATGGCCCTTTTTGGACTTCAGATACCCAGGGGCAAGCTTTGTTGTCTTCTGACAACTCTTGTTCATTACATGTTTGCCCCAGATTTCAATTAAATTTTTCATGAATGCTTTCTTAATACATGTTGATTATTATATTATGTGTTAATAATATTGGATACATTTTCAGATTTCAGTTTGTATGTCTGGACTAGGCCCATAAACCTAGATTTGAATTAATATTTTGGACTTCTGATATCTGTTTTGCATTGCAGGTGTAAGCATCCCTATACCAACATTTCTGCCAGGTCAAGAGTCAGTGCTGAGATGCAACATGTGTCCGAAGGTGTTTATGTTCAAGTCTGCCATGGATCGACATATGCGTACACATACTGGAGATAAGCCCTTCGCTTGTGATATTTGTCACAAAAGATTTAGTCTGAAGCATAATCTCAAAACTCATATGTATGTGCACGCAAAGTAAGACTGTTTATGAATGTAACTGGTAATGTATGTGCCTCTGAAGAAATTGTGTATGCAATTGAAGGTGTATACTTGGGGCATATGAAGCATCAAAATGAATAGCGATCAAAAAAGCATCAAAACAAACTTGGGACTTAATTTGTTTGTGGAGTTGTAGTATAAATAGTTGAACCAACTAAAACGTGAAATAACTGAACACTTTAAATATGAATAAGCAAGCTTTGAGAGGCATGTGAAGATATAATGGCAAATGCGATGAAGTTAAGACTGACCAGGAAGATTGTCTGTTGAAATATGTGAACTGTATAATTTTATGTGACATATATCATGTTTCAGCAGCAAAGACTTTTACCATGTAGTTAAGACTGACCAGAAAGATTGTCAGTTGATAAATGTGACCTTAATATGTGACATGTATTGTGTTTCATTAACAATAACTAAATAAATACTACTTAAAATCTGAAACATTCAAAAATGTAAACATGTTTTAATAAAACTTATAGGAGCATTATCTAAGAAAGGAGCTTTTATTTTGGGCAAATAAAATAACAATTGACATTTTAAGTGTGTAACTGGCACAGCTAATCTTGTTCGGCAAAAAAAAATAAATTACAATAGCCTTGAAATTTGACTGTGAACCCAAATTTGACTGTGGACCCAAATTGGTGGTGATGGTAATGATATGATATCTCCACCACCACCAATTTGAAACATAAACAATTTAAGTTTTTATGTTTCTATAACTAAGTTTTTTACGTTTTTACCCAACTTCAGTCACTGTTGGTGAAAATTGGTTCTGGTCACACATAGTGTTGAAATCTTTTTTACCTCAGAGATAGAATATTTACGAAAACATCTTCATTTTATGTTGGGCTGGGCCCAATTAGCTCAATCAGTAATGTGTCTGACTATCAATCCAGGAGTCATGAGTTTGAATCCCTGCCCGGCAACAATTTTCTTGATGATTGATATACAACATTGTTTCTCATTATTATTCATATCACATCACTGATTCAAGTGGGAAAATCAGTTATTTGTGAAACTGGGGTGTGTTTAAGTACTGGTTAACCTTTCAGGATCTGAGAAGATTAATCATTTTATGTTTAATTGATTCTGAAAACCACTTGTTTTTTATCTTTATATTAGTATTCTGAAGTATGTATATTGTAGTATCTATCTAATGTCAAGTTATCTGAACCAGGAATATTTATTCACTGAATCTGTATATATTTTTTATGCAATAAATCAGCAATTAATTTTAGTTTACTGTTTATTTTCATTGAATTTCACTTGGATTCCTTGTAATATTTCTCTAATAAAGGAGATTGAATGTGATAAAGATATTATTTAACATCCTGTACATCCCTGAATAATCCCTCCCCGATAAATGCCCCCACACATTTTTATCAAAAATAAAAGGTATGACTTGCCAATCTAAAAGTTAGCCTACAATCCAGGTAAATACATGAATACAAATCAAAATTGTTACTTTAAAAAGGAACTTCTACAATACGAGGCCATTCCCAGCCAATTTTGTTTACAAAAATATATATATACTGCAACTAAAATAGGACACACAGTTGTAGTATATACATACCATGCAATAGAACCACCTATCAGTTAAAAGTGTCAATGCTTGGTTAGCAATGATTTATAACAAATGACTTTAATGCTTCTGTCAAGTTCTGTGTTTAGTCAAGGACTTGTATTTTCTCATAAGCAATATTGTGATTATCTTTACATTCTGATGTGTTTTTTCAATACTTACCACAATATTTTTAACAAAACTAGATTATAATGTTCCTAAGGTTATGTATATATCCATTTGGTTTGCATTTTAGCTTGATCAATGAATTAGAAATGTCGAAAATAAATGTTGTAACAGTCTTTTTTTTTTTCTTTTTTTTTAAAAAAATAAATAAATAGAGGAAGAAATGTTTTGTATAATTATGATGTCAAACAATAAATTTAATCTTAAAATTGTTTTTCAGGTTCCCAATACAGCCTTGCTGGACATTACTCAATGTTGCCATCAGATATGGGATCTGGTAGAAAAAACACTTATCTGAACCAGGGTGACCAGGAATGTCCAATTTGTGAGAAGCGTTTCCGATGGAAATCTCATTTAAATAATCACATGCGGATCCACACTGGAGAGAAACCTTTCAGCTGTGACATTTGCCATAAACAATTTAAACTGAAAAGTCACCTGCGCTGTCACACAGCTGTACATGTGAAAGACTTTGGTGTGCAGCAAATATGATGGCCATAAACTTTATTAACATTTAAATTTTCTTTCATCAGTGTTGATTTTTCAATATTATAAAAGAAATTGAATGTTGCTTTAGTCACTAGTGGGAGACACTTAAGCAACAAGTTGTTCCTTATTGGGTGTGACATTTGACACATCATATTGTCACTTATTGTTTGTTTTTAAGTACATGGAATGAGATAATAGTTAATAAATAAATAAAGCATTTTAAGCTTTTAATTATAACTTAGTTTTGCATTGTACCCAGTTAGAGAAGTATATATTATTAAAGTAATTTGAAAAAGACATTTAATTCATTGAATGCTACAAGTTCAAGTATGTATATATATTTTGATGCTTTTAGAACCAAAGTTCCCATTAAAAATTTGGAGAACAAAATATGATCCAATGGGGCCTTGTCACCTCAATGAAACCTGGCCAGATGGATCACTGATTCAATGCCAAGGCTACTCATAAAAATACATTCTGGATTATGAAGTGAGCTTTTTCTGAAGCAAAGTAAAATAACAAGTTTCACTGACACAATGATTGAATTTCACCTTATACATGATTGCTATTTGTTATTAATTTACTCAAATTAGAGTAAATTAATTGATAAATGCGCTCTTCATGTGATCGACACAATGCGAGATTAGATAATTAGTTTTTCTTTTCCCGCAACCCAGTCATTGACTATAGAAAAAAACAAACAAACATAATATTCAGTTTTGTCTTTATTAAGTGAAATCATAAAAACATATTTAACACTTTGATGGAATTCAACTTAATGATACCTTTTGATGCTTGATTTCCTATTACTCTGTTACTAGAAGTTGTCAACTTAATTTTAAATACATAACAAAGATACAGTTTTCTTTCTCTAAAAATAAAGTTAATTATGTCTGTCTTAACATTGTTTTCACTCGTGTTCTATTCCCACAGGTACTTGGACATATCTTGCTGTTAATGCTGTCCTATAATACTTCATTTTACTAGTACACATTTTGATTAGTTTTGATTAGTTTCAATGTATAATAAGTCTGAAACATTTTTGTAAACATAGCTATTCCATCCTAAAAAAACTGTTCACTGGACCCCATTTAAATCATTTTTAGGTCCCTGTCTTTCGAAGAATGGTGAAAGGACATAAAGTATAACCACTGTTTGTCCGTTAGTTTGTCTATTCCTTTGTTAGTCTGATGTAAACAAATGGTTAATGATCAATAACTTCTAAAGGAGTCTGTATTTAACTAATATGTCCTGTGTATCTGGATAATTAAAAAATACAGGCCAAGGTCAATCCATTTTTCTGGAGTTACACTTTTTTCTATCTTTTTATTAAAAAATTGGTTTTGCTTTATAGTGGCGGTCTTTTGTGCGGTAGTCACATTTATTATGTTATTTAGACAATGTTATCTTTATTTTTAACATGTGTTAGGTTACGTTAATATAAAGATTGATTGTGTGGTGTTTGTTTTATTTTTTATTCAATTTTCTTCACTATATCTTTCAGCTGACATGATATTGAACTATGAATTCCAACAACAACAAAAACAGCAGCAGGAGTATGTATCCAGCAGCAGGAAATACCCATGCTTGGATTGTGGGAAATGCTTTACGCGGCCCTCCCATTTGGAGATACATCGGAGAATACATACCGGAGAGAAACCATTTGCCTGTAAAGTTTGTGACAAACGATTTAACGCTAAACATCATCTGAAAGGACATCTGATGACTCATTACAATTCCCAAAATCAGTGAACTAATGCATCATGAACTGCCTTTATGTAGATGTCGCACAATACTTTAAAAAAGTTATAAGATAAAAAACGTGTTTAATCAAAGGCTGTATTATGAATGTGATTTAACTTGGAACAACACATGAGTGATGAAAAAAGAAATAAAAATACTACATCATTGTTCTCTATAAACATTGACTGCTCATATCTAATATAAAATTAAATATTCTTTTAGTAAAGAAGACACCAATGTGTGAAGGGAAATAAAGATGTGATAACTTGAATAGATCCATATTTTATTTGGACACTTCAAGTCTTATACTGTGGTGAATATCATCAAAAAGAAAAAAACTATAAGTGTTTATTAGAGGTCACTAAGATCGATATTATGTGCATTAGTTTATCATAGGAAAGCTCATACGTATATAAACCTTTCTTTTAAATCATAATAAAAAAATCAGAAAAAAAAATTATATATCAACAAGTAATAAACATTCAATAACCAAACAAAAGAAACAATGTCTTTTGTGGTTTGTTGATATGGCATCGTCCACAAACCTTCAGAATAGTTCAGTGTTAAAAGTGTAATGAATAATAAAAAAGTAGGAAAACAAAACTAAAATGCTTTCATGAAATAAAGAAAAAGTATATGGAATGATAGCTGCCTTTCCTTTATGTGAAATAAATTTTTACAACAACTTAAATGTGATATAATTTGCATGGAAATTGTAAATTTGACATGTTCATTATCTGCAAAACTTTATGACAAGTAAATAAAACCATGTACAAAGATATCAAAATGTGTATAATTATGGATATAAAAAGAGTTTCTTGTGCTATTTTTGTTTTTATTGAGTTATTACTATACATGCTGAAAATGAAAAGTTAAATGTTGGCACAACAGTATAGTCTTTGATTATATAAGTTTATATGCTGAGGTTGTAAGTTTGAACTGAACTCAGTCAATAACTTGTTCGAAAATTAACCAGTTACTTGCAGAATGACAGCTGATTTACTCAAAATCGTTGTTGACTTAATCAACCAAGACAATGTGATGCAGTAATCTATATCCTGCAATGTGTTGAAAATGGTGTTAAACCAAAAAATGTTTAAGATTGGAGCTATAGGCAACCATTAACTAAGTGCTAAGCCACAGGACATGCTTCTTTGTTTTATATTGATATTTGTTTAAAACATAATTCTTATCATATTTAGAAATACATACTTAAAAATATAATGTCCATTTTCCAAAAAAGAAAGTGATGACTTTCAGCACAGATCAATACAAAATACAATAAATCCAGGTGACCAATTATGAACATTTAGTAGTTTAAGTCTAAAACTACCATGAAGATTAAATAGATTTGTTGAAATCAAATTAATTAACTAATAGTAAGTTGCTGGACAGAAATAAAATATTGAATTGTTTAGCAATGTTATTTTTTATAACTCTTAAGAATTAGGAGGAATAAGATGCTCAACAGAAATTAAATGTTGATTTACTTTTTCAATCATGGAGGGATTCATTGGCTCAGTAAGTAGGTCAACATCTACTGATGGTCAGGATATTCTATGTAAGGTGGAATGTTTTTTACTGGCTGTGAAAGCAGGAAAACATAAATATTTGTAGAATGTAATAATTAAACCCTGAAGCCTGTTTGTTTTATGAAAATAATTTCTCTAATTTGTTATCCTTTATTTACTGTTAGATTGCAATGATATTAAATAAACTATTCTAAGCCATAAGGGATTGTTATTATATTTGATAAACATATTGGTATCAATTTCAGGTTATCACAGTGCAATAGGTGATGGTGGACAGAAAATATTGCATTGTTTTATCTGTGGAAAGCCTTTTGCCTACAAGACTTCACTGGAATTGCATATGAGAGTGCACACTGGAGAAAAACCTTTCAAATGTGACATATGTGGGAAAACATTCAATCAAAAAGGAAATGCAGAGAGACATTATCGACTTGTACACAAGAAAGACGTATAAATCATTGTTTTTACAATTTGCATAAAAGCACTAGATCTAAGATTTGCAGCAAATTATTGGTTGAAAAAGTTGATATTTTGAAGTATCAATAAAAAGCAAAAGCCAGAATTGAATGAATATAAGCTGAAATTAACATTATTTTTATATGCTTTTAGAATAATCTTTTAATTTGTGAAGAGACAGGTAACTATCTTGTTACAACTCAGTTAAGAAAAGTAAGTAAAAACTGATTATTTTTAACTGGAAATAACGTGGAATATATATGAGCTTACCCTAAGCTATACATTTGCATTTAAATGAGTAATTATGTACAAAACAGTAAGTTTATTGCATGTAATATCTGAATTTATGCATGGAATTCAGTAATAAAAAGGCAAATACTTGATACATATTTATGATTGTGGATTGCGTTTAATTGAATTTAACCTGTGATCTGTTATGATCATGAACTGGGTTGCCATCATTTAATATAGCTGAGTGTTTTACCCAATGTTTTAACTGGAACATATGACTTGGTTGAGATATGTATTGGTGTGTGTTGTTTGTTTCTCATGTATCAAGAGTGCCATAAATGTTATTTTCTCATGTGTTAATCAAAATACTTGGATAATGAAAATATTAAAACTGCTGCATATTGGAGTTGATTTTTAACATATTTTAGAATTGTTGTTTTAATCTTAGTTTCTGCCATTGAATATTTGGAGTTGAGTTTCACAAGTTGGCTATGCATGAAGTATATGTAGATACTATCATACCTTTCATGAAACTGATTATATGCGAAACAATTCTAAGATTGGCAGTTGAGTATTTATTAAATATTTGAAATTTAAAAAAAAGTATTACAGGTTCCTTTTTTTTCCATAATTAACATTGAAATTATTTAAAGAAATAAAGCACATGGTGTCATTTTTGTACATCAATTAAAAACTGCAATTGTATCTCATGACCCTTTTTATTAAAATCCCTGTATTGTAATCATTATATCACAATGTGTCACAACCAGTGTAAAACTAATATTTTATTTCTGTTCCTGTATTGTATTTCTCAGTCTCACAATTTCTGTTTTATCTCTGTTCTGTGTATAACCATTTCTATATTATTTATTGAAGTTCCCCTTTCCTTTGCATTTCCTTCTTTCTTTAATGTAATCACATTATCCTATTTGCTTCTGCTGTCCCACTCTACTAATATCACTTTATACAGAATTCATTAATCTTATCACAATACACAATTCATTGCAATCACTCACCTGTAGCAATTTTTATCTAATTACACTAAAATCTATCTTAATCATCTAACTGTATGAATCGTCAATTAATAAATGATAACATTATACCTGATTATAAACATGATTATAAAAACCTGGTATTTGAATGAAATTCTACTTTGCTATCGAAAATTAGGGTAACTTCCATTCATGACAATTAACAATAAACAGCAACACATCACTTAATTGAATTTGTTTAATTTTTCAGATATTCCTCAAAACTTTGAGCATGTTTGGATGTTTCAAGACAACAGGACAAGATATCCATGTGGTATATGTGGAAAACAATTCCTGAGGAAAGGGGCTTGTGAGATGCACATGCGAATCCACACAGGAGAGAAACCTTTCAAATGTCATATTTGTGGACAGGCATTTAATGTGAAGTCAAATTTTGAAAGACATTTTAGATGTAAACATACTTCATTTGGTGGAATTTCTAGTTGAGTAAGAATATAAGACATTTACTTGAAATAGCTTTGTATTAAGCATTCACTCATATGTTCTGTCAGTGCTTATATGAACCAGTTTGTCAAGGTAAGGGTACTTTCGAATCGTCTTCAGGTGGTACACTGTTTCTTTTATTAGAGATTTCTTGTTTCCTTCCCCATCTAGATCAATAATTGATTTGACTAAAAACTCTTAATTGCTGTTGAGATATTGAATGTAGTGTGTATATTAAAGAAATGGACATAATCACATTTTGACTCTGCGCTCCAAATTAAAAAAACCTTAAATTTTCAAGTAGTGATTGACAGATTGTTGTTTAATTGATTAAATGCATAATTGCTTTATAATGAATAAAATTAGAATTTGATATTCAATAAAATATTGGTTGATTGCTATTTTGCTATTCAAAATACGCATTTAGCATTATTATCAAATAAAAGTATTTATGAGAAATTTTGAATCTCTTTTATGTTTTTCAACAGAAAAAAAAAAGAAATTACATATATATGAAGAGAATGATTATTGCTGGTTTCATATGTTATTCACAGAGTGATCGTTGACTGCCAATATTCGTGTTCATGGGTTGAGTTTGACTGATATTTCTCTGAAAGAAACACATTTTATTTGAATTTTAATGATTGAAATTGAAAAATAGTTGTTGGTTTTGTTGTAAATTGAAATTATTTTTTTAATTATCTGATAGAACATTGAAGTTTTGTTGTCCTATTAATTTCAATATTAATTGATTTTCAAACCAACTGTCTGTCATTTATATTTTATAATTGAAAACAAAATTTTATTAGTGACATTATCAAAATAAAATAAATGAAATATATAATTCATCAAAGCATAAAATAAAATATTTTCACTTTTTGTAAAAATGAAATAACTTTGAATGGTTCATAGAGAATCTCTATAATTATATTTTCAAAAAGTATGCAATAAAGCCATGTTGTTACTGGTATGGTGGAAACTGCCGGAATAAAGAATTGTCAAGAATATTGGGTTGAGTTGAATTGGTGATTTCAGAAGCATGCATTTACCAAACTGGCATGTATTAAATTTTACAAATTGCCAATACCAGTTGTGCTGTTTATGAAAGTATAAACGTCATAGTTGTGTAAGGCCATTCTAAATTAATTGCTAGATTATCATCCCCACCCAACCCCTATTTTTATGCCACCTGACCCTTTTTATTTTATTTTTAAATTTGAATGGTAATCAAGCTAGCAATTAATTGATAATGGCCTAACTGGAAAAATATTTCATCTACAACCACCATTAAAACATGATTGAAGAAAACGCAAACTTCTGGAAACATGGTAATATAATATTATTGTCAGAATGCCGGATTCCATTTAACTCCCTTTTGTTTTATGATCATACAGTAATACATGTGACCGCCCAGGCATCTTATAGAATTATTTTATGTACAATTCATCTTGCATACTGTCTGTGGGCAGTGTTGTTAGAGTGTGGTTGAAATTTTGTATTTGTTTTCGATTGAAGTTTATGTGACTAGTAGCATACAGTTTCGGCAAATTGTCGGCAAATCTTTTGATGTCAAAGTCTCAGTCAAGGTAATTAATTACATTACTGTTTTAATCTTTAAACAATATTTGAGAAATGAAAATAAAATAATATCATCGGAACAATTTGAACCAACAATATAATCATGTTTTGTCTGCTGATGCCATTGAATTTCTTGAGATCAACCCTTAAAGAAGAAGTTTGTCCAATTTACAATATACTTGTTATCAATAACAACAATTTTCATATCTTCTGTATTTGCAATTTCAAAATTGGATAATAAATTTTGAATGTAAATAAACTGGAAAGAAAATTCAAGCATTCTGTTTTATCAGTAGGATGCAAAACTTTTATTGTGATTAAAATGTAATTTTTATTCAGGCCATTTGCAATTAGTTTCATATTTGTAACATTGGATTTCTTTAAGTATATGTTTCATTTGTACTAAATCAGCATTGAACAAAAGTTTTTTTTAAATATTACATGCAATGTGTTGGAAATGATATCTTACCCAATTCCCTGACAATTCCCCCATGTTTCCTTACTGAGTAACCAGTATGGATATGTCTGAAATTCAGTATGGCATTATAATTATAATCAAAACTCTTAAAATGCACAATTCTACATATAATAAGTTAAATATTATTTTTTTGGGAGAACAATTATTCATTGTTAATCAACATGTAATTATAGTAATGGGTGATCCTATTCAATAAATGTGTTGTTTGTGCATGATAGAAAAGCTTTGCTTACTTTTTGAATTGTATTCCTTTATTCATTGTTAGTTAACCCTTTACTTCATATAAACGCCTTTGGACACCTCTAATACTGAAAGCATTAATTCACCACATATCAGGAATGGGTGAATTATGTTTATATTAACTGACAGAGTGGAAAACAGTGCAGGAAGTGTTCAGACTGCTCGTTACAAGCAATCTGAACTCTTCCTGCACTGTTTTCAAAGGCCTTCTGTGATTCGTGCGGGAAAGGGTTAAGTTTGTTCTTATTCATTTTAACCGGATTGTCGAAGTAAGTGCAGAACTTATATAAGCCCCCATTGAGTCCACTTCCTGGCTGGAAACTGTACTTAGTATTTTGGAGAGACCAACAGACCATCCTTTAGTTTGAGCGGCTAACACTTTGTCCACTCGACTACGCTCTGCATTTTATTCTTTATTAAACTGTTTGTTTTGTAATTACAGGTTTACCACGTCAATTCCCGTGTGAATGTTGTGGTAAAAGACTTGCATCGCGAACTGCATTAAAGCTGCACATGAGGATTCACACTGGAGAAAAACCCTTCAGGTGCCAACTCTGTGGGAAAGAATTCAGCCAGAAAGGGAACTTTGAGAGACACAGGATTACTCATTTGAATTATTGAGCTGGAAAAAAGTTGTACCTGTGGCAGTTCTCATGAATGTGTGACACTTGTTCATTTGTAATACTAACTAGAGAGCCAAGTTTAGCATTGTGGCTTGGTATAAGCCTAGATTGATAGGTGGCTTGGTATGAGCCAAGTTTAGTACATGGCTTAGTATGAGCCAATTTTAGTATGTGACTTGGTATGAGGCTTAATAGGTGGCTTAATTTCTGCTTGTTTTGATACACGACTTGGTATGAGAACTGCAGTTTGTTTCGAGTTAAATATTTGTATACAAATGCTTTATAAGAAACTTTTTTATAGCTTCAGCTGTCATATAATGATATACGTGTGGATAGTCTATATATTGTGTCAGACTATATCATTTATTGATCACTTTAATTAAATAAAGAAATGTAATGAAGTATAATAGTAATTTAAATTGTATTGTATTTATTTCATTTATCTGCAATAATGAAAATCTTACATTGTTGCATAACAGAGTTTCAAATAAAATTATTTTATAAATATGTATCACTTAGTTATTGTGTAATTTAAAAGGCATGCTCATCTGAATTGTTCTCCCTTCATTGAATGTCAGATTCATTTTAAAACATTTAAAATTGGCATCGTGTCTTCTTACAACTTTGACAAATCACTCTAAAAATCTTCCTGGACCATTGTACCAGCTTATATTCCGCATTATTGATAGTCTTTTCTGTTTTGTTTCTTAATAAAAAATTGTATTATAATTTTAATAGTGTTTATTGCCATTTTCAACACATTCTAGGTCATATGTTGCAAATTAAGTTTTAATATAGGAGAAACACACAGGAATGAATCCTGAGTCGAGCCATCATCCTTCAGGAAGCAACAAGCAAACATTTTTACAAAGTATTTCAACTCAACTGGGCTACAGATGAGAGGATAGTGGCCTTCAGACAAGAGCGTTAGACCACTTGGCCTGAAATAGCATATACATTATAAAAGATATATTTTTCACTCACAAAAATATACAGCCATACTGTAATTGTTAGTGGTATTTTGCGAAGTTGTAAATGTACCGAGTATGGACATATTTGTTTCAGTCTTTTTATAGTTTATTGCATAATGCACAAATGGGGTTTGTTGACTGTTTATAGGCACATAAAAAGATACAATATTTCCTCAAGCAAATATGGAAATATAAAGTGAAGCAACTGATATACAAGTGTGGTTATGGTTAAACACCATCTTGTACTATTACAACTTAAAAGCACCATTGGTATTCAATTTGAAACTTCATAATATGCAGTTTCAATCAACTCATTAAACATTAAACCTAAATACAACACAAACACTCAAGCAATATACACAGCTCTTTACTAACATAATATTACCTAAGCTGGTATTATATCTAGGATTAAAATAAAATAGATGATTAAAAATATCATTCATAAATTAGTTGCAATACTAACTTTCAAATGACTAAGATAATATATGTATAATATTGGTGAATAAAAGATATTATATATACACAGAAAGTCTTGGATACTAGGGTTTATAACTAAGATTATTATTTTCCTTTTTTCTTTTTCAGATAACTATACAGGCGGTGGTTTCCATTGTGTCTTGTGTTGGAAAGTATGCCCCAGTCAGTGGAAGTTAAACAGGCATATGAGGACACACACAGGAGAGAAACCTTTCACATGTGAACTTTGTGGGAAAAGGTTCAGTCAGAAGGGAAATTATGAGAGACACAAGATCACACATTTGAACTTCTCTGTCTAAAAATAAATAAATGAACATCAGTCTTGTGTATATGGATTTTGTTGTACGAGAGATATATTGTATTAAGAGACATGATAATGGTAATATGTCACATCATGAGATTAGGCAATTATGATGTAAATGAAAGTGTCGCTGTAGTTACATCAGTATATACATGACTATGGTGTAAAACACAAAAATAAATTGTAGATATAACGTTTTTCTATAACTGTTTAATACTTATTGCCAATAAAAGTTCATGCGTAACATTTTCAAATATAAATATAATTATTGTACTGTGTTATAATATTGATTTCTGTCAACAGATTAGTTACTTAAAATGGTTCTACCGGTACTCGGAATAAATAAAACTGGATATGCCATATATATGATAAGTAATATGTTGATTTAGCAATATTATTGTAAGGATTTTTGGCTTGTTTATGAATTTAAAAGACGACACAATATTGTATACAATCATGTATTTGAGATATTTACAAAATCTTTGTACATTGTACTTTATTATCTTTTTTTAACTACATTGTAAATATGGAATAAATATCAATGTATGTTTATTGTCTTTTCAATTTTTTTTATTATTATATAATGCTACAAAATGTATTTGCATTTATTGTTAAGTCTGGATTTCTACCTAAACTTTATTATCAATTTCATGTTCAATTTCAAGAGCAATTGTAAAAGTTCAATATAATAAGTAAACCATGAATCTAAACTCTGTCAACAAACTGGTTATACCCACTCTAATGACATCTAAAATAATAAAATAAGTTTGAGAAAAATTAGCCCAAAGTCTGCCATCCTTAAAAAAAACTGCTGTTACCAAATTAATGTTTTTATGCTAAATGAGCACATTTGTATTAATTCTAAGATTTCTTTTATATTTTCTTATTGGGTTAAAATGTTATAAACAGTTCTTTTTGTACCAGTATGCATATTTTATATATTGACCACAATATAACAGACCAATTTTTGGCGTATCAGTAAATGAGTGTGCCATCCAAAAAAGGGTCATTTGTAGTATAATAGTATGTTATGACACTGGCTGGTTTTGACAAAGTTGCTGCCCTTTATGCATAGAATTAGAGCGCATGAAAAACTATAGCAATCCTTAATTATATCTATGTATGGTTATACAATTGATTGGATTGATGAGCATCTCTGTTGAGTAAAGATGTGATCTTATTGAAACCTACAAACTGATGACCATTTAATACAGTGTAGATAGTGAAACAATCTTTGTGCTCTCTGATACTAGTATTAGTCATGCATGTGGACATCTCTATGATTAAAAGGACTGTCATTGAGGAAAAACATTTTCAAACTTTGTGTTACCAATATTTGGAATGACATTCCCCAGGATGTAATTGCATCTAATTCAGTGGACACCTTCGAGCTAGGACCATACTACTGCCACTGGATAGAAATAGAAAAATAGGAAATTTGAGGCCATGCATAAATCTTAATTTCCCCTAAAAATTGTGAATTGTAGATGTATAATAAATTCCAACATTGCCATTAGGAATCAAAACCCAGTGCTAGTGATCTTTTGTATATTAACATCCAGTAAATTTAGATTTTTACTATCTTTTTTTAATTTAGTTGGTTTAAATGTACAACATAAGTTACAATTCTTGTCTGTGAATGATACATTCTTCATTCTGTTAAATGATGGGTCAAGAAACAAGTGAGAGTGTTTGAAAGCAATTATACACAAGATTACATTTATTTTCTTTTACAGATACATCAACTAGATATGGTGCTGACTGGCATCAGTGCATGATCTGTAAGAAATTATTTCCAAACCAGTCGAAGTTAAGACGACACATGTTGATTCACACAGGAGAAAAGCCATTTACTTGTAACATTTGTGGAAAAGGGTTCAACCAGAAAGGAAACTGTGAAATACATAAAGTGAAGCATATGATGGGAAGAGTATGAGGACATTAAGAAATGAAATGGTGCAACAATACATACACAATATGTGCACTGGGAATATGTAGTTAGTTTGACATTAACATTTTTTAAGCCAACTTGTAAATATTTTGTATTGAACTATATACCAAGATATAGTCAGAAATGTTTCCTGTTGAACGTATATAGTCAGAAATGTTTCACGTTGAACATTATACAAAAATAAAAAAAAGTTGTCATTTCATTTACTGGTAAATAAGTATTGGTAATGAATGGTATATTTCATAGAAGGCACTTTAATATTGCATTTTAATAGTTTTATTTTGTGTTATGGATCTGATTTTAACTCATTTAAAAGGTTTGGGTTTCGATTACAGGTTTGACCCTATCTTAAAACAAACCTCCAGAACTGTTTCACAGCTGTTCACAAAAGTATTCTAATGTAAATTCAGTATTTAGTTAAACAGATTTGTTTGAATGAAAATAAATTTTACTTTGAATATGTCAAGACTTGTTTTGAAATCTTTAAGGATTGGTTATCTGCTGTTATTTGAAGTATGTGTCCTATTTTTGAAATGATTCACTTGTCAGTTATTGTTGTTGGTTTCTGTGAATAACAATAAAATGAAGTACAGTCTTAATGTTCATTTTATAATGGATAGTAAACTTGTCTGACTGATACACCTGCCTTTACATGAACGCAACACGTAGCTGATTGAATGAATCATGTTGTGCATGTAAATGGATGAATACAGTATTTCTTTAGATGAATGAATTACTGTAATGAAATTATTGATCGATCAAGCAATAAATGCTTTAAACATTTTCCTAAAAATATCACTGAGTTGCTTCACTTAATCTGTTAATTTACAGTTTTTTGTTTTCGTGACAAGCATATTGTTATTGTGCCCAGCATAACAAGTTTGAAAATCGTCACATAATGTATGATTAAAACAAGACGGCTTTCACAAGGTATATAATGAACCTGTTCAGAGACAAATTGCTAATTCAGATTACTGAAATAATGTGATATACCTGGTCATTGCAAAATTGTTTCAGTTGTAGAACTTTTGGGTTTTGACTGATCTTTTACAATCGTGACAGGGAAGTGAACTATTATATACTCTGAGATCTTAATATCAACAGATCAAAAGTTAGAAAAAGTATAAAAACACAGATGCAAATTAAACACATAATACAGATAAAAAAATGTTCATACCAAAGTTCATTCAAATAAGCATGCCAACAAGACCATTTAAATATTTCTTGCTTCCACTGGAAAATTAGGTGTTGTATGAAATGTCAGGTTAAAGAAGTCTGGTAAAAACAGGAATCACTTTATTTTACATTAATTTATTTATAATGGGACTTCTTTCTGATGTATTGTATTGTCTAATAAGAATTGTAGTACATTTTTTCATTTTTATTTCGATAAATATTTCAGGTACGGTAAATTGGTTAAGTTCCAGATATATGTGTTTCATTTGTGGTAAACTAAACAGCAGTAGATGGAAACTGGAAGCACACATACGAACACACACAGGAGAGAAGCCATTTAAGTGTGATATCTGCGACAGGACTTTTAATCAGAAAGGCAACCTAGAAAGGCACAAACTTGGGACACATACCAAGATTTAGGTGCGCCATTTTTAGTGAAATTATAAATGTGTTTGTACTGTGAAGCGTTTTATTTCTGTGGGTAAAATAGTACTATGCCTAAAATAGTTATGGGCCGACACTATGCCTTTCTGCAAAGTGTTTCTGCATTTCTGCAAGTCATTATAGTACCATTGACTTATTTTTGGCAGGGAATTATCATATAATCCATCCTTTCTGAGTAAAGTCTTTTGTTCAGTTATGGTGTGTGTTTTTTTGTGATATCACTGGTTTAATTTTACACTTAACTCGTTACCTCAGACTGCCTATAATGCAGCTTTAAGACATAAACTACACCTATTTATGTCCAAAACACATAATATTCCATCTGCAAAAATAACCAATTCCGCAGTATTTGTATTAAGAAGACAGATGTATGGAGGTTTGAAAATACTAAAATGCAGTTTTGTATGAAAACTTGCCATGTCCCTTTTGAAAATTATTTTTCAATAATAATATGAATAAAAGTAAAAGATAAAAAAAATAAAAAGATTTTTTTTCTGTGAAATAATGTCAAAACAATTGTAAAACTAATAGAACTGTTATATATAGAAACAAGTGGACTGGTATTTTCTGTATTTCCTGGTGGGAGGGTACACCAGTAACATACCTATTCAAAAATTTGAATATTTTAAATTGTAATTTTTATTTCTGTGTTTTTTCTAAACTGGTTGAAGACAATAAGTAGAACTATGTGTCAAGTTTCACTCGTCCAACATTCAAAACTAGATCCGCACTTAGATTACTAGCATATGATTATTTTGTTAATTGTATTTTGTGCTTGAATAAAAGGAGTAAAAGGAATCTTTTTGTTGTGTTATCATCATAAAACCAATGATTTCAAAGGTTTCAAATGTGTTGTCAGCATGCACTTTAAATATCAAAATTACCTGACTATATATCTGTTATTATTTACTGGCATGTCATATTGCTGCCACTGTCTTATTATCAAATATTATTTGAAACTAACATAAATCTGTGATAATATGTTTATAAAATGCAAACAATTTTTTGTCATTTCAGGGCAGGTGCTGGCATCGCAAGGACTCCACCCACATCGCTGTACGATATGTGGTAGACCATTCATGTACAAAGCTGGGTTATCACAACACATGAGAGTGCATACCGGAGAGAAACCATTTGAATGTGAAATTTGTGGAAGCCGTTTCTCACAAAGTGGAACTTATAACAGACATAAATTAGTACATTTGAATAAGTGAACGTACATTAAGAGACACTGAAAATGTGTATTTTCAACATGCTCACCAGGTCTAATCACGCTTTGTTTTCGGATGAAATGTAAAAAATTGTCTTGAGAACCACTCAACCATATGGAAGCAAAATAGCAAGAACGTTCAGTTGGTGATCCATATTTAAGATTGTGATAAACAAAATAAACATCCAGGTTGATAAGGCTGTTCTGACTGGTTTAAATTTCAAATATGTTTGTCTGCAAGTTTTTCACAAACTTAACCAAACGTATTTTGTTTTTATATGCCAGTCAAAAGTTCAAAACGACAACCATTTAATTATGCTCTATGATCAATGAAAATTTAAATATGTTGTCTAAAATCTTTGTGCCAAATAGAACACAAATTGTCAGGACTATAGAATGATGGTTCTTTAAAAACCTCTACTTAAAGGCTCATTAAACTTCTGAAATGGTCGTTTTTAGTTTTAATTTAAGTGAGTTTTACTCTTCCAGATGATAGAATACATGTTTATTTGATCACTGATAGACTTTGCAAATGAAAAAATAGAATATAATGCACATTATTAGTACATAATTAAGAAAAGGTTTTGTTTAAAAATTAATGTTTGTCTCTTTCCGATAAACACCTTCAGCAGAAAACAGGGAGTTACGAAGCTTGTTCGGAAACATGTTGGTCGGTATATATGATCAGTTCACTTCAGAGAGAAACATAGTATTATATGGGGAACTGTAGGGGATGCAGTTAAAAATTAATAACAGCTTGCGATTACATAGTTTTTAAGAACGTACCCTTTATTCCCCTCATTGTATTAATGAACTGGAACCCAAGAGCACGTGAGCGACAAATCGTTCATATATAAAATAAAAAATCAAATTACTTTTTAAATAACTGTTCTAAACAAACCACCTTTGGTAGCTTCTCAATATTGACAGCGATAAAGTGATTTGTGACGTATTAGCGCGTGCGATAGTATCACGTGTATATGCAAGGGAGGATCCTGAGCAAGAGTTACTAGACCAAACTTGTATTCCATACTCATTGTTTTTCAGTGCATATAAATAATATAATGCATAATACATTTGACACAGTTTTATTGCAGACATCAATATTATATATTTTAAACAAAGAAACGCCTATAACGATACATTCTTTTAGTGAAGCCATAACTTTTCTAATTTTGTTAATTAACCCCTTATCTAAAGGTCTTAATCCGCACACTACCACTGCAGTATTCATTTGTGTACCGAGTCATTATGGAATTACAAAAATGTAAACAAAAGTTAAAAGTTCTGTCCACATGTCTAAGAAACATACATTTCGATCGAAGTAATTTATTTTCTCACTTTTTTTAAAAACAGTCACTAAGGGATATACAGGAATGATTTTAGCAATACTTTAAACACATTTAATTACAATCATTCTTGTTAATATCAAAAAGTGTGCATTTCGGAAGTTTAATAAGGCTTTAAACTTATTTTGTTTTTCTTGTCAAGATACTTGTTCAGCATATTGATTCTTTGGATGTTTGACATTTCATGTCATGTCATGTCATAGTCCATTCATAAGGAAATAAACTCCTTGATCATTGTTATGTATTTACTTTTCCTTTTTGAATTGAATGTGTTGTAAATAAACTTCTAAATATGAAATTGAAATATTTTTCACTGTTTTATTTTTGAAGGCAACTTTGCTCAAGTGATAATATTGTAACATTTTCTGTGTTACTAAACACCTCCTGAAATAAAAAATACATCATTCTGTACACATTATATTTCAGTTACCAATCCAAATAATAACTTTTAAAAAAAGACCATATGAGTGTGTCACAGTAAATAAACAAATAAAAATATAGTAATGCATTTCCATTTCTAATCTATGTATCAATAAGTACATTTGATTTTCATCGACCAATGGAAATGTTGCCATGTATGTAATTTAGCAAGGCCATATCAAAATATGGCACTAAATAATATGTGCATGTAGCAATGAAACTGCTAGCTTACAAGAGAGTGGACAGAATGTCAAAGAGGTGTATACCTGGACCCAAATTCATAAAGTAGCTTAGTCGAAAAAAAACTCCCACATTTAACTCAGAATAAAAGAACATTTTATAATTTGTTGTATCATTTTAAAACTATTGTTATGGATTATTTTGTTCATCTTTTCATTGGATAGTGAAATAAGATCTAAAAATATTGATCATTCACAGATTTTAACGAAAACATATAATAACATTATAGTAATTTGTGTGAATAATTAGGTAGACTTTGACATAGGTTTCGATTATGACTAAAATTATTTATGAATATGGGCCTTGTTGTTAAGTTCAATTCAGCATTACAGATAAAAGTCTCATTTGCTACACTTGTTCAATACAATATTTGACACAGTTTATAAGTATTTTATATCTCCACAGTCTTATTTTGATGTGAATCTAACAATTGACTGATTGTTTAAAAAATCAGTTGATTGTATGAAAACTTCCATTGTGTATTTCACCCACCCCACTTACTTAAAGCTCTGTGTATATATTTAAGAAGTGAATGACCACTTTTCTTGTATTGTTTTCACTTAGTTTATATTTTAATGTGAAGATGATAAAAATGTTGTAAAAAATACTTAGTTCATTAATGAATTAAATCTTCAAACTTTATATTGTGTGCATCCATAATCATTCTAATTTTGTTTTATTTACAGCTGTTGTGATGCCTTCTACTGCCTCGCCTTCAGTATTGAAGAAATTCCCTTGTGAACTATGTGGAAAACTATTTCCTTATCGGAATGCGCTGGAAATGCACATGAGGATACACACCGGAGAGAGGCCGTTTCAATGCCATATTTGTTTTAAAACATTCAACCTAAAAGGAAACCTCAAGCGTCATATGGTGATTCATTTCTGAATAGAAAGATTTGGAATACGGTATTGAAATAGTCTATCCCAGAACCAGATATCTCCTGAATCAGGTCTAGTAACCTCCAATGGAAAAAGCAGGGATTTCTATGCCTGTCCCACAATTCATAGCATTGAACGTTTACTTAATTATGACGTCATTCAAACTTTCAATGAAGTGACCAGTCAGCTTGCTCATAATAATTACTGTTTAACGGACCCAATCGTGAGAGCTGGTTTCGTTCTACAGACTAGTATTGAAAATATAATATAAATAGGAATTGTGAATGTTCAATTATACAATTATTTAAACTGTGCACAACTGGTTGTACATTGACAAATAAGAACCTTGGTGGATTGATAAAATATTATGATTTACACTATTAATGAATTTGAACATATGGATTATGAAGCGCTCAAATGACTAATTGTACTTGACTTTTTAACATTTATGAAAATAGCAAATGTGAACTTAAGAATGTTCATTTTAAAATTTGGACTTTAGTATGTTAAAGGGAAACACAGCAATGTTGAGTCAATTTCATGGCAAAAGAATCCTTACACATATAACCTAATAAAAATATTTTTCTGCATGTTGCTATCTTCAAATTTCATACAATGTATTTGAGAAATGATTTTTTTTCTCTAAAGCTTTACCCTTTATTTTAAATTCTGAGAAAAACAATCTAAAAATAAATTTTAATGTATTTTTTCTCCAATTGTATCAGTTAAAGAAAAATAGCACACAAGCATTTTTGTAGAGATATAATATTAAAAAAAAAATATTAGTGAAATTTTTATTAAATTGCCATGTGTACTTTTAAGTGTATATGTTTGATATTCAAAGAAAAACAGTCCTATTAACAGATGACCATATTATGGAATTTGTAAACTCCAAGTGTTGGTATCTGGAACTTCCTATTTAGAATTAGAAACTGTTTTTAAAAAAACAACATATTTTAGAAAAATCATTAATATTATAAGTTTTTGTCATTGCTTCTCATGTACAAATGAAAACTGATCATGTTATAATATGTTTAGCCTTCCTGGTCACAAATGATACAAACTCTGCAGAAATGAGACCTTTGATATTGAAGCGAAATGAAGGATTTAAATACATACTGTGGTATTTTCACATTTGTATCATGTATTTATGAACTATGTAAAAATTAGTGTTATGTGAAAAAAAATCACCCAATTTTTTTTTAAAATTTACTTGTGTTAAGTTTTACATAATCAATTCAAGAGCAGATAAGAAAATAGTAAAGGCATCAGATAACTCTTGTTAAATATATTTAACACTTCCATTAATAGTGGAAAGAAGCTGACTGAGAAAAGGTTAATAAAAACTACTGTATAGATAAATCTATGTGCTTTTTTTATGTAATGTATCCTATTATACAATAATGAACTCATGTATTTTACAGTTTTCACATGTTTTTAACTAACAATAAATGATGAATGCATTTTATAAAGTTTTCATTTTATCATCAAAAATT
This sequence comes from Panopea generosa, assembly GCA_029582155.1. Lineage (NCBI taxonomy): Eukaryota > Metazoa > Mollusca > Bivalvia > Adapedonta > Hiatellidae > Panopea > Panopea generosa. The sequence goes on along the minus strand of CM055904.1, from coordinate 56,886,572 downwards.
GAAGTTATTTTTTAACATATTTTCTATTCCCTTCAATTGGTAGTAGGCAAACGAATTTCAGTTAGATATCAAAACAAATCAAAGTCATTTATTTTCATGAATATGCCTTTAAACACAGTAACATATTTATTAAGTTATTTATAGTTTTTACCAACTACAGTATTGTTGTTTATCGCAGTGTTTAGTTATACATTTATCACTTACATTATTCTCTATGTTTAATAAAGTATGTCTCTATTCCTATTTTCAGGCAGTTCATTTACAATGTTAGCACGTTACCAATGTGAGATGTGCAGCAAAGCATTTGCTCACAAGTGTGCTTTGGAAAGACATGTGATGATACACACAGGAGAGAAACCCTTTCAATGCGCAGTGTGTTTTCAAAGATTTAACCGTAAAGGGAACCTTGCAAGACACATGTTTGTACACAGATTGGAGACATTGTAAATAGTTTGATGCGAGATGCATGTTTGTACACAAATTGGAGACATTGTAAATAGCTTGATGGGAATTTGTAAAGCAGATGAGAAGATATCATTACTTCACTTCATTGTAATGTATCAAATGAAGTTTCTAAAATAAAAACCAAGACATATCAAGAACAAAAGTTGCCAATGGATTGTGATATTGACAATTGACACTTTAATAATTATCTAACATATATAGCAAAAGCAAAGTGTTTTGTTCTTGTCTAAACTGAGATATCAGTGTACATATGTATTTGTGAATTGATTGGAGTATTTTGGATAAAAACAACTTATACGTTTATATAATTAAATTATGATTACAACCTCCTGTTTTATTATCATTCTATGATAATATTGTCTAGTGTCGGAATGAATTATGGGGCAATGCTATATTGTCTGTTGTGGTCCAAATTCAAATTTACTGGACGATGTTGTAGTTTTGTGATGATTTACACCTTGTCAAGAGATCATAATATCTATTAATTATTAACAATTTGCTATTTGTAATATTAAAGTAAGATAATCAGTGTGTATAAGTAGAATGGACAGTAGAAGTATTGCTTAAACATTACTATTAACATGTTGGCTAATTTTGTTACTTACCAACTGTAATGATAGAGCTAAATAAAAATTCTTAATTTACTCTTGTTGTACTTTCCTGTTTTGAAATGGAATTAATTTTCAGTCCACTTAATTCAGGTTGAAATAAAAAATACGGTTGTACATTTGGTATTTGATTCACAAAGTTGTTTCCAAACCCATTAGTTGTGTTCCCATTCTAAACATTATCTAATAGTAAAGAGATAAAATGTATACATAGTTTGTAATGTATTTGTATGGTAATATTTTGATAAATTGAAAGTTATTTCGCCTCTCAATTACATGTTTATATGTTCAAGAACTGTTTTAGTAATTCAAAGAAATGATGAGTTTAATGTCTAGACCTTCTCTCTAAATAATAGTTTATCATACAACATGTTATAATGTGCCTGTTCTAGTCTGAGTAATCTTTTTTTTAATTTTCCCCTCGTAATTGATTTCCAATATATATATAAATTTGCTTATATTTGCTCACTATAGATGGTTGGTTCTGATCAGCTGGATATATTTTGAAATGTAAGTTATCTGCAAAAGAGGTTTGACATTTTCTTAAACATTTTGATGTACACAAATAACTTTTTTTATAAAGATAAATATCTAGGAGCTATTTTTACTCTTAAATTGCTTTGGACTCGACAGAAAGATACTTAATAACTGCTTCGAAATAAAATAAAACACTAACATTAATTGTCATTCTGAATTCAATTTAGTTAATATACATTGTTAACTTCTTAAATGATATACATAAGCTGACACAATCTTGTACACCATAATTGAATACTGTGTATTGTATACCTTGTATAAGTATATTTAATAATTTATCTTCAATAATGTCAATATTTCCTATCATAGAATAAAAAAATGACAGTTCAGTGAAATATCTATTGAATTTCACTTCTCGACAATAAAAAAAATTACAAACAAGAAGACAAACTACATGTAAATGTTTTTATGCTGAACAATGCATTTTAGCTATAGAGCCTTCATTAGGTCCAAAATACACAATAATCATTATATTTGTGAGACCAATGAAATTAACATATACTAAACCATATCACTTCGGTACTCATTGGGTATATTAAGATTCAAATTTTACTGTAACCTACTATTATTTTGTATATAAAATAAAGTTTTATCAACTAAACCTATAACTACGGTACTATACTAAACTTACTTCCATATCTAATTGAATTTTTTACTTTTTTATTTCAGATTCGTCTTTCTCGATATTTATGACAGAGCCAAAACATTCGTGCTCAATCTGTGGTAAAGAGTTTAAACAGAAAAATGCAATGGAAAGACATATGAGAATACATACAGGAGAGAAACCCTTTCAATGCCAAATCTGCTCCAGGAGGTTCAACCGAAAGGACAATTTCGAACGACACATGGTTGTCCATATGAACATGATCATTCAATGATTTTAATTGAAAATATAAATGAAATTTTGTCAAAGGCACGTTCTTTTAATCATTATTTTTCTCCGAAATAGTTTATTGTTGTTCAGTACTGTTTGTTCAATAAATTAACTATAAAGTTTTAGATGTTTTTAGTGCTTTTTTGCATTTTTTAAAGACCCTCAAATTTAAATTTGAGTCAACTGCACGTGTTTTACATGACATGAATCTAGTCATTTACATTGTAACACCAACCTGGTATTTGAATTTGACCTAATGTATGAGCCAAGGGCTGTATTTCACAAAATAACTTTCAATAAAAATTGCCAAAAAAGTCGATTAGATTTTTTATGTATGATTTAAATTTTGATCGACATTTACAATGAATGTTTTTCCAGAAATACACCATTTTATTTGAGCAAGTTTCAATCGGATGAATATTAAAATAAAAATAATTGTTGGTTTAATTTTACGACAATTTTTGTTGTAAGAGTATTTGTGAAATGCATCCTTCGGGTTAAGAATAGGACCACTGTCAATCTATATTATTGCGTTGACCTCTGGTATGAACTTGCCATAACTACACTTTGTATCGGAGCACGAGCATCTAGAAATATTCATCTGTAAACTTGAAAAGTATACATAATTTCTACTGTGTTCACATATCCATCATCACTAGTAAAAACAATAATACTCGTCTAAAAGGGACACATGAATACTCCATCCATTTACTTATTTAAAAGTACTCCATATCCGTTTATTGGCCTAAAAGGAACACATGAATACTCCATCTGTTTACTGGCATAAAAGGGACACACAATTACTCCATCCGTTTACTCACCTAAAAGGGACACACTAATATTCCATCCATTTACTCACCTAAAAGGAACACACAAGTACTCCATCGGTTTACTTGCCTAAAAGGGACACACAAATACTACATCCGTTTACTCACCTAACTCCATCGGTTTACTCGCCTAAAAGGGACACACGAATATACTCCATCCATTTACTCGCCTAAAAGTACTCCATCCATTTACTTGCCTAAAAGTACTCCATCTGTTTACTCGCCTAAAAGAGACACACTAATACTCCATCTGTTTACTCACCTAAAAGGGACACACAAGTACTTCATAGGTTTACTCGCCTTAAAGGGACACACAAATACTCCATCCATTTACTCGCCTAAAAGAGACACACAAATACTCCATCCATTTACTTGCCTAAAAGTACTCCGTCCGTTTACTTGCCAAAAAGTACTCCATCCTTTTACTCGCCTAAAAGTACACCATCCATTTACTTGCCTAAAAGTACTCCATTGTTATTCGCCTAAAAGGGACACACAACTACTCCATCCATTTACTTGCATAAAAGGGACACACAAGTACTTGATCCTTTTACTTGACTAAAAGTACCCCATCTATTTATTCACCTAAAAGGGACACAAGAATACTCAATCCGTTTACTTGCCTAAAAGGGACACACAAATACTCCATCCATTTACTTGCTTAAAAGGGACACATGAATATACCATCTGCTTACCTGCCTAAAAGGGACACACAAGTACTCCTTCTGTTAACTCGCCTAAAAGGGACACACCAATACTCCATCCGTTTACTTGCCTAAAAGTATTCAATCTGTTTACTCGCCTAAAATGGACACACCAATACTCCATTTGTTTACTTGCCTAAAAGTACCCCATCCTTTTACTCGCCTAAAAGGGACACACCAATACTCCATCCGTTTACTTGTCTAAAAGAACTCCATTTATTTACTCACCTAAAAGTGTTCCATCTGTTTACTCGCCTAAAAGTACTCCAACTGTTTATGCGCCTAAAAGTACTCCATCCGTTTACTTGCCTAAAAATATTTCGTCCATTTACTTGCCTGAAAAAACTCCATCCGTTAACTTGATTAAAAGTACTCCATATGTTAACTTGCCAAAAATGGACACACAAATACTCCATCCGTTTACTCGCCTAAAAGGGACACACAAGCACTCTTATCCGTTTACTCGCCTAAAAGGGACACACAACTACTCCATCCATTTACTCGCCTAAAAGTACCCCATCCGTTAACTTGCCTAAAAGTGCTCCATCTGTTTACTTGCCTAAAAGTGCTCCATCTACTTACTTGCCTAAAAGTACTCCATCCATTTACTTGCCTAAAATGCTCTCAATCCGTTTACTTGACTAAAAGTACTCCATCCATTTACTTGCCTAAAAGTGCTCCATCCATTTACTCGCCTAAAAGTGCTCATCTGTTAACTTGGTTAAAGTACTCCATCGGTTTACTTGCCTAAATGTATTCTATGTGTTACTTGCCTAAAAGTACTCCATCTGTTTACTCGCTGAAAAGGGACACCTGTTGATGTTGAATTCAAATTCGTTTTGAAAACGAATCACAGTTATTGGTCTTTTTATCATTTGTAAAAAAATAGGTTTTCGATCAATAACTTCTGAAACGATCTTTGTATTTATTTTAATACTTGGTGTATTATTAAAGAATATAATACAAGCACGTTCGATATTGATCAATTTTTACAGGAGTTATGGCCTCTTTTCAACTTTATTTTCGGTAAAAAAATGATTTCTGATCAATAACTTTTTAAAGGGTTTACATAATATATTTAATTATTATTAATCGAATTATTTATTGATTTTTTTGCACAGATCCCTTCACTGAATTAAAATCCTAGATTGACCTATATTTTGTATTGAAATGAAACCAGTACGTCAAATATATTGATAATTCAGTGTAGATTATCTAAGCAATCCTATCGTTTAAGGTTCTTGCAAACAATAGCAAAGAAAAAGCAGGAAGAAATTATTGGCACAAAATTGCAGAATTTCAGTAGAACTCTAAATTATACATGATGTTGCGCTAAATTGCTTCAATACACATTGATTTACTTTTTATATAATAACTGTTATACTGTAGCATGTGGGGTTAAAATACTACAGATTATTAACCTTGAGAAACGATTGTGGAGCGCGTGGTGAAGTTGTGGAGCGCGTGGTGAAGTTGTAGAGCATCGAACGAAAGGTTGTGGGTTTGATTCCGCCACGGCTATGTGTGGTGACCTTGTGCATGACAGTATTTCAACATATGCGTAGTACTGGTTCTACATGTTGAGCGTGATTTGTCGGAGTTAAATTACCTGTTTCACAATCAAAGTAAAATAAATAAGGTTTAACTAAACAATTACGTCTGGTGTTGCTCGCAAAAATTAGGGGGGAAATACTTGTTTTTGACGTCATTTGATCTGTTACAGTGCTTGATGTCCTGACGTCATAACTAAAATCCCATCCGCACAAAAGCAATAGTAACATGAATCGTTTGTTGCAGACAACTGCAGAAGTGATTCATGAATTCAATTTTCAACTGACCAAGAATGACATAAACATGTTAAGATACTTTGATCTACAACGTATGCAGATTGAATGCTATGGTTTACCTAAAAAAACAATTCATTTCACCCACTGTATGTAGGCTTAGGTAAAAGTATTACTTTTTATTGTAGGGTAACACCATTTTCAATACAAATACAATTTGGAAATAACTGGCAAACTGCCAAACTTTCTCACGAAACGTGTTTTTGGTAGCGCGTCTGATTATTAATCCAAGGGTCGTGAGCTCGAATCCTCGCCTTGCAACAGTCCCCGTGATGATTGATATACGACAGTGTTTCATTATCAACAACACAGTGTGTCTCTTACCGCTGATTCAAGTGGGAAAGTCATCAGGATCCCAGGAAATAGTGGTTAGGTTAACTGATTGTCTGTTAGCCCTCGATGGCATAAAAAAACGCTAAATATTCAATCAATCGGTCCTAATTTTTTCAATATTTGTATACAATCACCGTCAAAGTAAGCAATACTTAATGGTTATACTGTACAAACATTGCGATGATTCACAATTGCCTGCTTTATTTTTACCATTTTATCAGTATAAAGATGACCACGTAATAGAAAATTAAATGAACGTTACAAACTAAAGACTCTGTGTCAAATACGACATCGAATAAGAATAATTTTGCAAGAAAAGAAACATGCGTTCTTTTTTTAACGGTCTTGGATGACTTAGCTTGACATATAATAACAAATAACTATAATTCATTTAATTAGCACTAACCGTTCATTTGATATAGAAGAGACACAATGAAATGTATTTAGTTGCCTTGACAAATGGGAATTATGATTTTACGTAAAACAAAGTTGGCATTTCTCGAAATGCTACGATAAACTATAAATAATAAATCCTAATGACACTTTATTGACATGTGTAATAATTTCAACGACACTTGTATAAGTAAGTACATATAAAGTATTAAGATTTGTTAGAAATATACAACATGTATAAAAATAAAAACGGTTGTCCTGCTTATTAACTTTATTATTTATATAATGTGTGTTGTATTGGACAATTCTGCAATGTATATAGTTTTCATTTTGTATATTTCAGTATGAACTTTTATGTGAATAAATTATTACATGTTTATAATGATTTACTACGTTTTTCAGATCAAACACAGTTCACAACGATGTCGGAAGCACGTTTTCCCTGCTTTATTTGTGGGAAAAGTTTTAACACGAAGGCCGTTTTGACGCGACATATGGTAATACACACTGGGGAGAAACCGTTCCAATGTCATATTTGTTTCAAGAGGTTTAATAGAAAGGATAGTCTCGAACGACACATGGTGCTACATATGATTTCATCCTAAATGGATTAATACCCAAGGAGCAGTTGTGAAAAGAACAAAAAATCATTGGATGCAAGCAATGTTTATTTGGTGCAAGGAACTAAAGTAAATCAATCGAGTTTTGCATTGACTTGTATTTACGATTTGTTAGCCTAAACAATGCTTTCAGATTGGCGTAATCTTATGAAAAAGGCGTTATATCTTCGAAAATAAATAAATTGCCACACTCATGAACTGTAATTCGTGTTGATTTTAAATACATTTCCAAGGAGGTTTTGCCGTATTTGCTAGTTTTAAGTAGTAATGTAATGGAGAAAACAAATTGTATTGAAGATGTCGTAGTCGCGAGTGCAGTGTCAATCGGTTTTCTTTTCCTAACAGTTTTAATTACTGTTTATAATTGAGATATTTAATTAATTCTTACGTGGTTTTTCATTCAAAATAGTAAGACTGGCTGATTTAGAATGCAGTTTTGTTACGTGAAAGAAAAGAGGTAACGGTTACATGATGTTTATCAAATTTAATTTTTAAATGTGGTATTGTTGTTAGATGAGACATTGTTTGCAAGAAGTTTGTAACTATATGTAAATAAAATAATCAATGTCATTTGTTATTTTTTGTTATGATTCAGCTATTTTGACATAATAACTCGTACTGTAAACAGTTTCCATCTATGTGACCGCGATTAAGTGATGACTTGAGTTGATACTAAGCATTTTGTTAAAGTAAGTTACGGCCTTATTACATTATATGAAAAGGTTTGCAAGTTATTTATGGAAATATATTGATTTTATTTAGAAGCGTATACATGTATCTGAGGTCTTCCTTAGACTAGGGGAAACCAAGCTCTTCCAGCATTGGTCCACTACATAGCAAAGAGATACGAGTTGAATGACGTAACGATTTGTTTAGCATTAAAATGCTTTGAACATGAAATGAATTCCCTGTTTCTTTTGTATTTGGGGTATAGCTGAGCTAGTCTATCCCAGAACCTGATATCTTCCGAATCGGGTTTATAAACCACCAATGGAAAAGCATGGAAGTCTATGCCTGTCCCATAATTCAAAGCAACTGAACACGTAACTGTGACGTCAATCAAACTTTCAGTTGAAGCAAATGACCAATCAACGTGCGCAAATGTGGCTTTCCCAATTTATCAATCGGGAGAGCTGGGTCCGAACTTTAGACTATAGTGGACCTGATTTGTGAAATGCCAGGAACTGGGATAGACTAGGTCTTCCTCCACGAGTCAACCTAATCATATACTGAACGGAACCGCTAAACCGCCACCTGGAATTTTATAAATTTTGTCATAAAATATCAAAGCAATATCTTCGAAATTTGGACTTGAATAAGAAAGACCATTAAGGATAACAATGACCAAATCTTTATTATTAAAATTGACTGAAATTGGAATACTTTCTGGGTAGTCAAATCAGTTCTCAAAAACAGTTATTGGAAATGCGAAAGTTGCAATAGTGAGTTATTTAAGAGTACTGATACTAATTGTCAAACATATCTTAAAGCTAATACATTGTTTCATTTAAATTGCGTTGGTTTCATTTGTCTGCAATTGAGATGTAACCTGAAATATTGGCAAATACGCGCATATCGCGTTTTAGCCGGAATTGTACATGGAATCAACTACGTGTCAAACAGATGTTTGCGCAAAAATGTAATACATCACCACACGAGTAATAATAAAGAGTGCAAAAGAAATTGTCATTGATTTGTTTAAACAAATCTAAACATTTAAGCTCTACTGGCCAAAGGCCAGAAGGGCTTATGTCATGGTAAATTGTTCGTCGTCTCATTGAATTCTCATTCTCATTGAATCTTAACCAAACTTGCACAGCAGTTATATAACCATAAAATCGGATGAGTTCTTGAACCAGCGTCATTTGACTACAACTGCCCCCGCAACAGGGCTTACAAGCATATTTTAGCGAAATTAAAAAAAACACACAACATTTTCTCTGAATGTTAGATATTTTACATGTAGCATTGAATGGGGGACCCCTTAAAGATTTGTTAAAGTCGGGTTCCTGTTGTAAAATTAGGGGCCGCTACAGGGGTCACTGTTTGACATAGAGTTTTTTTCGGGAAACTGTTGTAGACACGATTGTACCTTCATTTTTCATTGAATCTTAACCAAACTTACACATCAGTAATATAACCATAAGTCCTCGGACGAGTTTTTGAACCAGCGTCATTCGACCTCAAATGCCCCCGCCACAAAAGCACATTTTAAGTGCAATTTAAAAAAATAGTTCCTCTGAAAGTTCAAGGCCTAGACCTTAGATATTTTATATGTAGCATTGCATGGGGTCCCGTAATAAATTCGTTGAAGTAGGGTTACTGGTGTCAAATTGGCGGCCGCCACAGGGGTCACCGTTTTACAAAGAGTTATATAGGGAAAATATTGCAGACGCGATAGTAGCTTCGTTTTCATTGAATCTTAACCAAACTGTCACAGCAGTTATATAACCACAAGAACTCGGACGAGATTTTCAACCAGCGTCATTCGACCTCAAATGCCCCGTCACAGGGCTTATAAGTACATTTTAAGCATTTTTAAAAACAAAACAAAAAAAAAACACATTTTCTCTGCAAGTTCAAGGTCTAGACCTAAGATGTTTTACATGTATTGTGGTCCTGTAAATTATTTGTTGAAGTCGGGTTCCTGGGGTCAAATTTGCAGGGAGGCCCTGTAAAGCATTTTTTGCCAGTAGAGCGTTCATGTCCTTTCGGGTTTCTTGTTGAACTTAACTATTGATTCCGAATTGGTAAAGAAAAACGTATATACTGAAATGAATATGGTATTATGAATATTCAAAGTAACAAACAAAAGTTAATCAGTGCTGCGTAAATGAACCATTGGATTCTATCCAAATAAAGTCGTCTATCTTGTTAATCAAATACTCCTACCTTGGTTCCTATGACTCATTGAGCTCATCAATGTTTTAAATAAAAAGCGAAGTGTACGTAAGATGTGTGTCTCATTTTAAAACTGACAATTCATGACATATATTTCTTTTAAGATGCGTTGTCCCTGTGATTTTATGTATACCTTTTATCAGATATATTATTTATTTGTTTTTGGATACATTGTTAAAATGGTCCTGTCATTACTAATTAAATTAACATCTGTATTTAACTCGAGTACTAAATTGTAGATGTACTAATTACATATTTCGTTTCGCTGCAGGTAACGATCCAGTGGCTTATTACAATCCACAGTCGTTTCCTCAGGGACGGTTCCCGTGCGATATATGCGGCAAGATGTTCAGGCACAAACGAGCCCTGGATCCACATATGAGAATTCATACGGGGGAAAAACCGTTCCAATGCCAAATTTGTTTTAAGAGGTTTAATTTAAACGGGAATTTAACCAAACACATGTTTGTGCATATGAATCGCTAAACCAAGAATGACAGAAGTAAATATTTGAACAAACATCGAGTTGCTAAATTAGAGTGTCGTATCACGACATTATTGCAGCGTATTGCAGCGTATTGTTGAAATAAAGGAACATCACACACTCTTTATATATAGATAAATTGCGCAGCCGGAAGATTTATGCACGTTCTGAATGAAAACTGATATGTTATTATGACGAACGGTCATATTCAATCAGCAAGCAACGATATCATCGTCAATCAGTTTGAAATAAACACATACATGTACTTGATTTTTTTATGCATTTTTTTTCAATTTTCGAAGCAATCCCCCAAATATGAAAATTCACAGGCGTTGATAACGAGTGAATGAACCATTCGCCTGGATACATGTAATGCAATGCAATGCAATCGCCTGTATATTTTTACCTTTGGTGGGTATCTTTGCACTAAAATTACCTGTATGTAAGTGGTGCCTTTTCAAAGTTCCTGAGTATATAACAAATCGTAATACCATTCGGAAAGATTCAAAGCGATCAACGGCAAAATGATCAAGCTGTGTCGATGCCATATTATTTACTCGTTGATAATTCTAGTAGATTTTAGGGTATTCCACAAAACCTTGAAAAGAACAGTGAAACTGTCTGAAAATCTGGTGCTCGAACTGGGGTATCCCCGCTAAAAAAGAGGCCAAATATATATAACGACTCTTAACATTGTACATGCCTTATTTAAAATCTCTAATTATCCAACATATTCCGAAAATCTATACCCGTAACTCGCAATCCTGAATCTGCTGCAGTATTATATGATTATTTTATTCAATTTCGTTACCTTACTTAGCTTACTGTAAATATTTGAAATGAAAATAACTTGTTAAAAATATTTTTATTTGTAAAGTATATTTATTTCTTTTTTCTTTATAACAATGGCGTATAAATAATATGACTTCTTTCATAAATTTATATAACTTGAAGTATGCGATACTTAACAATAGATGAAAAAACACCGTGATAGATAATGGTTTATTTACAAAGACAACGTAAAAACTAGAAAACAAAAATAAAAAATAAACAGTTTCAGATATAAAAATCTTATAGAATGAAACAATAATTAGCAAAGACTGCTGCCAGAGTAGCATTATGTGCAGATTAAGTTTAATATTTGTTGACATCCTTTAAAAATGTTAATAAAATGGTATCTTACACATTAAGTAAGGCTATCTTCACATCACTAAATATTGAAACTGGTAGACACAGACATTTAGAAAGAACATGTACTATATGACACCGTAATGATGTTGAAGACCAGAATCATTTTGTAATTGTATGTCCTTTATAAGAATTGTTAAAAAAACATTACTTACCTAAATGATTTGATCATCACCTGAGTTTGGTTAAATGAAATGACATTTTATTTAAACGCTTGTAAATTAGTTATTTTAACTAAATTGTCTGTATTTTTAAGGGATTGGAGTAAAGGTCAAATGCTTTGAATTTAAACCACTGATTTATATGCATTGTTACTATAAAATATGTTTTAAAATATTTTCATGTATTTAACATATTTATGTTCACTCTCTTATAACTGTATGCATGTTTTGTATTGTTTGTGTATATAGCGATGAACTGTATGTGTTCGAGTCATATTGAATAAAATTCTGTTATGGACTTAATAAACTTGTTGCGAAAATTGAGCACCATGTGGATACAAGGCAATAAGGAGATTTTTTTTCTGTTGCACAAGACCTCAGGTTGCTATGGCAACAAATTTGGTAAACAACCACAATTGTTTCCAACTGAAAACAAAATAGTGGGTATAATCTCCTTATTGTCCTCTTCCACAAGTCTAGCTTGAATAGTAGTTTTGGAGTTCTCTCTCATTCATATTTCAAACACTAAGTACATGTACGTTACCAAAGTCCAGTATGCAAGCGATTAAGTTAGAAATGAAAAAAGTGACGTCAATGAAGGAAGCACTAAATTATTCAGTAACATCTCAAGTAAGCAACCAATTACACAAACTGACAATTACTACTGTAGGATATAAACACTCGTGATTAATATGTTGCGTTTTCATATATTTTCCTGTGTTTCTCCATGTCTCTTGAGTGTAGTTTTTTTCGGTATGCAAAGCTGTCTTGTAGATCCTTTTTATATTTGATAAAAATCTGTGAAAATTAAAACGCATTAGGTCTGTATGCTGAATATGAGATTACTTCTTTTGAAATCAGTGTTACTCACTTCTTCTGTATGAAAATCAATTAACTTGCCTGAAACTATTTACACCGGGAAAGAGCAAGGTTGGGTTCACATTAAGGCCAGATTTTGTTAAATTAGCTACAGTTTGTGTTAGTATTTTGTATAATGTAATACTCATTTTTTTCAATCTGATGAATAGATTACAATATAAAAACAATCAGGTCCCGATATAACGCGGATCTCGGGGTCCACAAAATTAAACCCCGATATGCGCGACCCTCTTTATACAGATAATTAACCTTGAAAAAGTCGAAGTTTGTTATTCACACCTATTATGCGCGAATGGTATTGTTTGTGTTGAAATGTGATATATTGCTTTTTTTGAGTACAACAGATACTCTTAAATATGTACAAAACAAGAAAACCCTCCCAACATTTTCATGTTTTGATATAACTAAAATTGACAGTAATTGCCGCGTAACCCGGATGTAAAAAAGGTGTTTAAGTGAAAACTCGCTTATAATAAAGTTTTCGAATGAGTTCCGTGTTTGGAGCGTGTCAGCATTTGGCGAATCACTTTGATTATTACGAACTGTTACTAATTAATGCTTGAATGAATCATTCAATTTAACTATACTTTAAACCACCATGGCGTTATGTTTATAACAGTTTGTTCTAAATAATGCTAATTGGCGAGTAGAAGATGAGTGATGTACAAATCAAAACAGGAAGACGATATATTGTTTGGTTGTCATTTTCGTTATTTGATAATTCGCACAGTTTCCAAGGTTTATATTTTGACAATCTCCCACCCCGAGAAAATGGTAGCCAAAGAAAAACTTCGTTATAACAGAATTCACCTTGTATCGGACCTGTATAGGATGAGAGTATATCAGTAATCAATTAAAAAATGTTGCGATTTTTATTGCTTTTCTGAGTCTTTTCTATTCATGTTAATATTTAAACCGATTTAGTCAACTTACTTCCTGTCCTGAGAAATATGTCTATTACTCTCGTTCGAAATGTAATACAAATTGTAGTATCAGATTTGTCACGACCATTAATGGATATGTTCTAATAACGCATTGCGAAAACTATAACGAATTATTTCGATTTTTAATATTTGTCATATTACCTGTTGTAAAATACAAATCCATCATAATCTTTGCACAAATATAATGGTGTTTGCCTCCAATCTAAGCTTTGCATCGGTGGTGAGTGTTATCCCATAGGCGCGCTTTGTTGTCTTCTGTTTGATGTCCATGTGATATGAATCTATATGTAACAAACGCAAAGTAAAATAGCCCTAACTTTGCTAATTGAATGTTAAACAAATGAAGTTTATTCTTTATTACTTATAATATCATTGCATCCAGTCTATACCAAAATGTCCCATTTATACGTGATAAAATACCATTACCGGCAAATAAATGATTGTATCTGTAAGAATAAATAAGTGAATGGAAAAGCAAAACTCACGATTGCCCTATACCCGAGCGTCTGTTACTTTTTAAACTGAATCAAAACGGGAACCAACTTTTACTTCATGTTGATTTTACGTTTATTTGTGTTATTTTTGACGTCATACACTATCATAATATCACGGACATATTGTCACATATACAATTAAGCTAAAATGATCGTTCATGGGTGTACGTTCATAGGATATGAAGGACAAAATTATGTTTAGTTGCAATAGAAGTTTATATGTTTATATATAAAAACAAAAACTACACACTGCACACTCAGAATGTAATCACTTAATTTAGTAACATAAACTACACAGTCACAAGGTTGCCACTTTCACAATGCCAAATCATGGTGTTTCAAAATTACATTTTACATAATTAAAAACAACTATTCTAGGGAAAATCTACAAACCAACAGTAAAGATGACACAATAAGCGGCGGGTTAATTGCAAAATTGTCGTATCGTCATATGTATGAAGATGTATATGTGGCAATTTAGCATTAATTTTCAATCTGCGTATTAACAGATAAAAAATAATAATATATACAGTCAAATCTGTATTAAGCAGCCAGTAAAAGGAATGAGCAAAAATTGCTTTTTAAAAAATGTTGTTGCTTAATACAGGTCAATTTGCTCTGAAAGCATAGAAATGGGAATTAGCAAATGTGGTTGCTTAAGACATAGAGATGACCGCTTGTACAGGTTTGGCTGAAATAAATTTTAATCATAAAATCATATTTGTATATTTGCCTTAGGTATAGGTGTGAAGGAATGAAGAAATGTATTTTAATGTCATGGTGTACACCTTAATATAGTCAACAATAATACAGTGTAGCTTTTAGTTACTGAATTATTTTATTGCATAAAGTTTTTCTATTTTATCATTAATAACTTTTTATTTTTCTATTTTAGGTAAACTTGCACTGATGCTTGGAGATCAAACACAGGCTTCACCTGGTCGTTATCCGTGCCGACTCTGTGGAAAGATGTTTTCGCACAAAAACGCGCTGTATCCACATATGAGAATACATACAGGAGAGAAACCATATCAGTGCCAAATTTGTTTCAAACGGTTTAACCTGAACGGCAATCTGACTAAGCACATGGTCACACATATGTCTATGTAGAGTGTCAGAACGATGTCATGTGTAAGTCACACATACTGACAGTAACATATCAGAACGATGCCGAGAGTGGTGTCATAAAAGTACAATAGAAGGTCATAATCCCATGTAGTGTTATATAAATAAAACATGTCAGAACGATGTCATGTGTAGTCCCACATACTTACTGTACCATGCCAGAAGGATGCTGAGTGTTGTGTAAGAAGGTCATAGTCCCGTGTAGTGTTATATGTTTAAAACATGTCAGAAGGATGTCGTGTGTAGCGTCATATTCTGACAGTTAAATTTCCGAACGATGTTATAAGAAGTCTTCTACCGACAAAAATATGTCAGAACGATGGCATGTTTGGTGTCATAATACATTAGAATGTCATAACGTCATGTGTTGTAGTGTTAAATAAATTATATCAAATGTCAGAAGGATGCAATAGATGCTGTTATATAATTATGGTAATGCCATGACGGATATCATGTGTGCTTTAATGTAAAGGCAGTCAAATTTGTCGCCTTCAGCATCCACTTAGATGGAATAGTAACTGTTCAAGACAGGCGGAAGCTTACATGCAATAATGCAACTTAATATAACGTCATCGTGAAGACAGGTGGCAGTTCAAGACACGGGACTGTTTAAAATATTTAATCATAAACACTTGTTTCACCAATATAAAATGTTGACATTAAATCCTATAGAGAAACGTTGATTGCATGTAAATACGGATACGAACGTATAACAGTAGTACTCATAATGCAATTTTAAAATGTGGTCATATATTAGGAAAGTCATATGTAGATTAACGAGAGCAAGAATGTATGTTATGTTTCACAGGAAGGTTAAAAAACAGGTATATATGTGATAATCGGATATCGTAGGGTAGGTTCATAGTTGACCATCAAGAATGTGTAATTTGATAGGTTAGGTTAGGTTACCAACAACATTATGATATGTTATATGTTAGATAAATTGAAAAGGTCACCATAAATTACAATATCATGGGTAAGAATCATAGGAATGTTGACTTCCAAGAATGTGATATATTTGTGTTAAGTTCATAGTAACATAGACCATTAAGAATGTGACATGTTCAAGGAAGGCTGACGAATAGGAAAATTTGTGGTTGTCGAAGCAGTCCTTTTGAACAATATCTGTATGATCTAGTGTGACATATACTTAGAATACATTAGTTGAGTTGGATACTTTGTCCTCATATATTACTCGCATGTACAGGTTTATCGAGTTCCTTCGTTATGATTTGTAGCACCGTCTACTAACAGTTGTACTGATAAGATTTCTAATTATTTGTTTTGTGAATAACATTTATTTACTTATTACATTCAACAATGTGTACATGTTCTGCCTAACAATTAATAACTAATTAAGTGTTGTACATTTCATATAAGTAATACTCTGTTGTTGCAATACAGAAAATAAAAAATAAAAAAACCGAGTATTTTTCATTTAATTGCCAGTATTATAAGTCATTTGTGACTTTATTGTTTATTTTTTTATATATATATTGTTTTACTGGATGTAAACTAGATTGAATCAAGTCTGTATTACACTGTTCTATTATAATTAATAACATTTTAACTAAAGTCATATTTCATATAATACGATAATCCCGCCGTACATGAATGTAAAGAATCGACATCTCGGACATTTCGACAGTAAAAATGGTTTGAATAATAATTTTCGTAAAATTGAACATTGGTCTTCAAAGAAAATACAGATATAAATCAAATTACGTATCTATATCATTGTCCTTGTAGAAAATTCGGTTTACCTTTTAAAAGTTAACATGATATTTAAATGTATAATTGATTTATCGTGGATTCCTTTGCGTCAAATAAATGACATCTGAATGATTATGAGCAACATTATTATCTAATGCTATTATTTGTATACGCTTTTAGTGGGGTCCTCCGTGACTGAGTGATTTAATCACTGTCGTTTAACGACCGCCGTGTGTTCGAACCTCTCTCGGTCTGAAGAAATATTTGAGAAAATTGGCTAGTTTCTTGCTGTACGAAGGTGGTTCTACTCAGATTTATTTTGAGGTCTTCCGCCTCCAAAAAACCTAGATATGCCATATTATAACATGATATGTGTTGGGAATGGCTTTAAACTCAATTAGAAAAAAAAGCAGAGAAGTTCTGGATACGGTGCAATATCCTGTTACTAATTCATCGAGTAAAATAATGGAATGAACACGATTGTCCATGCGGAGTTCAGTTCTTACGAATGAATAAATTGAAAGTTCACTAAAATCAACATTCTTTGTGTTATTCTGTGATTGAAAACGATTCCATGGTATCACTCCTAACACTATCTATCTATCAAACATATTTCACTGATAATAATTCATCTAAACGCATAATATAAGCAATCAGTTATAAGTAGGTTTGATGCACTTTTGTAATCTTTCGGAAGTCAGGTGTGTGACCCGTCAATATTGGAGACTGGGAGAGTTATGCTTATTTCATATTGAAAGCTTAATGTAGAAAAGTCCCAATATCTCCCCAATATAGGGACCGTTATGTAGCATACGATAACGCTGATTGTCAGTTGCGTCAGAGGAAAGTTAATGATGTCACAGTTTTATGAGCGCATAAGAATTGTGGGACAGGCAAGGGATTTCATGTTTTTACATTATAACATAACAGGTCTGAAAATGGAGATGTCGTGTAATGGTATAAACTAATGTCGGACGACGAAACATGAATTGCAGACTGACATCAGTCTACCAAATTAGGTTAATGGATATATTAGCACGGATGTTAATGTAATGAGACTTATGTCTAAGTGTAACTGTTCATTCACCCCTATCCAAATCCCATCTGCATACCTCTCACATCCATATTGTTTATCAGTTTATTTATGTGAATTATATTTTACCGGATACAGATAGTTTTATTTTGTAAAATGAACATGCTGTCGAAGGAATCACGTCATTTTCAATTTTAAGCCAAAATGAACTGTAAATGTAACGACTTATTTAACCATTACAGTATTCGTTGGTTAATTGTAAATATGTCCAATGAACGGAGCAAGAAAAATTGAACTGGATCAGAATAGATTCTATACCATTGGCCAATTAATAAAATGTGTGTTGTGTAAAGAAAGCAACAACACGTTTCGGCTTATCTCAAAAACTATATAAGCAAATGAATAATTTCTATGATAAGTGTTTATTGTTTCACATGTACACTTAGCACGGGTAAAATTTAAAATTATGAAATAAAGAAACGTCTTTCCTTCTTTAGTAAAGTATTTTGTTTAGTATCGATGGCAAAAAACAAAATGTATTATTTGTGTTTCTTGCATATATACATATAAAACAGTTTTGTTTTTTCGTATTTGGTATGTTAAGCAATGGGCAAAGTTATGAGTATATATAATACCTTGGAATTTCTCACCAAACAATCTTTATTTTGCATACCAATAGTAAATTGGTTATATTCTTGCACATAATACATAAACAGTGTGATGTAAGTAGCCTATTGAATGATATGTCCCAACAGTTTGTTTCAATGTTACTAAATATTATTTAAACATATTTTAGAACTATTAATCCTCCGTACGGAAGAAAACATAAATGAATAACAATGCCTATTAACTCTTTTGTTAACATATGAATACTATGGGAAAATGAGGTAAACCATACATTACTGGTTTAGTATAAATAACAAAATATAAATCTCAGTATAATAGCATAATCTTTCCTCTCTGTCATTCTGATACTTTCAAAGGGGATAGATTCTTTGATATGAGTTGTCTTAAGTTTTTTTTTGTTTTTCTGATGGAAAATAAAAGGTAAATTATTTTTGTAAATTATATTTAAGTTGACCAGGTCTATTTAAGTATGTTACACAATGTTCTCGACGTCGGTTCTTGTAGTAGTAATATACTACGTATATGTAGGTAGAAAATGTGTCATGTGCGAACTCTTCAACTTCGACCTTCAGCTATGCCTCTAACACGTATGTTTAAACTTAATTTTCTATAATTAGGTGTATGTATAACGTGAACACGTTTTTATGTAATTTATTATTTATTTTTCAGGCAGTCCCGCCGACGCTTTTTCAATGACTTCACCGAAAAACAACTACAAGTGCCCGATGTGTGTAAAGGTGTTTCCTAGCAACGCGGCTCTTGACAACCATTTCCGGGTACATACCGGCGACAAGCCGTTTCAGTGTGAAGTGTGTCATAAACGGTTTGCCCTGAAAGGAAACATGAAGAAGCATATGGTCACGCACTATAAGATGCAAATGTGATCAGCTGAACCGTGTTTAAAACTTTAAATGAATGGGGTTTTACGGCGTACCAACACATTATAGGTTATTCGACGCCATAGGAAAGAAGGTTCCAGGTTCACTCTACATGTACAAAAATAACAAACTAACATAATATTAAAAAATACATCAACAAATGAAGATGCAGAATGAACCTAGAACCTTGATACCTGCAGAACTGCAGAATTTCAGAAAGTGCTATCGTAATTATTCAAATTGTCGCTTCTTACGACATGCATAAGCCACAGTGATCCTATTTTTACCATCACTCATATGGCTCCCTGAAACCACACAGGGTTTGGCAATTTAACCACAATAGTGAACATGACAAAAAATGATTAAAAATGAACATGACACCCATTCGGAGAATCCTACCCCTCTGCAGAGATTGACAGTGATTCTATTCTTAGCCGGAACCACACAGGCTGAACCGTGTTTAAAACTTTGGATAATGGCGGATTTGATTAATTATTAAATGAACAATCGACGCACTCCTATCGTTATTAGCTTAATGGTCAGTAACGGGATGTGTAAAGGCCTGCTCACAGTCTAAACTATTTCATAATGAAAGTTTAATGAATAGAAAGTAATTGTAAGTTTCAAGATGAGCAATCGTTATTGGGTTTAAATGTATTTGAATTCGATTGGAAAAGGAAATGCTTGATTATGATTGGATAATATGTTCTTAACTTTAAATGAGTGATCTATGTGACTTTTTTATTCGATGGCCGTGTTGAACTTTGCTTGAATTGACCATGTTGATGTTAAATTGTTTGTACGTATCTAGCTTTGACTTATCATTTAATGAACAGTATTTGAATGTTTGTGATAATGGAATTTAATTGTAACAACGAGACGAAATAATGAAGAGAATATTTGAATGCAATATGTTTAAATAGTAATTTAAACATAGGTATTATATATTCATTATGATGAGGTATATAACTAAAATAACAAATTGAGAAACTATAAAAATAGTATATTCGCATCACTTATACATCGAAACTGACAGACACAGAAACTTAGCTAGGACTGAAAGAACATGTACTTTATGTCATCATAATGACAGTGAAGACAAATATCATTTTATGAGTGAATATCCTTTCTATGCATTATTAAGAATTGAGTACGATTATGATCGTCTGATATGTATCAATTTATTGACGTTTTGAAGTTATTGTTTTAAATAAATTCACAGTTTTATATAAAGGCATCGAAGCAAATGCAACTACTTTAAATTGAAACAACTTCTTTTATGTGCGTTATATTTATATGGTGTATTTGAACATATATTCATGTATTTATCATTTTATGTTCACTCTCGTATTGCTGCGAGCACGCATTGTGTTGTGTTTTTTTTTGTGTAAATAATATGTATAACTGTATATCGTCATATTATATTGAATAAAACTCTACTGTTTTGTTCTATTATTATATAATGGTATATCCTTATCGGAAACCTTATCGGGAAAACTCAGATTTGCAGGCTAAATAATTGTTGAAAGCGGTGCTAAACATCATGTAGCAACTACAGTATTAATTTTCTTAATAATTTGGCAATGACTTGTTGGAAATTCTAATATGTACAAATAGATAAAGGTGTCTAAATATCGTTAATCATTTTAGTCGATTATTCGAGCAATGCACTCATAACGGCGTCAGTTTAAAGGGATTTTCTTAACATTTGTTTTAGAATTTTTACTCGATTATCCGAGTAATGCACTTACCACAGCGTTAGTTAAAGGTGATTTCTTGCACATAGTTTATCGATAATTCGAGTTATGCAAGTTTATCGATCTATCATTCGATAATGCGAGCAATGCACTCAGCACGATGTGAGTTATAGATGCCTTCCTAAATAGCTTTTATCGAATTGTATTTGATTATTTTAGAAGTTTATCCATACTGACGTCGGTTAAAGGTAATTTCCTAAATAACTTTATCACATTTTATTCCATTTTTCAAGCAATGTTCTCATCATGGCGTCGGTTTTCTTAGACACTGTCTTGTATAGCATCGAATCCAGGGTCGGAGAGTCGTGGGTTCGATCTTTCGTCACGATTATATGTGGTGTCCTCGAGCAAGACATTTTGTTTGCATGATATTAGAACTCGTTCTACACAAGAACACTTCGAGTGTTTCCCATTCAAAGTAAAAATATTAACTTTTTTTAAACTCGAATTAAGTATGATGCTTTTGCTTTCCGTCTTGAATGTCTCGAATGTGTAGTTCAATTGGTCAGAGATTGTAAACAAAAAATTAACAAGTTAGATTATTCACGTTGTCGATTGCTAGGCCGTATCAGAGACAAGCACACAACTTAGTAGTTGAATATCTGCTTCGCATGCAGATGGGTGTGGGTTCAATCACTTGTTTGGCCTTATTCTACGTTTCAGTTTGATACTAGTGGCTATTAGTTAAAATTGCCTGGTACTCCAGGAGTTATTAAAGTATACATATTATAACAATTTGTTTGATTTATGTAACTGATAATTACTATCACAGACCCCCCCCCCCCCCCCCCCCCACACACACACACACACCCACACACACACACCCCTCATCCCAATACGGTAGTTTCGATAAAATGTAAAACTTCACTTAAATAATGATGTTACTTGATATTTCAGGTAAGCAACTATCAGCTACACAGACCGGGAACCAGTGTCGTGTATGCAAGAAGATGTTCCAGTCGTTCTCAGCAGTGCAGACACATATGCGTATACATACTGGGGAGCGACCGTTTGCATGCGAAACGTGCGGCAAACGCTTCACACAGAAAATTCATATGCAGTCGCATGCACTGACCCACATTAAGATGGCATTTGAATAATCTTTAGAACAATATACATTTGTGTTACTGGACAATTACAAAATCAGAACATTTTAGCGAAATGTTTACAAAATGGTACTTTGTTGTGTTTCGGAAATATATTCTACGTCAGACTCTTTATGTTTACCTTTATGTGTATGTTTACCTGTTACTTCTCGCCTTAAAGGGTGAATATCAAGAAAAGACACTATCAATATCTGTACAAATAAAAATAATTTTTAAAACGGATTAAAAACATCTTATTATTATTAATAAATAAAATTCGAATGGTTTGGTTTGTCAAATCCACTAAAACGTGACAAAATGGATATCAATTTTGGAGTGGTAGACGAAACGAAATCCCCGTTCTAAAAATAGACAGCACTTAAAAACAACTTGACAATCTTCCCCTCGGCATTCCGAATGAAATCCGGAGACTCGTACAATACGTCATAAAATGTGTTACAATTTTAAGAGGGAAATATATTTTTGTCTAACTTAGGCATATAGCCCAAGGTGGTAAATCCCTTTTCAACATTATTTTGGCATGTTTAGATAGATACGGGGTCAGTGAGTATATATAGGCATGACATATTGGAAAAATATGTTTAAGCCAATTTTAAAAAGTTTGAAAAATCCTGATAAATTTCCTTTTAAGGACGGTGGTTTTACGTAGGAGCGTGTATGTATATGCAACTGAGGTCATCCTTCATTAATAACACGGGATGTCATATATAACCTGCAGTGTGTGAAAAAAAAACTTATAATAAACTATTCTATGTAATACGGAATAGATTTGGATGTTATGAAATGTAACTTGAGTGTTATTGCTTATTCAGTGGACGGGTAATGGGAAGCTTAGTTTTTTAGCAGGAACATACATTGACAACCGAATTCTTGCATTGGCTCACACGGCAAGTCACATGTTCTTTTATATGAGCGGTTATCCCCCTACACCTCTTTACACTGTATTTAATATTTAACGTCATGCTCATCACCTCGTGTATCATTAAGTGTATCCAGTCAATTCACTTTCTTACTTTACCCTCATCAGCCATTGATAGGCTCGGGAGATAACCAATGTATAGAGAAAGATTGAGTCATATTGAATTGGGAGGTCAGTTGAGTGCGAGTTACTGGTGATAATACATTAACGGATAGTGGCCTCACAGAGACTGGTTAGGCTAGAGATTCACTTTTAGTGGGAAATGAGTTTCGAGTTAGAAAAGTGAGTTTCGAGTAAGAAAAGTGAGTTTCGTGTTAGAAAAGTTAGTTTCGAGTAAGGAAAGTGAGTTTCGTGTAAGAAAAGTGAGTTTCGAGTAAGGCTACCCGAGTGTCGTTAAAAATATACATCGTGACAAAAACGACATGTAGTTTAAAATAGTAGTTTAAACATGTAGGCTTAAAATACATCATTGAAAAATAAAGGTCTTGTTTTAAAGTAACGTATATACACTATCGACTTTGCCACAAACTGTTCCATTTCCCCAACCGAGTTAACTATATTGTTGTCTGTGGTGTGCACCTTTTAATATTGTAATAATTTCAACTGCCCGGCTCTTCTTTTTTGTCTGTGAGGGAAGGCAGTGATTTCTGGATGTAGTCGTTCTTGATCGCTTTATTTTCTTTTTTATTAAATGGAGACATCTTTTTCATTTGCATGTGTTAAAGACAGGCAGGTAAGAAATAAAAAAAATATCATGTAATAAGAGCTAATTCATTGTTTTTGGTTGACATATAAACACTTTAAGTGGATACAATCATTGTAACGAAGGCAAATTTAAATCACTAAGTTACAGTTAAAGTAGAAATATGACGTTACATCACATCATATTGGCAGCACAATATTTATGTGCATTAGTTTATTTGTCAGAATTACAGTGATTTTACCTTATTACCACTGATTTATTCCTAAAAGCAATTTTACGTAAGCCATATATACTTGAGTTACAAACATTTTTATTACCATTTTTGATTGATTTGTTGTAAATTTTCCCATACAAAACGAGTCGTACAAAACGTCTGTACTGTCAGAAATTATATGTATTTAGTTGGTCTACCAAACGTCCATTATATGTGCGTCCAAAACAGTGTTAAACAAAGTATTGAAGGACACAAAGTCTGCAAAATTTTGTGTACGTTAATGCACTCTAAATAAAAACATATTTGTTGTTGTTTGGTGTGTTGGTTTCATTTTTTGGGTGGTGGGGGGAGGTTTGTGACAGTAGACTTACATATATGTTTACATACACCTCAGTCATTGTTTCAGTGTTTTAACTCGTGAGATAAAGTCTTCGTGACGTACCTGACATCACACATGATGTCGGGATTTTTTATATACCACATAGTGTACGATGGTTTTAACTGATTTCAAAGCTTAATGTAGGTTAACCCTATAAAGATATTTTCTGAATTTGTAACCGCACTACGTAAAAGGGGTTTGATTGTTTTGTTCTGTTATGTTTGCACCAGCTTGGCAAACTAATAAATATTTTGGGGTAAGCATGTGTTGGCAACATGCAAATAATTAATGGTATTATTCATGACAAAATACACGTAAATTACAGAATATAACATTTATTTTCACATGTATGTATACATGGCACAGTAAAACAGCATATTTGCAGTTTAATAGGTGATATCATGCTAAATTTTGACAGATAAATTTACTGTAAATTACATTAACATTTATTTTACAAAGTATGCGTACATGCGCATGTGTAAAGACACAACGAAACGGCATATTAGTATTACATTTATTATACATGTATATATTCTTTTTTCTATCTAACACATATGGTATTTCACGCTGTAACCTTGCCAGAAGCAAGCGTAGCTCAACAGGTGGCATACATATAATAAAGCTCTATAAATAAATTGCTGCCCGAATTTTATCATTCAAAAATAAACATTGCCTATAACGCTGTCAAACAAGTTAAATTAAGAAAAAAATAATTTTGTAATATTTGTATGGGAAAGCGCGTAAATTTGTATCTATTAGTGATCTTAAAGATAAGGTGTGTATAACTTTCCAGTTTATGTTCGCATCTTCTAATTCCCTTTTAATTGAGGTTTGATTATAATATTTTTTCGTGTGTTTCTTTGTTTTCTGTTATATAAAAGTTTATTTGGACTTTTAAGGTTTCGGATTTGTTGCAATAAATTTATTTCTTCATTATTGTCAGCTATATTGTTTGCTTTTATTTTATTTATTGTTTCCATACCTTTGGAATGCTTTCAATTAAAGTATAATATTTAAAAGAAAAATGAATTTTTAAGTAGGTATTTTGCTTTAACAAAATGAAAAGTATAGAATGTTTTTTTGTATACTATCAAATACTTGTTTGATGTACTTGATACCTTTTGAATGTCATTCTTTATAAAATAAAAGTTTTGTTTTTAAAAACGAATTGATCAATAATATCTGGTTGTTTAATGTTTCTAGTTTATTTTCAAAATTTTTACTTGACCATGATTGTAACAGTTCTAATAAAAAGGAAAGCTTGTGGTTTTGTATTTTAGAATATTACGCTGAAATATAAATTTCCCCCCTAATTTATCTAATTTATTAATGTACATATGTTTCCAATCTCCATAATTTTCATTATCCATTATTCTTTTGACCCATCCCAATTTTATTGATTTTATTAACATATTTACAGGTATCACTGTTCTGTGCCTTGTCTCGTTATTTTCATTTTTTTTTCAAGACTTTAAAACTTAAAAATGCTTTCAATGTTGGCCCAACGTTGGCCCGACGTAGGCAAATTGTGCCACTGTATATATTCGGTTTTATTCTCAAAGGTTTGACAATTAGTTTACCAATGTCACACTATGATGACTTTATAAACCAAAGTTCTTATATATGGTATATATTGAAAATACAATATCAAAATCATAAATAGACACAAATTGAACGACAATTTGGCGGATAACCAATTTGCATAGTTTTACAAAAATCCATTTGTTTTATATTAGCATTAAAATTAAATGTCAAAGAATAATAAACTTTTACTTACAGATTGCGTTCCTTACTGTGCAGTTTGAACTCTTGTTGTCACAAACACTACCTTTTTGTGTTATGAAAGCACGTCCTAATATAGACATAGACTACAACGGCACATACATACACTAATATAATATATATTTCTATGTGTGTGAATTGGTTAATAATGTCTTAAACATTCAGTTACAAGGTTGCTGGTCATGTGAGCTTCATTCTCAAAGACACATCTCTTTTGACCATGTGTTTGGCATCTCCTTGCATAACTAACATTGTTCTCATTTTGGGCTAATTTTGAAACTCTATGCACTGACAAAAATATAAACGTTCAACCAAAATGGTCTGTGAAAGATATTATCTTTGGGTCAATTAAATATGACAGTGTTCTAACTAAATTAATACTACATGCAAAATATTACATTTATAAGTGCAAGTTAGATGGAAGACAACCAGTTTTCAACAATTACAAACCACAAATAAAATATTTAATCCAAATTGAAAAATTAAATGCAAAAAAAAAAAAGATACATTAGTAAAATTTGAAAAATACTGGAATGCATATAAATCTTTATTGTAGTAATATTGTTACTTAATTGAATTCATTTTGCTTGTTTTGTTTTGATTTTTAAAAAAAAATAAAATTAACAGGGTCAACTATTACTCATAACTGTTGCCTAGACCAATCATTATTTAAATGAAATATGTTTAAACAAACGGCCAAATGTGTTCCCTGTTGTTTTTTCTTTTCTTTTCTTTTTGTTTTCACCTGAAAAAGCAAAGTAACATCTCCAAAAGAAATAATTTGCCCTTTTTTTATTGCTATTTTTTGTACTGTAATTTTTTATTATATAATTCGTATTGTTAAACCATTTGGAATACCTGGTAGAAATAAAACTTGGTTAATATAATTCTTTTATTTGTGATATTAAAGGCTGGGTTTTCGGGAAAAAAATGTCGTTACTTTTACATGGTGAAAAGTCAAATGTATGAATTGAAAAGATCTCTGTAATAATTTTTGTTTGTCTTGATAATTTATTCTTAATATAATTATATCTTATTCTTGTTACTACTTTTGTCTTTGATTAATTTAGAACTATATCATGTTAAAAATAATGTTAAAATCAATCTTTTTGGTGGAGATCCTCTATATAATTGTAATGACATAGAAAAACTCCCCTTTATATAGCTTGTATAATATGCATTGTTTTTTTTTTTGTGGTTTTTATATGCTCCATGTTATACATACTTACAATATATATATAAAAACATGCATGTAAATTATTTGTACGGTTTGTTGGGGGATGGCCCACCCCGACCCCCACAGACCTATTACGGGGTGATTAAATGGGTCACCATATTTTTGGTGACTGAAATTAAAAAAAACAACATTGTTCTCTATAACTATATAATTGACATTTTATACAAATAGCTTGAATGCTATCAGCCTATAAGGTTCTCAATCTGACACTAATGGCTATTGCAATGATTATAATAGCGGTTCTCCGCCATTGCAGTTGATTTCACGAATCCCTTCTGAACCATATATAAGCCGACACTCGTAGCCCCATTTGCAGGTGTTTCAGTTATTTGCGCAATACCAAACGCATACATAAACGGGTATATAAACAGTAAACTGTTCAATTGTCAGAAGATTAGATTCAGACACTTGCGGTACTGGGATCAAGTGCGAACTAACTTGTAGATTAACAGATTAATAATGGCAGATGTCACAACCGTCCTGAATTTGACACATACACTCAAACATAACGATTGTGAAGTAAAACTATTTTTTTTAATTCCGAAAGAAAAAAAGAATTAACAGTCAATAAAATTATTGAAGAACATCATATTACGTTCATTACATTTAAGATAAATGACATTATGCCATGAAAATGCACAAAATCATATATTATACGAATGTCATGAAAAATTTACAAGTAAGTATTTATTTTTACAAGTACATACTTTAGTAGTTATTATATGGATATATTATATGGAAGTCTAAATCAAGTAGTTTTCTAATTAGACGACAACTTTATTGGTTTTATATAAATAATGTAAATGTAAGTATTTTTTCATGATAAATTATATTGTGTTTCTTCTGAATTATAGGTCATAATAACATTTGAATTATTACAAACTTTCACTAAACAGAATAATTCCTATTTTCAGGGAGTTAGAGAGAATTCTATAGTTACTTGCTGTTTTACAAGAGGTGGGGTTTCCCGATAGACACATTAGCATAAAAATTGAGTGATGTCAGATTTTACACGCAGATTATTAATCATGAATGTGTTTGTAAGACCGTTCCATCATGACTTGGCTGAAAAGGCTGTTTTATCTAATTGAACTTGATTACCAGATCACATAAAACATCTTACATCGTAAATAAAATGGCATTACATGCATTTGTAACCGTTTTTTGGAGAGGCATCTTTTTCATTTACAAAATTCAAAACCCATATTGTTGCTGTAGTTTGATATCTGATGTATTTATTTCTTTAATATTTTGGCAGCTAAAATGTGTCAGCATCATAACATGGTATTTTTATATTATATATTTATATCTTATATCTTATTATTTTACATTACTTTTTAAAAAAAAACAGTTTTGGTTGTCAGAACAGAAAGAAACATTACAGACATTACAAAAAACTTGTATAGTGTTGTGAGGAAGCTAATCAGCTTGCTTACCTTAGGGCGATGATTCTGACCAGATAACCGCTCGCGCCTAAAACCTGGGATTTGTTTTCCGTCACAAATAAATGAAAAAGTAGAATAAAACCGAACGATACATATTAAATGATTCAACAACAGATAATTCGTTGTTTTATGAAGCAATAAAAATAATGTTGTTTTTATTTTTTTTTTATATACGATGAAAATAGAAAAACAACACTATTTATAATAAACTGCTAACTCGTGTGTGGTGGTAAGTATTGATCATTGTGCAGCGCAAAAATAGAGGAAGATAAACAGAATAATTCGCTTAAAAATATATTTCTAATAATGTTCCATTTTGCCTTTATATTATTTGCTGTTGATGTAGGATATATATAAAGTGAATATCTTCTTTATAACGTTCAATTTGTTCTTTAAAAATATCAAAATCTTGTTGTTTTTTCAATCTGCTCGAGTCATTATATTTCTTATAGATCAAGATACATACGAACATAACATTATTTTGTAAAGGAATTTTAGGACCAAACAGTGTATTTGGGAAAGGTATATCATAAGAAATATTGTATTTTTATTTAAACAGTCATACGAAAAAGAATAAAAAATAAAAAACAAATATTTATAGAAAAAAAAAGTAAATTTGTTTCCCTTGTGCATTTAGAAAAAGAACATAATTCAGTTTCACTTAATCCACATCTATAAAGTTTTGTTCCGGATTATTCGTAAAATATATTCGATGAAAAAGTTGGGTCTGTGGTGTCTTAAGTTTTGGGTCTTCTACAAATATGAATTTTTGTTTGTATTATATTTTCAAGTCATCTATACTCATGTCTGTATTTAAAATCTATGTTCAATTACTTAACGTTTTGAGGAACTTCCGATTTAAGTTTCAGAAAGAGCGCATAAAGGCTTTTATTCACTGCTTAAGTTTTTTTTAATTAAATCAACATTGGAATTCGTTGAGTTTCCTAATCTTTCAAAATTAAAAGAAGAATTACTTTTTTTCAAATAAAATGTTACTTCAACAACGTAATCGTGAGCATTGCAGAGAAAGTGGACATAATTGCAACGCCTTCCCAAATAAATGACTTGTTAGATGCTAAAATTAATGAATTTAATAATGAATTATAGCTATCTCATTGAAAATAAACATAACAGACAAAATCTCATCAGGGTTTCAAATAAATCCTGATATGTCTTTGATTTAAAATCTAATTTAAAAAAGGAAACTGTTCGGAATGTTTTATGAAAATCATGACATATGTATAATACTAAGAGTAGAACATATCACGAATATACCTGTTAGGGAGAAGTGATGTAACAGAAAAGCAATAACACTGCTTAATTAAACGTAGTTGTTTTAACGTTCAATTTACTTGGTTTGCGACCAAATTCGACCGGAATCTAAACCATTATTTTGAGAAAATCTAAGGCTACATCAGTTTTCTTAGTTGGTTTCTCTTTTTTATTGATGTAAGTTTCAGAACGTCGTATGTTGCATTAGCAAATAAAATTGAACTCAAGAAGTAAAATAAACTGTTTAAGGACTTGTCATCTTAAAGTTATGAAAAGAACCGAAACTATATTTTTGCAGCCAAGTATTTTAAATACAAGTCATTTTAATTAAATATGGTTAAATTAATTCAATAACTATTACTCAAAACTCACTTTTCTTATTAGAAACTCACTTTCTTTACCCGAAACTCACCTTCCTTTCCCGAAATACTCGACAAATAGAAAACCTCGTTAGGCTAAGGGAAATTATTGATTCACTCAAAGTGTTGAAGCTACGGAATTGACTGCTTAAGCCACAGACAGTGGTGAAGCTAAGCAAATATGTTAATATAAAGGGAGTGGTTAAGCTTCGGGAAAATATCAATTCACAGAGACTGGTTATCTAAACAAATTTGTTAAATCAAGTTTTCGGAAATAATTAATTCACTGGAACGATTAAGCTACGGATGTTTGCTCGTAAAATGATAGTTACTTTTTTTTAAATTTAAGTGAAATTCTAATTTATTATTATCATAAATGAAAATAATCATGAAAAAGGTATTTCACTGTTCTCGTTTTAGTGCTGTTTATTTATAACAATTTTATTTTTTAAACAATGAGATTATTACGATGTCATTTCGGTGTATGTAAGAAACTGATCAAATGAGCAGCATAATAAAACTTGATAATACAAAATGTTCATTTTCGATTTCTAAAATAATCTTCGTGATATAAAACACCAAGAGAAGTAAGTTTTTCTCCTGCCTGTTTTACTTTATTTCAGAGCCATATTATCAAACCAATGTAAGCGATATTTAATGTTTTACAATATGTATGTAAATTTATTGTTTTGTCAAAAGTATATTGATATCATATTGATAAAACATAATTGAAGCACCCTTGCATACGTATTCTAAAACTGCAAATATCTCTAACAATAGTTTGATAATTCGAAAGAATCTTTATCGGTGCAAACTCTGTGTAAAACGTATTTACTCGTGAATCCGTAGGTACTTTTTTTGTAAATTTTGCGTCCATCAATAGGCTGTCTGTCTGTTTGTCTGTCTGTCTATCTGTCTTTCTGTCTGTTTTTCTCTTTCTCTTTCTTTCTTTCTTTCTTTCTTTCTTTCTTACCATCTCTCTGTCTCACTCCATCTCTTTGACCTCATCTTAATGCTCTCTGTGTTATTTTTCTCACTTTGTGTGTCTGTCTCTTTTTTCAATCTTTCTTTCTCTAAATATATACCCATTTCTTATATTGAGCAGGGATATGCAAACAAAGTGTCGAATATAAATTCAACAGTACATAAACGTACTCTTAGTTCAAGGTTAGCCTTCTAAAACCTTATATATATATCAACGTTTCACTACTATTCACCTTTTTGTTAGATTTCAGAATATAAACAGTGTATTAAGCGAAATGGGTTTTTAATAATATAATAAAACGAACCAACGATTAACAGCCATCCATCCACCAGTCGATAATATATCATGATTAATCAAACGTCATACATATATAATTAAATTTTGAAACGAGATATTTTGTAGTTCTGGAGTTATTTGGACTACATGCAATGTATTCTTATAACGATATGCTTAATCTTGTAATGGTTTATACGTGATTAAATGTGGTAACCTCAGCCTTTAGCAGTTTGTCCGCGACAAATGGTTGAATAAATTCGTATGATTTTGTTCTAAACTTGTGAACGGGGAACGATAAAGTAGACAGCAATAACAACGCTACCCCTTCTGATCGCAACATTCGCAGTACATAAGTAGAAAACAAACATGTTTCATAATTAAATAACAATTTAAACAAAAGCTTCATTATAGTAAACCAACTTTTAACATTTTATTTTAAAACTAACAGTCTTATAGTCGACACGTCTTTAAAATCGAAATTTCATTACTCTTTATCATTAATCGGGCCAAGTAAGCTCAATCGGTAGCACGTCTGATTCAATCCAGGAGTCGTACGTTCGGATCCCCGCCCGTCCACAGTCTACGCGTTGATTGATATTCGACATTGCTTCACATTGTCATTCGTCTCTCACTGCTAATTCAAGTAATAAGAAAGTTTACTTGCAGAGATGGATGTGCTCGGGTACTGGTTAACCTTTCAACATCCTAGAAAAGAATGGTTAGGTTAAATGATCATCTAATAGCCCTCGAATATATAAAATGACGCTAAATACTTTGTAATATATATTGTGAAATAACGTTTTGTACACAAGTTAATTTTATTTATACCAAGATTCTTATCGCAGTATTTAGTATTAAGCGAGCACTACTTTGTTATGTAAATGATATCCCTATTGATAATCACATGTTTACTATTAATTCGTTTGTGAAATATGACCTTCAGTTGAAGAATTGGAAACAAGTAACCCTTTTTATTTTCAATTAGTATATTTATAATAGATATACACATAATGTTTATATTCTAGTATTGTATACAATAATATGAATAACGGCATGTTTGAAACGGCATGAATCATGGTATATATTTGATGGTATAAACCATAATTGTTAGTTTATATTTAACACTCATTAACCAGTTATCAAGATTTCTTTTCTTTCTTGTAGCTGAGATGTCAGACGACCAACCACTACGACGCCGGGATCCCGTCACCAGTACAGGAAGTCTCACTCGGTACCAGTGTAACGTTTGTCATCACTACTTCTCGTGCAGTAACGCGCTAAAGTTGCATACACGACTTCATACTGGAGAAAGACCGTTCCAGTGTATGATCTGCCAAAAGCGTTTTAGCCAGAAAGGTCACCTGAAATCGCACATGATTACGCATATGCGGGAGAATTTGGAGTGATACTTTTAATTTACTGTTTGGAAAATTAAACGGGGCACTTGAAGAGATTTAAGGGAAATGAAGAGACTTGTATTCAGACTACTATTCAGGATTTTATGCAAAGTGTTCTTAAATATGCATCTGCCTATTCACATATATCAAAACATTTTGATATGTTAAAAATGCACATTCATCATTGAATATGATTGTATCCTTTTTGTAGGAACAGGTTTACACATGTTTTATACATTAATCTTGAATTCGTGCTCGTTTACTATTGGATTTATTAAACGAGTTGGCATCAATAGAACATGCGACGCTCTTGTAATTCTTGCCAGGAATGAATTAAATAATAAATTAAAACGGTAGATGAGCACCAATATAAGATTATTTTTATCACATTGACAAAGGAGATGGCACACTTAACTATATTTTATTGGTCATCTCTATTACGAACTTTAATGAGAGAAAAACAACCAGTTGATCTTGGTTTATTAGTATTTATTAAAGAATTTTTACGTAACCATTCAAAATTGAGAATTAAGGATTTAAGTAAAACCAGACCATGTTTTAAATGAACAATTGTCTTTGAAGGCATGCTACTGTTCCTTTAACATTTATTTATTTTTTATTTAAAAACTCAACTGAATGATTTTTGACTGGTTCTATTATCAATTTTTATCGTGCAATGATTTGTATATCTGTTTAGATACCTAGCTTTGCCTATAATGTTTGTATTCCCCATTACCTGGCATCTCCCGATTCAACTTTATTGTATCCAAATGGTAATACATATAATTTCTGCCTGTCCCACAATTCATAGCACGTTTCTGCGTTTACCAAAAGTTGACGTGTTTTACGTTCCGCCGATGCATCTGACCAATCAGCATGCTCGAACGTCTCTGCTACATAACGGTCCCTGGCGGGGAAAGCTGAGGCCGTTGATACAGTCAACTGTAGCAGTGAAAACACAACTGTTTCAGAGTCTTATAACGACTTTAGAGCAACATATTTAAACAACATACTCAAAATACTAAGAGCGCCAGATAAATATTGAATACTTGATCGATGTTCATTGCTTTCGTCAGAATATACTTTACGACAGAATTAATGGGGTTAAGCGACATTTTCAACACGTGAGATGTTGTATATGGCATATCCAGTTTTATAGGTTGAGGTAGACCTCAGAATGATTCTTAGTAGAACCATCGACATTCCACAAGTAACTAGCAAACGTTTTGACATAAAGCATTTATAATATTTGGATTCGAACCCAAAACGTTTGCGCTGAGAGGTAAGTGATCGTTAGACGACATCACTCTTAACAACTCGGCAATTGAGAACCCTCACGACAGAAATACCATACACCAGTACCAAACCTTTGCAGATAACACTCGATGGATTGCACCGTTAAACTGTACTGATGAGACTAATGGCGAAGGTATTATGTAAAAGGGCAGTGGGTCTTTATACGGAAAAGGCAAATGTTTGGTTTTGGTCGTAATGAAGTGATCTAACTTTAGCGAAAAAGACTGCAACAACCAAAATCAAAATTGATATTTCACTACAGGGTAGGTTGTTTTCTTGGTGCTGTAGTTTCAACTGCTTTGTGTCATGAAAAATAAGTTTTATATTTTTATTAATATTTGAACTGTTTTTCTTTGATACACGGCAAGCTTATTGTGAGTAAACCTTTTTTAATGATTGGTGTCGTATAATATCACATTAGTAAACTGGTAAATATACACGTCTGACTAAATAATACAGAATAAATATGTTTTATACTACGGTGCGTTGTGTTGTCCATTGTCTTCCGTCAGCAGCACCCTACCTGAAACCACCAATCTATTTAAACTCTATCTTTATGGTCTCACTTGCCAATTACCTCTCCTTAGTGACGATAGCATGATTAATGCGCCCAAGAAATAAGAGCTGTGTAAATCGGTTGGGCATTATTTTTGTTGATGTTCATATTTTTTGTACATTTGAGAATATAAGAACATTTTCATGATTTCTGCCAAGTTTGGATGACATTGGGTACTGTTGGATGAAGATATAACAGTTTAAAGATGCGTAGTGATACACTGCCACAAATGAAGCGGTGTCAACAAACTATTTAACTAGTGAAACAGCATTCAGGCCAACCCCATGTTTCTTCCTGCATATTTGGACTTACAGAGGACAATCTATGGAAACAATATACTTTTAGAACCGTTGAAAATGTCTTCTGTGTTGCAAGTCTCTATATGTAGAACAGTACGAAATCAATTGGTCTGTGGGACGTTATATAGAAGTTCTGGTCTATATGGTATAATGTATATATATCCGATATTAGCATTATCTAAAAATAAAAAAAATCTTCAAAGCATATTTTTCTCAAGAACCAATTAATAGATTTTGAAAATTCTTCATAAGAAACAATCAATAGATAAAATTTTATTAGGTTTTGGCAAATGCTGTACTTTAGTTTTAAATGACGTTGGTCTCTGGGTTTGTTTAACGAGTCATATGTGTTTGTATAGAAAACCGTTATAATCATTTTTATTTTAGACATCGTCGTTTCCAGAACTGATTTTTCTCAACTGATTTTTCGTATGTATGTAAATGACTTCATAATTTAAAGGGTTGAAAGGAAAGGGAGGCGGGGTTCGGAAGCAAAATAGATGATACAATCAAAAGGGTAAATCCTACACAATTAGGTGTGTTCATATTTAGCGTGTATACATTACGTGGCTAGTTTGTATTAGAACCCCATCCCAAATAAAAAAGAGTTTGGATTTTGACCTAAGGATACTTTATAGCACCCATTTCTGCAATTATATAAACAGTTTTAATTCATTGGTTTTACATTATTCATTATGTATTTGTGTACACTAATATACACCTGTTAAGCGCCCCCTGAATTTTTCCACAATTTTAACGCGACCACAATTGCAATTTTTAAAATCGTTTTGGTAATGGTTAGAACATCATAATAATGGTAAGCTCTGCACCGAGAGTGGCAAAAGTTATCCCACAGTCTCATCCGACTAGTGGCATGAGGAGGAGGTTTAAGGTTGTCATTTGGTTACGTGGAGGCTATTCATTCACGTGATTGAAGATTGCATCACATGATTGTGTCATGTTGCGGTAATGCCCGTCATTTTTGTTAAATGTATCAAATTGAAAACGCCTTTTAAACTCTACAGCTCTAAACTTAAAACATATTTTGGTTAAAAACAACACCTGTGCTTGTGCTTCGATATAATGATTGGAAGGTACACTAAACTGATAACTGTGCATCTTTGTTGAAGGGTTCTCGCTACACATAACATTAGTTTTTCATCTCATGACAGCACTTGTGTTGTCATTCATTGTCAAATTTCCAGCGAAGGGCGCTTAACCTTTTCCAGTTGTATATATTTAATCTTGATAAGCTTCCATTGACTGTCAAACTGTTGACAAGAAGTACAGAACAGTGACTTCAAGACGGTTATTTTGTCATCTTTATTATTTAGTATTAACACTATTTATCTGGTTGTCTTTTACAGTTGCTGTAGAATCGGGCGGTTTCCAGTGTCAGCGCTGCCAGAAGGTGTTCATTTTCAAGTCTCAGATTGTGATGCACATGCGCATCCATACGGGGGAGAAACCTTTCAAGTGTTACATATGCGGAAGAGGATTTTCGCAAAAAGGAACACTTAAAGCCCACATGCTAACGCACGATATAGGACCATAAAATGGAAATACTTAATGGTATAGCTTTTTAAATATATTTAGTAATACATGTTTATGATTTTGCTGCAAAGAAAGTTGTTTATATATATATAAACAAAATGCCAAGTGCTTTTGTTTAATTGAAGTTTGACTGATTTGTTTTGATTTGATTGCGAGATAAGCTCACAACATACGTGAATTATTTCCTCTGTAAACCCAGTACTGGATGGTGATCGAACTAGAGACAGAACCTGGCCAACAGCCTATCGTTACTTCAATTGCACGAAAAAATCAATCTTTATGTCAACACGATTAAATGACTTAGCTTAGCTTACTATTCGTAGCTTTTAAACGGGTAATATTGTTCGCCCACCACCGGATGTAGATATGTATTTAATCTACATTCGGTGGTTAGCGAATAAAAGAACCCGTTTAAAAGCTACGAATAGTAACTATTGTCTTTCTCTTATTTATCTTCAAAGTCGTTTGATCGTATTGACACAAAGATTGATATACATATAGCCTCTGGATTTCATCCCTACGTCCGGTACGTCCGGCACATTTCTTTTCTGGGCTGAAGGTGTTTCAATTTAAACGATTTAAACAAAGAAATATTAGACAGGAATGTTTTATTGTATGACGAAGCACATGGAGGCGATGGGTTTTGACTTTTTTTCCCTTTAATACAATATTTTTGGGTAGTCCAAAACAAGTAAGTTTTAGAATTGTTTTGGTTTTGTACTACGAGGTATTTTGTTTACTTGTTTCGGGACAATACTTATAGTGTCGTGACTTCAGTAGAGTCGTACTCTTTGTCGCAAGAATGTGTTCAACTGTGGTCACTGTTACAAGGATTGGTACAATTACGTTTCGGGACAATACTTATATTGTCATGACATTCAGTAGAGTCGTACTCTTTGTCGCAAGAATGTGTTCAACTGTGGTCACTGTTACAAGGATTGGTACAAGTACGTTTCGGGACAATACTTATATTGTCATGACTTCAGTAGAGTCGTACTCTTTGTCGCAAGGATGTGTTCAACTGTGGTCACTGTTACAAGGATTGGTACAATTACGTTTCGGGACAATACTTTAAGTGTCATGACATTCAGTAGAGTCGTACTCTTTGTCGCAAGAATGTGTTCAACTGTGGTCACTGTTACAAGGATTGGTACAAGTACGTTTCGGGACAATACTTATATTGTCATGACTTCAGTAGAGTCGTACTCTTTGTCGCAAGAATGTGTTCAACTGTGGTCACTGTTACAAGGATCGGTACAATTACGTTTAATTGGGCACCTGTTGTGAGGAATCTTGCTTAGCTTCTTGGTTTTTGATTGTTTATGATAACATTTAGTAACCCGATATGTGATACAATCCTATTTAGCTAAGTTTATCGTTACTGTACTGTCACATGGTCTTGTGTACTCCTATTCAAGGTTTTCTTCAATTTTACTTTGTGACATTGTGTTTTGCACAATCATGAATTTGCGACACGATATTTTGTATAATAAGGTGTGATGTTACGAGGTTGTGGGTACAATGTGTTTTAAGTAATTTTGTATTTTGCCTCAGTGTCTAGGTATCATGTTGCCTATGTGTCATTATTTGCTGGTATTCACCAGACGAAGAGAGTTACGCATTTTTCGCCTGTTGATGAAAGATCTTATTAAGTTTACAAAATGCGTTCAAATCATCATGCTTTACCAGGACGAGAAAATTTAAAGTCGAATCCGGGACCTTTCGCTTACATGGCAAATGCTCTACAGACTGAGCTAGCCGGACCGCTTACGTGCGTACATACTTTGACATTCTTTTACAAATTTGAAATTCATTCCCGAATTTCCATAGTAACTAGAGACTCTTGTGAATGTGTCTCAGAATATATATATATATATATATATATATATATATATATGTCACAGTCCTTTGTTGGAAGCCAATACAACAGGACGAGAAAATATGCAGCCAGTCCTGGACTCGAACCCGGAACCGTTCACTTACTGAGAGAATGCTCTACCAACTGAGCTAGCCGGACTGCTTACATACGTTTCTTGCTAACATGTTACGTACTAACTGTGACAATAACAAAATGCTATTTTTTCTTTTCATTATCGAGTTGACAACGGTTTATAATTCACAACAAAATAAAGTAAATACCTTCATCAAACACCGCGACACAAATAACCAAGAATCCTAGATAACGCTTAGATAAATATATTTGAGGTAGTTCAATATAATTATAATGGCAGTTACCGTATTGAGCCTGATTTTTGCTATGACACATGTTCTCATCATACACCCGCCGTGATCCCGATTTTGTCACAAAATGTGTTCAATGGACGAACACATATAAATTTTAAGCAATGCATTCCCGTACCTATAAAGTAATAACACTGATTTTAGTATACGTTAGTTGCTTTTCACAGATCGATCAGATTGACAAAATTATCATCCGCAACTATAAATATACAGACATATATTTGATTGATTGACAATTAAGTTAAATGAAAATGTGATTCAGAATGAATAAATAAATTATCGCCATTATCACTCTAAACCTAACGTAACTATATACCTTATTTCAAAAATTCAAGCCGAGCCCGATTAGCTCAGTCGGTTACACGTCTGATTATCAATCCAGGGGTCGTGAGCTCGAATCCCCGCCCGGCAACAGTCTCAGCGATGATTGATATACGACATTGTGTCTCATTATCGTTCGGCATAAAAATGACGCTAAATATTCAATCAATCAATCAATCAATCAATCAATCAATCAATCAATCAGTCAATCACTAAAAATAAAAAATTCAAAGATCAGTAGATAACATATATTATATAATATATAATATTAAATGATTATATTGCAATTTAAAATAATGTGATCTGTAAACGTTTTTGTTGCACTTACATACTTCAAATCTCCAAAACTGCAAATTTCTTTAAAAAAACACACACAGCAAACGCAAACACTATTTGAAATTTTGAAAATGATTTGTAAAAGAGAAATTTGATAGTATTTTCATTCAAAATGTGCATTTATGTGCATACCAAAATAAAGAAGAGTGATACAGATATGAGTTAGCATGCAGGACTACCGTCGCCAAGAAAAAGTCCCCCATGGCTTTAGCGACAACGTATAACAATGATTTTGAATTAACTTTATAAACGAGATATTCATAACACCAAATTACATATAAAGAATCAATGTATCGTTATTAAATATAGATTTGTGCTAGTGCTACTTTTATGTTTTTATGAACAATGTGCATGCATATTAAATGAACTATATATTTGTAGTAAGGAACTGTTACCGGTGTTCGTACAAGCTTTTATTTTTCTATTTCAGATAACAAGCCTATGTATGTGTGCAATTTCTGTGAAAAAGTTTTCTCGTACAGGTCACACATGCACATTCACATGCGCATGCACACCGGAGAGAAACCATACAAGTGCGAAGTCTGCGACAAAGGCTTCACACAGAAAGGTCATATGCGGGTCCACATGATGACGCATATGAAGTGATTGTTTCAAACATACGTACATTTGAAGACCTGTGTTGAAGTGTGAAGTTCTTAAGTTTGTTTTTAAAAAGAACTCATGCGAAATCCAATTTGTTACTTTTTAAATAATAAGGTAAAACAGTAAAGAGCATGTCCGAAATCATATTTACTTTCGGGTTAATTCGGTTAATACACTTGCTTGTAGGGGTCCGATGGGCTTCCCCCTAATTTTGTATTTTGTATTTTTGTAGGTGAAGTACGGTATGTGAATGAATGTATATAAAACTATTTCCTAAGTTATCGTAAGATAACTTAAGCACAATGTTTATCACTTCTATGTTCATGAATTATTATGATTCCCGAAGGACGAACACATATATGCTGCTTTGTCCGTCCGTCCGATATCGTTTCCTGACCATAATTCTTGAAGTACTTAAGGGACCAATCAACACTTGAAACATGGGTAAGTGTAGAAGTGAATAGCGAAAGAAACAGAACTCTGTCTCGAATAATGACATAATTATACCTCCTTTCGTACTTTATCCTGATAATATTTGCTTGTCCAAACATATTTTCATAAATATAGAAGGGAATCCACTGTAACATGGAACATGGGTAGAAAGCAGTGTGTGTAGAAATATGGAATAAAAGAACCATAACTCTATCTTGTTAATGGACTTAAATATTTCCCCTTTTGTATTTTACTTTTATAATGTTTACCAGTCGAGTAATATTTTAAAAACTGTGTAAGAAAACCTAGCTCTACTTGGAACATGGGTAGAGGGTAATATGTAGAAGTACATAGAGAATAATTACTAATATTTACTTTATTTTTGGTTGTATTTCCTAGTCCTGAGTGTATCTTCAGAAGTATAGAAGATAGAAGAGAATTCACTATACTTGTCATATGGACATAAGCCATTGTGCCATAACATTATATTTAATACTAACTTATATTTTCAGTTAGTGTTGCTTCTCCAGAGTATATCTTAAAGAGTGGTTTATTACTCAATCAAGCACTTCTTCGGGAGCATCCATCGAGTTTACCGATTCTCTTGTCTTTTCGGTTTTTAGTTTTTATAATCTTCCTTAACCATAACTGGAGTCAGAGATCATTCAACGTTACTTCATTGGTTATGATGATTTTGTTGCCGCAATGTGTTGTATACAAGGTATACAAAGGCTACTGGATCAAAGAAAATACTAATATTCTGCTACCGAACATTGTAGTGTGCAAAACAAAATAAATTGAATGGAAAAAAAAAACACACAACGTTTTGAATAATAACATGATTGGTGGATTATTTGATTGATAAATTGATTTGTTGATGAGTAGGGAGACAGCTTTGAATTAAAATTAATACAGAATGAATGATTGAGTAATCTGATTGAATGGAAATATTATTCAGAATGGACAAAGGAATGCATAGCAGATTATGATTTAATGAAGACATTTTTTTGATTGTTTTATTGATTGATTAATTGATGTTACATAACGTATCTTGGAATAAAAATGTTTTTATGATTTTGTTCCTGTTATTATAATTGTAATGTTTCGATTGCTTTTGTGTAAGAAAGCGATAAAAGTAATAGTTTTGTATTCCTTTTTCAGGCCGTTCTTAAAATAAAATTTGCCGTACTCCTACCTACTCACTTGAAATTGCAGCTTCCCAAACTTTTTTTGATTTTCAAAGCGTTGATTTGTGTTCGGGATTTCTGTCCATTATTTTATAATGTTTGTGTAAAATGACAATCTGCCAAACAGCGACCTGCCAAATGACAAATGCCGGGTCGTCGGAGCAAAGCAAACACACATTTTTTAATGATGGCCTTAAATGCATACTGATATATTATACAATGGGTAACATATTTAACTCACCAAAGATGTATTTTAAATACGCATTTTATCGTGTCAGTTGATGAAATATTTCAATAAGTTTATCTAAATGTTGTTTCATTTGATACATTGTATGTATTGTTGATCACTATAATTATCTTGCTATCCTATAAAGAATTCAAATTAAAAAATGGTCAGCAAGAGGCGTATGACCAAAGCACATCGACCAAAAACAAATAATACTTAGCGATATTACTACACGACCATTTAACCATATATCGTTAAATACAGTGTTCTTACATATAATCCTATTTTTACTTACTAAAACCACGGTGTTAACAAAAGCTAAAAACCTTTCGTCAGAAAAATTCATCCGGGGTTGATAATATATAAAAAATGTAATTCAAAATTAAAGAAGTTATGTGTGAAATTTGCGTCTCTTGCTGGACATATGCAGTTGACTCTTTATCTCAATATATGTTAAGTCATATGACACATATCAAAGTAAAATGCATTGCACCTTCGTTTGTTTTACTATAGCAATTACACTGTTTATCTCAAACTACTGGTTCTCTCAAATTATTCATGGTGGCTTGAACTTTGAGATAATGAGAGTCAACTTCTTTATTAATTGAGAAATAAAACCTTCTCAATGAATGTTATTTAATGTTTGTAGATAATGAGTTGTTTGAATTGTTTGATGTTTACATTTATAGATTTGTCACTGTCGTGTTTCCTTTTTATCGTTTACATCAAGGACATGATCTATAACATTAGTTATTAAATACCTCTCGTATTGGTATTCCACATGCACAAGAAGATAAGCTTTGTCAGTCGGTAATTCCATTTCTCAGAAAACTGTTCCTGCAAAATCTACTCTTTTGGTATTTGTTAAAAGGTAGGTGTGAAGGGGATAAAGTTTGGCATAGTATGTTCTGTAATTTGTCAATTACATCAATAACGTCAGTCATGTAATACCTAATTTATCAATTCGCAGGAATGCGAAAATTACACTTTCAACCAATGGTTATCTGCATCAAAATGTTAAACCAAACGTTGCAGGCACTATTACGTCGCTGTAATACTACACACGTCTTATGTAGTATATAACATGAAGAACTTATTAATGTGTTTTCTCTAGAAATTGACAAATAAACGACAACTCCGTCATTTTCAACAGCTGTATTACTGCGAATTACTACATCATTTTTTTTTTAATATTTCTGAAAAACCGTATGGTGGTGTAGTGGTTGTGCACCTGACTGTCATGCGGAAGGTTGTGGGTTCGATCCTTGGCATGGTCATACCAAAGATTTGATAATAATGGTACTAGACATGTCCTCATTTGACACTAAGCATTAAGATGATATTTATAGGTAGGCACGGTGTCAGTATACGGTGACTGAGAGGGTTGTCATACCATGTGCCTGTGGTACCCCAGCGCTTAGAACACTGTCTCAAGTAGATCTGTATACTGTGACTGAGTGAGTTATCATACCTTTGACTGTGGTACTCCAGCGCTTAGAACACTGTCTCAAGTAGATCAGTATACGGTGACTGAGTGGGTTATCATACCATGTGACTGTGGTACTCCAGCGCTTAGAACACTGTCTCAAGTAGATCAGTAAACGGTGACTGAGTGGGTTATCCTACCATGTGCCTGTGGTACTCCAGCGCTTAGAACACTGTCTCAAGTAGATCAGTATACGGTGACTGAGTGGGTTATCATACCATGTGCCTGTGGTACTCCAGCGCTTAGAACACTGTCTCAAGTAGATCAGTATACGGTGACTGAGTGGGTTATCATACCATGTGCCTGTGGTACTCCAGCGCTTAGAACACTGTCTCAAGTAGATCAGTATACGGTGACTGAGTGGGTTATCATACCATGTGCCTGTGGTACTCCAGCGCTTAGAACACTGTCTCAAGTAGATCAGTATACGATGACTGAGTGGGTTATTATACCATGTGCCTGTGGTACACCAGCGCTTAGAACACTGTCTCAAGTAGATCAGTATACGGTGACTGAGTGGGTTATCATACCAAGTGCCTGTGGTACTCCAGCGCTTAGAACACTGTCTTAAGTAGATCAGTATACTGTGACTGAGTGGGTTATCATACCATATGACTGGTACTCCAGCGCTTAGAAGACTGTCTCAAGTAGATCAGTAAACGGTGACTGAGTGGGTTATCATACCATGTGACTGTGGTACTCCAGCGCTTAGAACACTGTCTCAAGTAGATCAGTATACGGTGACTGAGTTGGTT
Organism: Panopea generosa; assembly: GCA_029582155.1. Lineage (NCBI taxonomy): Eukaryota > Metazoa > Mollusca > Bivalvia > Adapedonta > Hiatellidae > Panopea > Panopea generosa. The sequence continues at coordinate 56,841,817 of CM055904.1, read as the reverse complement.
ATCATACCATGTGCTTGTGGTACTCCAGCGCTTAGAACACTGTCTCAAGTAGATCAGTATACTGTGACTGAGTGGGTTATCATACCATATGACTGGTACTCCAGCGCTTAGAACACTGTCTCAAGTAGATCAGTAAACGGTGACTGAGTGGGTTATCCTACCGTGTGCTTGTGGTACTCCAGCGCTTAGAACACTGTCTCAAGTAGATCAGTATACTGTGACTGAGTGGGTTATCATACCATGTGACTGTGGTAATCCAGCGCTTAGAACACTGTCTCAAGTAGATCAATAAACGGTGACTGAGTGGGTTATCATACCATGTGACTGTGGTACTCCAGCGATTAGAACACTGTCTCAAGTAGATCAGTATACGGTGACTGAGTGGGTTATCATACCATGTGACTGTGGTACTCCAGCGCTTAGAACACTGTCTCAAGTAGATCAATAAACGGTGACTGAGTGGGTTATCATACCATGTGCCTGTGGTACTCCAGCGCTTAGAACACTGTCTCAAGTAGATCAGTATACGGTGACTGAGTGGGTTATCATACCATGTGCCTGTGGTACTCCAGCGCTTAGAACACTGTCTCAAGTAGATCAGTATACTGTGACTGAGTGGGTTATCATACCATGTGACTGTGGTACTCCAGCGCTTAGAACACTGTCTCAAGTAGATCAGTAAACGGTGACTGAGTGGGTTATCCTACCGTGTGCCTGTGGTACTCCAGCGCTTAGAACACTGTCTCAAGTAGATCAGTATACGGTGACTGAGTGGGTTATCATACCATGTGCCTGTGGTACTCCAGCGCTTAGAACACTGTATCAAGTAGATCAGTATACGGTGACTGAGTGGGTTATCATACCATGTGACTGTGGTACTCCAGCGCTTAGAACACTGTCTCAAGTAGATCAGTATACGGTGACTGAGTGGGTTATCATACCATGTGCCTGTGGTACTCCAGCGCTTAGAACACTGTCTCAAGTAGATCAGTATACTGTGACTGAGTGGGTTATCATACCATGTGACTGTGGTACTCCAGCGCTTAGAACACTGTCTCAAGTAGATCAGTAAACGGTGACTGAGTGGGTTATCATACCATGTGACTGTGGTACTCCAGCGCTTAGAACACTGTCTCAAGTAGATCAGTATACGGTGACTGAGTGGGTTATCATACCATGTGCCTGTGGTACTCCAGCGCTTAGAACACTGTCTCAAGTAGATCAGTATACGGTGACTGAGTGGGTTATCATACCATGTGCCTGTGGTACTCCGGCGCTTAGAACACTGTCTCAAGTAGATCAGTATACTGTGACTGAGTGGGTTATCATACCATGTGCCTGTGGTACTCCAGCGCTTAGAACACTGTCTCAAGTAGATCAGTATACTGTGACTGAGTGGGTTATCATACCATGTGACTGTGGTACTCCAGCGCTTAGAACACTGTCTCAAGTAGATCAGTATACGGTGACTGAGTCGGTTATCCTACCGTGTGCCTGTGGTACTCCAGCGCTTAGAACACTGTCTCAAGTAGATCAGTATACGGTGACTGAGTGGGTTATCATACCATGTGCCTGTGGTACTCCAGCGCTTAGAACACTGTCTCAAGTAGATCAGTATACTGTGACTGAGTGGGTTATCATACCATGTGCCTGTGGTACACCAGCGCTTAGAACACTGTCTCAAGTAGATCAGTATACTGTGACTGAGTGGGTTATCATACCATGTGCCTGTGGTACTCCAGCGCTTAGAACACTGTCTCAAGTAGATCAGTATACTGTGACTGAGTGGGTTATCATACCATGTGCCTGTGGTACACCAGCGCTTAGAACACTGTCTCAAGTAGATCAGTATACGGTGACTGAGTGGGTTATCCTACCATGTGCCTGTGGTACTCCAGCGCTTAGAACACTGTCTCAAGTAGATCAGTATACGGTGACTGAGTGGGTTATCCTACCATGTGCCTGTGGTACACCAGCGCTTAGAACACTGTCTCAAGTAGATCAGTAAACGGTGACTGAGTGGGTTATCATACCATGTGCCTGTGGTACTCCAGCGCTTAGAACACTGTCTCATGTAGATCAGTATACGGTGACTGAGTGGGTTATCATACCATGTGCCTGTGTTACTCCAGCGCTTAGAACACTGTCTCAAGTAGATCAGTATACGGTGACTGAGTGGGTTATCCTACCATGTGCCTGTGGTACTCCAGCGCTTAGAACACTGTCTCATGTAGATCAGTATACGGTGACTGAGTGGGTTATCATACCATGTGCCTGTGTTACTCCAGCGCTTAGAACACTGTCTCAAGTAGATCAGTATACGGTGACTGAGTGGGTTATCATACCATGTGCCTGTGGTACTCCGGCGCTTAGAACACTGTCTCAAGTAGATCAGTATACTGTGACTGAGTGGGTTATCATACCATGTGCCTGTGGTACTCCAGCGCTTAGAACACTGTCTCAAGTAGATCAGTATACTGTGACTGAGTGGGTTATCATACCATGTGACTGTGGTACTCCAGCGCTTAGAACACTGTCTCAAGTAGATCAGTATACGGTGACTGAGTCGGTTATCCTACCGTGTGCCTGTGGTACTCCAGCGCTTAGAACACTGTCTCAAGTAGATCAGTATACGGTGACTGAGTGGGTTATCATACCATGTGCCTGTGGTACTCCAGCGCTTAGAACACTGTCTCAAGTAGATCAGTATACTGTGACTGAGTGGGTTATCATACCATGTGCCTGTGGTACACCAGCGCTTAGAACACTGTCTCAAGTAGATCAGTATACTGTGACTGAGTGGGTTATCATACCATGTGCCTGTGGTACTCCAGCGCTTAGAACACTGTCTCAAGTAGATCAGTATACTGTGACTGAGTGGGTTATCATACCATGTGCCTGTGGTACACCAGCGCTTAGAACACTGTCTCAAGTAGATCAGTATACGGTGACTGAGTGGGTTATCCTACCATGTGCCTGTGGTACACCAGCGCTTAGAACACTGTCTCAAGTAGATCAGTATACGGTGACTGAGTGGGTTATCCTACCATGTGCCTGTGGTACTCCAGCGCTTAGAACACTGTCTCATGTAGATCAGTATACGGTGACTGAGTGGGTTATCATACCATGTGCCTGTGTTACTCCAGCGCTTAGAACACTGTCTCAAGTAGATCAGTATACGGTGACTGAGTGGGTTATCATACCATGTGCCTGTGGTACACCTGCGCTTAGAATACTGTCTCAAGTAGATCAGTATACGGTGACTGAGTGGGTTATCATACCATGTGCCTGTGGTACACCAGCGCTTAGAACACTGTCTCAAGTAGATCAGTATACTGTGACTGAGTGGGTATCATACCATGTGCCTGTGGTACTCCAGCGCTTAGAACACTGTCTCAAGTAGATCAGTATACGGTGACTGAGTGGGTTATCATACCATGTGCCTGTGGTACACCAGCGCTTAGAACACTGCCTCAAGTAGATCAGTAAACGATGACTGAGTGGGTTATCATACCATGTGCCTGTGGTACTCCATCGCTTAGAACACTGCCTCAAGTAGATCAGTATACGGTGACTGAGTGGGTTATCATACCATGTGCCTGTGGTACTCCAGCGCTTAGAACACTGTCTCAAGTAGATCAGTATACGGTGACTGAGTGGGTTATCATACCATGTGCCTGTGGTACACCAGCGCTTAGAACACTGTATCAAGTAGATCAGTATACGGTGACTGAGTGGGTTATCATACCATGTGCCTGTGGTACTCCAGCGCTTACAACACTGTCTCAAGTAGATCAGTATACGGTGACTGAGTGGGTTATCATACCATGTGCCTGTGGTACACCAGCGCTTAGAACACTGTCTCAAGTAGATCAGTATACGGTGACTGAGTGGGTTATCATACCATATGCCCGTGGTACACCAGCGCTTAGAACACTGTCTCAAGTAGATCAGTAAACGGTGACTGAATGGGTTATCCTACCATGTGCCCGTGGTACACCACCGCTTAGAACACTGTCTCAAGTAGATCAGTAAACGGTGACTGAGAACGTTATCATACCATGTGCCTGTGGTACACCAGCGCTTAGAACACTGTCTCAAGTAGATCAGTAAACGGTGACTGAGTGGGTTATCATACCATGTGCCTGTGGTACAGCAGCGCTTAGAACACTGTCTCAAGTAGATCAGTAAACGGTGACTGAGTGGGTTATCATACCATGTGCCTGTGGTACACCAGCGCTTAGAACACTGTCTCAAGTAGATCAGTAAACGGTGACTGAGTGGGTTATCCTACCATGTGCCTGTGGTACTCCAGCGCTTAGAACACTGTCTCAAGTAGATCAGTATACGGTGACTGAGTGGGTTATCAAACCATGTACCTGTGGTACTCGAGCGCTTAGAACACTGTCTCAAGTAGATCAGTATACGGTGACTGAGTGGGTTATCATACAATGTGCCTGTGGTACTCCAGCGCTTAGAACACTGTCTCAAGTAGATCAGTATACTGTGACTGAGTGGGTTATCATACCATGTGCCTGTGGTACACCAGCGCTTAGAACACTGTCTCAAGTAGATCAGTATACGATGACTGAGTGTGTTATCATACCATGTGCCTGTGGTACACCAGCGCTTAGAACACTGTATCAAGTAGATCAGTAAACGGTGACTGAGTTGGTTATCATACCATGTGCCTGTAGTACACCAGCGCTTAGAACACTGTCTCAAGTAGATCAGTAAACGGTGACTGAGTGGGTTATCCTACCGTGTGCCTGTGGTACACCAGCGCTTAGAACACTGTCTCAAGTAGATCAGTATACTGTGACTGAGTGGGTTATCCTACCATGTGCCTGTGGTACACCAGCGCTTAGAACACTGTCTCAAGTAGATCAGTATACTGTGACTGAGTGGGTTATCATACCATGATCCTGTGGTACACCAGCGCTTAGAACACTGTCTCAAGTAGATCAGTATACGGTGACTGAGTGGGTTATCATACCATGTGCCTGTGGTACACCAGCGCTTAGAACACTGTCTCAAGTAGATCAGTATACTGTGACTGAGTGGGTTATCATACCATGATCCTGTGGTACACCAGCGCTTAGAACACTGTCTCAAGTAGATCAGTATACGGTGACTGAGTGGGTTATCCTACCATGTGCCTGTGGTACACCAGCGCTTAGAACACTGTCTCAAGTAGATCAGTATACTGTGACTGAGTGGGTTATCCTACCATGTGCCTGTGGTATACCAGCGCTTAGAACACTGTCTCAAGTAGATCAGTATACTGTGACTGAGTGGGTTATCATACCATGATCCTGTGGTACACCAGCGCTTAGAACACTGTCTCAAGTAGATCAGTATACGGTGACTGAGTGGGTTATCCTACCGTGTGCCTGTGGTACTCCAGCGCTTAGAACACTGTCTCAAGTAGATCAGTATACGGTGACTGAGTGGGTTATCCTACCATGTGCCTGTGGTACACCAGCGCTTAGAACACTGTCTCAAGTAGATCAGTATACGGTGACTGAGTGGGTTATCCTACCATGTGCCTGTGGTACTCCAGCGCTAAGAACACTGTCTCAAGTAGATCAGTATACGGTGACTGAGTGGGTTATCATACCATGTGCCTGTGGTACACCAGCGCTTAGAACACTGTCTCATGTAGATCAGTATACGGTGACTGAGTGGGTTATCCTACCATGTGCCTGTGGTACTCCAGCGCTTAGAACACTGTCTCAAGTAGATCAGTATACGGTGACTGAGTGGGTTATCCTACCATGTGCCTGTGGTACTCCAGCGCTTAGAACACTGTCTCAAGTAGATCAGTATACGGTGACTGAGTGGGTTATCCTACCATGTGCCTGTGGTACTCCAGCGCTTAGAACACTGTCTCAAGTAGATCAGTATACGGTGACTGAGTGGGTTATCCTACCAAGTGCCTGTGGTACTCCAGCGCTTAGAACACTGTCTCAAGTAGATTAGTAAACGGTGACTGAGTGGGTTATCCTACCAAGTGCCTGTGGTACACCAGCGCTTAGAACACTGTCTCAAGTAGATCAGTATACGGTGACTGAGTGGGTTATCCTACCATGTGCCTGTGGTACACCAGCGCTTAGAACACTGTCTCAAGTAGATCAGTATACGGTGACTGAGTGGGTTATCCTACCATGATCCTGTGGTACACCAGCGCTTAGAACACTGTCTCAAGTAGATCAGTAAACTGTGACTGAGTGGGTTATCCTACCATGTGCCTGTGGTACACCAGCGCTTAGAACACTGTCTCAAGTAGATCAGTATACGGTGACTGAGTGGGTTATCATACCATGTGCCTGTGGTACACCAGCGCTTAGAACACTGTCTCAAGTAGATCAGTATACTGTGACTGAGTGGGTTATCCTACCATGTGCCTGTGGTACACCAGCGCTTAGAACACTGTCTCAAGTAGATCAGTATACGGTGACTGAGTGGGTTATCATACCATGTGCCTGTGGTACACCAGCGCTTAGAACACTGTCTCAAGTAGATCAGTATACGGTGACTGAGTGGGTTATCATACCATGTGCCTGTGATACACCAGCGCTTAGAACACTGTCTCAAATAGATCAGTATACTGTGACTGAGTGGGTTATCCTACCATGTGCCTGTGGTACACCAGCGCTTAGAACACTGTCTCAAGTAGATCAGTATACGGTGACTGAGTGGGTTATCATACCATGTGCCTGTGGTACACCAGCGCTTAGAACCCTGTCTCAAGTAGATCAGTATACGGTGACTGAGTGGGTTATCATACCATGTGCCTGTGGTACACCAGCGCTTAGAACACTGTCTCAAGTAGATCAGTATACTGTGACTGAGTGGGTTATCATACCATGTGCCTGTGGTACTCCAGCGCTTAGAACACTGTCTCAAGTAGATCAGTATACTGTGACTGAGTGGGTTATCCTACCATGTGCCTGTGGTACACCAGCGCTTAGAACACTGTCTCAAGTAGATCAGTATACTGTGACTGAGTGGGTTATCCTACCATGTGCCTGTGATACACCAGCGCTTAGAACACTGTCTCAAGTAGATCAGTATACTGTGACTTAGTTGGTTATCCTACCATGTGCCTGTGGTACTCCAGCGCTTAGAACACTGTCTCAAGTAGATCAGTATACGGTGACTGAGTGGGTTATCCTACCATGTGCCTGTGGTACACCAGCGCTTAGAACACTGTCTCAAGTAGATCAGTATACTGTGACTGAGTGGGTTATCCTACCATGATCCTGTGGTACTCCAGCGCTTAGAACACTGTCTCAAGTAGATCAGTATACTGTGTCTCAAGTAGATACTGCTGCGATATGAAAATCTTTTGAAAGTGACGTGAAACACCATACAAAAACAATAACAACCATTTCTGAAACTCTATTTAATGCTCTTTCCATTTTCTCGAGATATTGAGGAAAGTTATATGATAATAATGTAATAAAAACTGCATTGTATTCAAAGGTTTTAAAAAAATAATTTCTGTGCTACTTCTACAATCAAGTTGCCTCAAGTTTTTGGTCATATAAAATTAATGACAGATGTGGGATAAACATATTTATTTAATCCAACATCTGTTATCATATTTTTGGCTCATATATGTATACGTATCATAAGAGGTGATAGATAGTTGGTACAACACATTCAGAGCAAACGATTTACATGATAAACCAAACAAAATCTTGAATACCGATGAAACGTGTATACCGAGTGATGTCCGCGTTCCCCGGCCACATTACTGCCTGGGAAACAGCATTTAACTGTAATGTTTTATAGAAGTGCATCAGGGCAAAAGATGCCACCATTTTTCTTTTCAATGGACTAGTATTTTAGTCCCAGAACCTCGCTGAACATCATAGTATTATATCATTTGTAATCATGAATTTCATATTAAGTTCAGTAGTGTGAGAGAATATAAATTTAGAACGACGATATAACACGGATAGCCCGTTAGTGGTGACGTTCAAAATTGAGTATTAGTTTGGTGTTTGTCTAGTTCATATTTAATTGGTTACATTTATTAGTTTCTGATTGTTAAAACTATCTGAAATAAATAAATTTCAGTTATTTCGTTAATTTCTTTCATTTTGTTACCATAATAAACAGAACATTTATTAGTTGATTTAACAGTTTATACGTAGGCATTGAAATGGTGTGTGAAAAAACGTTTAACTATATCTGAAGCATTTATTGAATTTGCCTCTATCTTTGTTTTAACTTGCTGAACGATTTAGGAAACTAATTTTCCTTCAGTTTCACCAATGAATTTTTGTTTGCTGTGCTCTGACCCAGTATTTTTCATGCGGGTAAGAAGCTAGCTATTGTTTCCATTAGCCAAAATTTGATTTTTTAAACAAAAATGGACTGAAATCATGAAAGTCAATAAAAAGTTTGGGTAGCTGCAATTGTGAGGGAGTTGATAGGAGCATGGCAAACATTTTTTTAAGAACGGCACAACCACATATGAATTGTAACTGTCTGTCAGGGCCAATGGAAAAGTCAATGTGATGTTTTTGAGATGTTCCCTGAGGACAGAGTAAGCGCTTATATCACGTAATCCGTTAATGGCGTAGTTGATTCTTTATTGGTGCTTCCAAAGTCTTTTGAAAATTGTTCATACCCATGTAACAGTGAACTAGTTCAAGAAATGGTTGGCTTATGTGTTCAGAGAGAATACTTTTCTTTCAGTTAACATATTTTCTAAAATAGTTTATGCATTTAGATTAGTGTATGCAGCGATTGTTTCACTAGTGATCCGCTATTGGCACATTCATTGTATTATGATTTGTTTTATACATCTTACACATTTCAATTCAATATTTTATCAAATTATGATGATTTTGATCAATTTAGCACTTGGTACCTTTTTGCATTAAACAAATGTAAAATAAGTTCAGTGCTTACACGAGCCATATGGCATATTGTACCTTTTTGCATGGTAATATTTTCATAATTGATGGTTAAAATTAAACCAAAAGGTACCATGTGTCAAATAGCACCTTCTTGCTCTGACAAAAAGATGATTTTTTCAACATCTTGAAACTGAAATGTGATCAAAAATGTGCTCATTGAAACTATTTGCAATATAATTGTAGTCATAATGACATTTAATATAATATTTTTTTTATATTTAAAACATAATCAGTTAATGTTTAAATGCGATAAAAATAAAGTTAACTATACTAGCAAACAACTATAATATTGAGCCATGCCAAGTCTAAAACTGTTCTTCTCAGTACTGCAATGTCATTTGAAACTAGGCTCTGAAGTCAGAAGACTGTTTGTATGAAGTGCTTCATTTCATTCGTCCTTTAAGCTGCTTTCGCACCAGTGGTCTAGTTGTCTGCAAAGTATCCATGGAAATCTTCCTACATGATTCTTTTTATGCACAGAGTAATCTGTCTTTTTCTTCTGAAAGGAATCATTGCCAACTTGTCATAGCAATGTCTTATATCAGACATTACCATTTGTGAAGTTTGACCTTTTGACGACTGGCTTTACATGGAAATCTTTCCTCACTTTTATCCATTTAATTATCAGCCAGTTGCAGGGATGAACAGTGTGTTGGTACCAACGATTTGAAGTCCAAAACATGATCATAACACATTGGTTCAGCAATATATGGATTTTTCTTTTATGTATTAGACTGTTATGGTACAAAGATGGATGTATTTTCGTAACTGTTTCAATGGTAAAGTGAACAGAATCGCACTCCATCTGTGACCAGACTGTAAAAAAAATATGATTAAATGTTTGTTAAGTCTGGGCTATTTGCGACATTGTATAAGAGGCATCAGAATAGTTTGTGCACTTGATGCGGTGTGAGCAGTGCAGCTTACTTTGATTAAACTGACTATATTAGACCCTCGGAGTACCATCAGCACGTTTGCACACTTTTTCAAATTTATGTCAATCAGAAAATGCCTTTCTTTAGTCCTTTTTTGGTATATTAATGATACCGTGAAGTCCTGCTAATCTAACCTCCTGACGGGACTCGAACCGGTGACGGCTTCTCATGCACTGTTTGATGACAGAATTGAGCCAGAAGTCAAAAGTGGGTGGGCCTTGGCGTTGTGATTAGCGAACTCAGGAAGGACTTGTGCATAAAACCGTTTAGTAACAGTAGTGTGTTCAGGTACACTGTACTGGCAATTGTGCCACACTTCCATCTGCATCGTAATATAAGGCATTCTTTACACGTTTCAATCTTAGTTCTCCTTGCTATTTGAGGTCTTTCCCCATTTTACCTATCCAAACTTATCATTTTCTTTTACTTCCAGTTCAAATACTGATACCCATGTTTCACCACCAGTACACAACTCGTACAGCCACCTAAGGTCACAACCACCGTACCTATCTAAATATTCTTGAGCCATTCTAACCCGCACCATCTTTTACTCAGAAGTCAAACGATGTGGTATCCATCTAGCACAAACCTTCCTAAGATTCTGTTAATATAAAAAACCCACCGCCAACAAACTTAAGTCACATATCTAGGAAATATCCTCCACAGTGTATCTTGCGTTTATTGATATGTTCCTTCACAGCAACACCATCTTTCTCACTAAACGGCCATCCCACACTGGGGTCATCTTTAACACTGTCTCTACCAGTTTTAAAACATAGTGACCAGTTTGCAACTGTACAATACCCAAGAGCACTTTCCCCTTAAACTTTGTCCAAATCCACTTTACTATCTGTGGGCAAAATAATTAACAAGGTCTGTATTTTGATATACGCCCGTTGCTCTTCTATGACCATTTTCACCTGATTTACTAAATTTCCGAATGATAATGAAAACATAGGCAAGACAAACTTAACTGTCATGATTTACATGTGCAGATTTCTAATCACTGAAAATTAATAACACTTCTATACATATGCAAATTACAATTATTGAAAAAATAATGGAGATACAGACCAAGTGCACGGAGTTTCAAATGTCCCTTGTAACGATATATATGCTACAGTAACGTATTGGTTTCCTTTTTGTCCTTCACAAGAGTCTGAATAGTAAATGATTTTTATAACAGATCTCTGGATACTGCACAAACGGACACTGTGCTCCTTTTTATAAATTTTACTGTTTCGCATGAACCCCCTTTTCTTAGTGTCTTATCCCATAAATGACATCGAAGAATACACTGTCATACTTGATTGCACGCCTGCTGTTTATTTGTTGTAAACAAAATTTGCTGAAACAAGATGCTATCTTATCTAAATAATTACTAATTGCATGCTGGTTAACATATTAGTCTGTGCTAAAAGATACCCTGTCATCAGAAAAAGTAATACAATATACTTTATAACATTGTTTTAATGAATTCAAAAAGGTACCATTTGGCAAATGGATCTTTATTACATTGAAAACAACATATGTCTACAAACACTTGATGCAAGAAGGTACCATTTGTCATATGGAACCTTTTTGCATTATATTTATATCGAAAATATAAAAAAATGATTTATGCAAAAAGGTACCATATGACATATGGTACCATTTTGCACAAACTGCAGCTCACTTTGAATCTTTTTGCACCAAACATTTTTGGGATACGCATTTGGTACTATATTGCATTATGCAATATTACCCCTTAGTTTTAAAAATATGGCTTAAATCTTTTTACACAATCAAGATTATATTATATTGTTGCAGAAATATGAAAAAGTCAAATTCTCCATAAATGTTGTTTGGCACCTTCTTGCACCAATGGGACGATCTATATTACTTGACGCATTACCAGATAATAAACTGTATAAACTAACATTGCTTTTATTAATACATTGTAACAATTTATATTGTTGTAAGCGTGCTATATATAAGATAACATATTTGATTCAATTTTGATTTCGAAATTATTTGTTTAACTTCAGATCTCTTGGCTGATATGCAAGACAGACAGTCAATGCCTTCTTGTGGATTCCCGTGCCCCATCTGTGGAAAATTATTCTCACACAAGAAGAACATTCCACCACACATGAAGATACATACCGGAGAGAAACCGTTTAGTTGCGACCAATGCGGGAGATCGTTCACGCAAAAAGGAACGCTGAGATCTCATATGTTGACCCATTTTAAATAAATTGTGATCAACGACAGAGTGTGTTATTCTCGTACAATATAACATTTAAAAGTCATCCTTGATTTCAATTTTTCGGCCAGTTGGCCTTCAACAAGGAAATATTCTTATAATTTTAGCAGCATATCGCCTGTTTGTATATTCAATCATTACAAACAAACCAGATGTCATAGTTCTGTGTTATTAAGTCCCTACTATATTCACCGAAGGCGATTTTAGGTATACATTCAATCTTTCCTTATGTCTGTCCTTTAGTCAAATATTGAATTTGAAAAAAATTACTATTCACATTATTTTAAAGTAGATAGGACTAATATTGTGGTTGCTATTACAACAAAAAACTAAAATTTGAAAAACAGGGCCTATATATAGATCCTATGATAACTTAAAAAGTATTAAGGTAGATTTTTAAAAGTTTACATTGTAATATACAGGATAAAAGAAACCATGCTCACTGTTTAATTGGTCAAATGGGACCGAAGTTATTTATGATGATAATTTTAATTTTAGGTTAGTTATTCTACCTTGTAAATTATTTATGTGATCAAGACTTTGCGGACTGACATCCGGCTTTTTTATTTTAACAGCTCATTAAAGTAGTAAAACACAGCGATATATTATTTTGGCCATTATCCATCATAACTTTGAGTCTAAGAATCGGACTGAGACTCAAGTCTTAAATTTTTGTAAACATACAATTTTAGGTTAAAATTTGACTCTGTAATATTTTCTGTTAAATAATCATTAAAACTTCCTGTATTTGCAAATATATATATAGTAATTGCCTTGTTTAATAAAAGTTAACTGAATATTAAATATTTGACATTTTGAGCGAGTCTAAATCTCAGACTCAAAATATTGACGAATTTAGGTCCAGGACTGCATGAACATCTTTGTGTTCAATACGTATGGTCATTTCTGGGGTGACGGTCAGTCATTTAAAAACAGTTTAGCATTATAACTTTTTTACGTAACCTTGGTCTCATTTCGCCAAGCTTCTGAGTCTAATGTATGGACTCAAACTCAAATTTGATTTTTTTTGTAAACCTTTTACGCCTCACAACATAGTTAAGCCCCTTTTTGCCCACAGTAACATGATTTTTACGCTGAAAAACAAGGCCTATGTAATTTGGTTTTGAAATATTTTCAAAATGGTTCATAGTACATGTAGTTGTGTTGTCTTGCTGCAGATGAGTAGTGCAAAAGTTTGTATAGCATATATTGCAATAAGACAACACTGGTGTTAAAAAGGTGACTTTTATAGGATTTTAACATATTCATGTATTATGATCATTTGAGATCTTCTTTTTTAAAAAAATCTCAGGTTGTCACTGCACTCTCTGTTAAAAGAAACGAACGTGGTCAACCTACCAGTTATTGTGCGTTTTATGTGGGTATACATTTCTGCTGTGAAAAACAATTATATTTGGAATTCTGTTTTTACCATGGAAATCTTAGACCTTATTTTATATTAGAACAAAGAATAAAATTCAACTGTGAAGTGAAAACTCAAAAATCATGGAGAAATGTAATTCTCTGTTTTTGTTATGTTACATTATTGCAATGTTGCTGCAAAACAAAATCTGATTGGTTTTTCGCAGTGCTCGAGAAAGTATGACGCAATGTTACATTAAATAATATTTTACAGGTGTCACTTAAGAATTATCTTCCTTACATGGTGATAGCAAGATTATTGCGACCCAAAAAATTAGAGCTGTGTAAATCTGCTGAGCATTATTTTTTTTATTGAAAATGCATAAAATTGTCGTATTTCCTTGTAGATATGAGGACATAAAAATCTTTCTGCCACGTTTGGGTGACATTGGGTACTGTTCGATGACTATCACCAGTTTAAAGGTGCGAAGTGACACACTGCAACAAATAGACAGAAATGTCAATGGACAGAAATGTCAAAAATGAAGGTCTCACCTAAGAATTACCTCCCTTACATTACGGTAGCAGTACGCCAAAGAAATTAGAGCTGTGTAAAGTGGTTGGACAATTATTTTGTTGAAAATGCATAAATGTCATTGTTCTTTATGCATATGGGAACATTAGAACGTTTTCATGTTTTCTACCAAGTTTGGATGACATTGGGAACGGTTTGATATATCAGTTTAAAGATGCGTAGTGATACACTGCAACAAATGGGCAGAATTGTCAAAAATGAAGGGGTGCCATCAAACCATCGAAATTGCGAAAAAGTAACCTGGTCAACTTCATGTGTTTTTCTGCATATTTGGACCAACAGAGGACTATCTATTTGCACAAGGCACTTTTAGAACCATTGATAATGTATCAAGTGTTCTAGAAGTGCATGTATCTATATGTAAAACAGTTCAAATTAATTGTGTGAGAGACGCGAAGGGATGCCATCGAACAATCGAAAATGTGAAAAAACATCTTTGTCAACCCATATAGCAAACCTCATTATAATTTAACCTTATTGTAAAAATATCGAATTTGTGGCGCCTGTTTAAAGGAAAATTACCATATCTGCTTAACATAGATATAAACAGACTTAATAAATGTTAATGGCAGGTGAAATCGGCATTGTCATCAAATCAATTTAAAAATACATTAAAGTGTAAGCCCACCATTGATTTAGCAAATACAATGAAATTTCATGCTTGTGATTAATTGAAGAACTCAAAGAAAAAAGGGAAACTTACATTTTATTGTTTGTCAACGTCTGTACTACCAAAATATGATGAGAGAAATAGGGATTATGTAACATTCAAGATATATGTTTTCCGTTCAGTGAGTACACTGTTGACAAAGTGAAAGTAGACATCAGAAATCATGAACACATAAACCAATTTCTAAGCATTGATCTTTTTTACTAAATTCACAAAATGACATTGCTTTCGATAACACATCAGATATGCCATTCATATAAAAAATGAACATTACAATAAGGAAAATGCATTTTAAAGAGAAAAGATTATTTATAACCGCCATTATGCGACTACCCCATGGAAAAATTTCTTTTTTCCATATGTGAAACTATGCGTCACCATGCGATTTGGGTTATGTTTTTCATGCTGCCATTTGGTGAATGAAGTGCTTTTTTCAAAATATATATATAATATTATCAATATTGCCGTGTGCCCCTTTCAAGCCACGTTAAATGGGATACCTGATTTCTGCAGTTGTCTGAGATTAATATAGAAAATAGGGTTGATAGTGATATATATATATATATATATATATATAGTTAATTTGTATCATATAAAATTATGAATAAAGTTATTTCTTTTTTTTCAAATATGTTTTGTTCGATTCAAATATTTACAAAATTTTGCATGTATCATTTACAACACTGACATATTTTAGACAGAATACACAAATAATATAACCCACTCATACTATTACAATAACATATATTTTTTATTTTTTTAATGTTTGTTTTTCAGAAATATGCTTTGTCTAATATAAGACTATTCACATATCGCTTGTAATATTCATGTATTGTGAACCTAAAATATAGTGGCCACTAAAGTTACAAAACAAAAGTATTTATTTAATGCAAACACTTTTTCATTTTCTTTCCCATATTCCACTGAATACCAGAATGTGCCTCAATTTTACAAAACAGGTTTCTTCGTTGATACAAGATTTTATAAATCGTCATCTCATTTCAGTCAAACGTATAATTGGTCGACTTTGATAAACACATTTCAATAAACATGATGTATGTGTCTTTATGGTAACGTTGTCAAAATATTATGGTAGATATATTAATATTTTATAATATTTTATTCATGATATATATATTTATTTATGATATTTAGTTATGTATGATGGTTTGTTAAATGTTAGAAAAAAACCTTAATTATGCTGTAGGGCTTGATACAAACATATATGTTATTTTGACATAATATCATTGTATTTTGGATAATGCTTTAATACATCAATTAACTAGTTATGCTCTAACTGCAGTGAATCCAGCATCACCGACGGCGACAATGAGACATGACCAAGGTCAACATCAACCTGAAATGCAGCCAACGCCTAATCCATCTGCTTTCGATCTCGGAATAGCGAAACACGCATGCCCATTCTGTAATAAGGCATTTCTGTACAAATCGAAGCTTAATGTGCATTTGAGAATACATACCGGAGAGAAACCTTTTAAGTGTATGACATGCGGAAAGGCTTTTTCAGAAAAGCGTTCCTTAAAGGTTCATTTGTTGAAACATACTCACTAAAGGATTAAAAGTCTACTTACATATATTTCAAAATATATGTGTCAGTTTTATTAAAATGTAAAAATTAACCTGGAAACATGTAAAAGTAAAGAAAAAAAATATAAGCAAAAACGACGAATTTCTATAAATCTTGGCTAAATCGTTTAAGTACAGTATGTTTTATTTCTGGAATACACTCCCCGTAATAATGTTATACCTTAAACTTTCTATTAACAGTATATACGGATATTATGTCAAATTTTAGCTCAACACCATTTTTTTAAAAGCATATATTTACATTGAGCAAATATAAAATTAAGACAAACCAAAATGTATTCAAATATTTAATTTCTTTGCAATTGGGAATCACTCTAGTAAATGCCTGAATAGCTGCTTTTCCTGCCAATTTATGGTCGTTTCGGACTAACAATGCTAAATATATTTTAATTACATCTGATTTTATGACAGAAATGAACATATCAATTTGTATTTTAAGATATTTTCAAATATTTCCAAGACTGGTATTACGTCACTAATGAAGAAGCAGACGGTAATATTATGAGGGTAGTATCTTCATATGACAAAGATTTATTGGATTCATGATGATGAGTAAAATTCGATTTCAAAATTGCTTTGTGTTTCTTTCATAGAATAGGTACATCTATTCTATACCTGTAAATGTAGAGGTAATCGCGTACTCCAGATACTACCACGTGACCATGCACTATATAGATCATATAAAATATTTTATATTGTACACTTCAAAATTCAAGGTAGCGAATAAAATAAGAGACGTTGAGGTATCCCGAATAACTGTCACTGCAACTTCCTTCGTTTTGAACTCGCAGTTTATTTATTTAAAACATCTTATTTTTCTTTACTCTTTTGATAAATTCATTTTGATTGAGGAATAGAATAATAAAATCAATTTACGTTATTTTGTTAATTATTCAAATGTACTGAATTCGTACGTTTTGTTGTGAAAATCATATTGTTTTCACCAGAATACATACTCATACAATATATTCCCATATTGCACAAAACACTGTAAAATAACCTTATAGTATCTTATATATATATATCATTGTAACAAAGTTAACATTTTTACACATAAAATGACTACACATAACCCTTAAGCTTTAACAATACTCTTTATGTACAGGTACGGTAATTACATGTAATTACATAAATGATAGTGAACACTTTTTATATGCAGACTGCACAGTATAAAAGGGTCAGTTGTATTGGTTATTTGAGAGAGGAAGATGTGTTGTGTTGCATAAAGGTCTGGGACCTTACATAGAGATCAGAATATGAGATTGTTAAGATGGAGTTTAATGCTGCAAGAGTACAAATTTCACATCAGGCATATTGAAGGTAAAAAGAATGCAATTGCAGATATGTTATCCAGGGCATAAAAATATTAATTTGTGTTTATATTAAGATAATAAGTTATTATCTTTTGGTTGGGGGAGATGTAACAAAGTTAACATTTTTACACATAAAATGACTACACATAACCCTTAAGCTTTAACAATACTCTTTATGTACAGGTACGGTAATTACATGTAATTACATAAATGATAGTGAACACTTTTTATATGCAGACTGCACAGTATAAAAGGGTCAGTTGTATTGGTTATTTGAGAGAGGAAGATGTGTTGTGTTGCATAAAGGTCTGGGACCTTACATAGAGATAGGAATATGATTTGTTGAAGTTGAATGCAAGATGAGGCGAGAATGATGATATGAAGTTTGGTGAGTGAAACATTGATAATATTTAATATTGCTGGAATTATGGTTTTGTCTTATATTGGGTATTGCACAAATTCAAATAACTTTCGCGATGTAATACAACGTTGATATGTAAATACTATTTATGCGAGAAAATTATTATTAAATTCATCAATACCATTTCTATATAGTAAAAGCAATTTCCTTTAACTTATAGAAATATCTCCTCCTTTTTGGTCTTGGTGAAAAATGGATGGAATGTCGATTCGTAGACCATAAAATTACGAAGTACCAAGATGAATACATATTGATTCTATGGTGGACAAGAATTCCCAAAATGTCAGCTTGTTAGAGAATGGAACTATGAGACGTGAAAAACAGTTTATATATTATTATGTAATTGGATACACGAAGCATATAGATTCCATGGTGACGTAAAATTCCACGACTCGATATGCTATGATATAGCATTTATTCTATGAAGATGTGAAGTGCATAAATTATAAGAAATATTAAACAATTATACGAGAGTGCAGAAGTGACATAAAGTCTAGCATTTTATGATACATGTATATGCTACTAGTTGTTGTGTTACAATATATTACAGTTTAGGCTGTTTGAGAGAGGAAAATTGATATATAATATATCCATATATTGTCATACATTATATTTTTCTTGAATCCACATTTTCTCTTCTTTAACTGTCTCTAACTTTTCTATCTAACTATCTCTCTGATTTATTAAATTGAATTAAATTACATAAATTTATACCGGTGTAATAGTTGTTTATGATAACAATATCTTTACTGAACAAAATGACAACATAAACATTGTCGCAATCATGTTCACATGCATAGAAGCTAGTATGTAGTTGGTACGTTTGTATGTAATTGGTACGTTAGTATGTAATTGGTATGCTAATATGTAATTTGTACGTTAGTATGTAATTGGTACGCTAGTATGTAATTGTTACATTAGTATGTAATTAGTACGCTAGTATGTAATTGGTACGTTAGTATGTAATTGGTATGCTAGTATGTAATTTGTACGCTAGTATGTATTTGGTACGCTAGTATGTAATTGGTACGCTAGTATGTAATCGTAACACCTTACACAATGTAAACTTTTGAATAAACATAATTTACATTTTCATTTGTGCAGACATTTATTAACGTTTCTTTAAACTTGTATATTTTACATCGATTATGTAACAACAAGTTCTTACAACTTAGACAAATCACGCTCGAAACCATCCAGGGAAGAACAAGTACTTAGCATATGCTACAAAATGGTCCGGCTCTAATAAACACACAAGGCCTAAGCGAAGGATCGAATCCACGACCCATCAATATTGGATACGATGTCTTACCACTAGTACCGGACCACAAGCTCCGCATTTATTACTGTCATACTTCAATTTCTTTATCATTTCGCATTTTTGTTAATATGGATAACACTTTACGATGCATTGATTTAATGGGGTTTTACGCCATTTTCAACACATGTCATGCTATGTTTAGCATATCCAGTTTATTGGTTGAGGAATACCTTAGGATGATTCTAAATATATAACCATCTTCCTTCCTTACCTAATATTTGGACCGAACTCGTCTGGAACCATCGAAATAAGCCGGTTAGAGATATTCCTTAGACAACTCAGTTAAGGAGGATCCCTCAACTTTTTATAGGTTATAGATAACATCCTGTTTTAATGATGAAAAAACTCGATGAATCAATCTGAATATAACCATCGTTCTGTCACAAGTAATCGGTCAACCTTCTTACATAAATATTTTGGACAGGGCTGGATTTAATGAAATTACATGTAGCGAACATACAGAATCGCTGAAGCAACGAAGAATATATTTAAAGTATTAAGGAAAGATGCTAATAGATACGATATATTTTCTAGAGAAATTCCAGCATGGGACAATCGTATAACTAATGACGTTGATGCTGACAGAGGTTGCAGGTTCGATCCCACACTCGACCGACTGCCGGTCATAAACATCCCAAAAGTAGTTCTATTTTAGGAGACGGACTCAAGAATGGTTCACAAAAGCTGCGAGCTGGCTTCCCAGTCGAGCTCAAATAAACTTGTATAAATACAGCTATTCACAGTATAAATAACAGTATAAATAACGTGTCCATTGTTTTACGCCCTTGAGAAGCTCTACAATAATACACTTACGCATTTCCACACCTTGCCCTCATGTTCCAAGTCACGAGAGTTATAGACGGGACGACCACGCCTTTTCAGAACGAGACTAGGAGCGCACCAATACACGTTAGCGTCCATAGAGAGAACATGGCGTCCTTGAATAGTGATCGAGATATCAGTCTCAGTCTAACTTTTCTCATTTGTTGGCAATTTAATTAAATTAAACAAAATAACTAAAGGACGCAAGGATATTGTGTAGGATATGATCATGGTCTGGAAGGCAAGTATTGTTTTATTCAGTTTTGCTATTGATACATTATGTATCTTATTTTCAATCATATTTCTCTACCACTGTGGATTATGACCTGACTACTTGAGGGGTTTTCAATTCTCGATAAGTTAAAATAAAAGCATTTTAAGTCCCTAGAGCATCGCATTCTATTTTGTACCGATGGACAGATCATAGTTAGATTATAATTATTATGTTTGTGTTGTGAATAAATGGATTTAATTTGTGTATATAAAACAACCATGGACAAACCTGACGAACAGTCGAGATTAAAAAGAAGTGGAGCGCGTGTTCGAGTGGTCGAGCACCGAAACCATAATCGGAGGGCCATGGCTATGTGTGGTGTCCTTTAGAAAGACACTTTTCCGCATATGCTTAGAACTGGTTTTAACCAGAAAGAATTCGGTGTGATTTGCATAAGTTGTAAGAACTTATTTCACAATCGAAATAAAATGAATAAGTTTAAACTATAAAAAACGTCAAGAAATTAAACAACAAGACCCTAGAGCTTATCCATTGTGTTCAGCGGAATCGAGAAGAATTTCAAATGAACAACTAGTCTATCCCAGAACCTGATATCTCCCGATTCAGGTCTATTAACCACCAGTGAAACAACAGAGAATTCTATATTCATAGCAATTGAACGCTATCTAAACTGACATCATTGAAACTTGACCAATCAACGTGATCACATGTGGCTTTCCCAACATTTTTAATTAGCGGACCCAATCGGGAGAGCTGGGTTCTTTCTACCGACTTTGTTTAATAAAATGGATATACTGAAATTGTTTCTGGGTGGCGGGAAATTAGATGTTATTTCAACATGTGTTCTCTTGCACAGAGTATTTGATTTTTTCATTAATACAAGTATACTATCAGAAAATAATCCAGATGATCAAATTGAATTGATAGAAGAATCCGAGTACCAGTGTATTGATAAAAAGAATGTTGTTGATGGGCATTTTTTGGAAGGGGTTTGTAAGTTCTATAAGTTCATTGGTAGCTCAGATACAATCCCATACATTTTTGAATGGGATTTAACGCAATTTTAAACACATTTGAGTTTATATATGGCGTATCCAGTATTACTGTTGGAAGAAGACCTCAGAATGAATCTTGAGTATAACCACTGACCATCTGCAAGTAACTGGCCAACTTTCTCACATAAAGTTTTTTAACCGAGCGGGATTCGAAGCTACGACTTAAGCTGCGAGAGGTCAAGTGAAACCGTAAGTAGATAACTTGATCATGGAGGGCTCCCTTACATGTAAGTATCTAAGATCCATTACCATTAAAGACAGTAACAAAATGCGTCATGTTCTTTCCGTAAAGGTGCAATGTGACCAAGTCAGTTCAGTCTTTCACATGGACAGCATCACCTCAAATGGCAAATGGAAAATTCCAGATGTACCCATTCTTCTGGTATGCTACCAAACCACTTTTATAAATTTTGCCAGTCATTCAATTTTCACGAAATTGGAGGTTGATATCTGAAGGAGTTTCAAACATCGTACGAAGGAATAGTTACAATGTATGTAAAGACTTTTGAAGGACTCTCACCACTTTTATCTCCCTTGAGTACTCCGGACCGGATGAAGGGGCTAGAAATAAACATTTAGAATTCCTTTTTTTCTTTTTTAAGACTTTGTACTGCATTATTTTTTTTAAGTAAATTGTTAGTATTTTAGAAATCACCACTGAAATTTTTATGCTGATACCAGCATTCTGGGCAATTCTATGTCATTTCAGAATTGTTCGTTCGAACCGCATCGTGGACGAATAGATAACATATTATGATAGGTATCACAAAAGCATTGAATTTAAAAAAAACACACAATCTGGCCAAGGTATGCTTTTTCCAATTTATAATTGCATATCTTGAACCAATGAAGAATTTGAGCCCAGACACATACATTTTTGCACTGTGTTCTGGACATACATGTTACAATGAAGCCCTATGGGAAATGTTATAGTGGTGTGAGACGTTAAAAAGAAGTTACAACAACTGCGGCTATGGTGGCTGCGCATGAAAATATTTCTGGAATTAACATATTCACAGATGCAAGGCATTGCTGGAAGAAAAATGCATCATTCAGTGATGGTGTATTTATCGGACAGACAACAAATAAAATATTAGAAGAAGAAACTATATCAAAAGAAAATGGTCCATGTTCATAAAGGTACGCATAAATTGGAGTCACGAACATTGAACTGGCCTAATGTTTTTCATCACCCGAAGAAAACTAAAAATTGAAATATAACATTATGTTACCGACATTTAAATATCTCTTCATACCAATTCAAAATGCAAGTTTATATAAAATGAATCATGTATGTAATATAACTTTAAGGTTTCGCATGCTATTCAAGTTTTTGACCTTAAAGCCCCATTTGCCATATAAAAGCTACAAGATGACTCTGGGGCAGGTTTAATATAATTCAGTACATGATTCAAATCAGAGAACCTTTTTTTCAGAATTTCACAGCCATCAATGCATTGATTTGTTATCATGTTGCATACTACTAGATTATTGTCAATACATTCAATTGGCAAAATAATAATTTCCAATAGGTGCTCATTATATGCATTTTGAAAAAAGTTTAACTCCAACTGACAAAGAATTGTTATTCGAGGGAGATGTACTCTATACACATGGATCTGTGTATATTCACCATCAGCAGATAGATTAGTGTAGCGTTGTAATTTTATATTTTCCTGTTACAAATTTTACTACCCTGGCGGAAAATGTTGAGAAGACTGAATGGAAATAGGCTGAAACTATCAGATTAAAATAATAATTGCCTCCACTATTTAAATTATCGCCATTTACCTTATAAAATGATCGTGGTACGTCGATATGCAGTAATTACTGCCAGCTGTAAGTGCTTTTATGCTGAGAAATATACTTCTTTGTAGGATGTCAGACCTTGTATTAAGCCTAACTGTACTGTAGACAAAATACGTACCTGTCTTATTTCTGTTCGGACTAAGTAGATCTAGATCTGTTTTAAAATTTATTAACAAGACAAATGGCAATATTTTACAATGTCTGGTCGAAATAGAATTACAGTCTCTGAAAATTTCATACTTATGCATGCGAAAGTTTTAAAATGCCAAAATGACATTATTTTATTTGCTTTAGTCCTGACACATAGGTGTATTATGAGCGCGTGGTCCAGTGGCAGAGCACCGAACCCATGATCGGAGGGTTGTGAGTTCGATCCTCCGTTACGGCTATATGTGGTGTCCTTGAGCAAGATACATTTTCTGCATATGCTGGTTCTACACAGGAAGACTAAGAGCATGATTTGTCTAAGTTGTAAGAACTTGTTTCACAATCGAAATAAAATAAATAAGTTTAAACAAGGACTTGTATCTCTATATAATTCCTTGGTTTAAACTGTTTATGTAATGAAGAAAACGTGACGGTTAAAGGCCCATCGTCGGTAGCAGCTTCATGCTTTATAGGCGGGGCTTATCACTAGAAGTCGACAAGTTTACATCAGTTATTTGATAATACTCATGTCAAACATAAGCTGTATCTACCAGCATAGCCATAGAGGATACTGCCTGTTGCAAGTTAACATACTTTCTAAATTTCGTGTAAATATATTTGATTGATATTAGGGAAGTTAAGCTTTATTGTACTGCAGGTTCCTCAGTATTATGGGTTGAAATCAAGGTTTCCCCAGATTTACTACAGCAAACACAGCACTCAAATATATTGCAATGGACATCTTATCTTCATGCATTATAAACAACATTGCTAGTTAGGTACATCGCATTTACAGTTTCATGCTGGGTTACATATAACACATCTCTGGTCATGATCAAAGAGATAAAAAGAAATTATTTGGGTCAAGTATCATAGATTAGTACATTATTTACTTAGAGAGAATGAAACTATTTATAAAAAATGGTTTATCTTATTTATTATGGACTAATATCAAACCGGCATACATGTTGTAATGACTTGTAAATAAATTGCTTGGACACAAGAAAAGGGCAAATAATTATTTGTGAGATAAAACATACAAAGATTGAAAATAAAACAAAAACCCCTTTTACATTGTAGAATGATCCATTCCATTTAGGTTCACAATTTCCCTGGCAAATCTTACAAATGGTAGAAAATCATGGACATACTTTGAACGTTTTGAGGTAACGGTTTCATATATTATTTCATTTATTTGATTATAATGAGTGTGATTTTGAGGATTATTTAGTCGGTCATTTAATGTTGATGAAAATAACTATACATAACAGAACATGAAGTAATATTTATTGTCAGATGGCAATCAGGACAAACATTGAGGCACAGATGAGGAAAATGGTGACGTGATTATGATGCTGATGATGATGATGAAAATAAATGCATCACTGTAGAACAGTTGGGATATTGTTTTCATGTCCGTTTATAACATTTCAACATCAGTTTTAGCTAGGTGAATGTTCATTTCCTAATCAAAGAAACAGTCATTTTCCAAAACGTAGATACAGATAATATAGGAATATGTTTCCAAATGTAGGAGTTTGGTTCCTACTTAACTATGTAAGAAAAAAAAGCAAAGAATATTGAACCAACCAAGATCTAAATTATGCCAAGTTGTGTTTTGAACCTAGTACATGGTTCATACACGAACATCCAAGGCCACCTATATAGCACTAAGTGTTTTTAATTTAAGGCTGTGATAGAAGAACAAGAAACAATAAAATGACATTAATTTGCTAAAACAAAACTTAAAGTTATTTACATCAGGAAGCTATTGTGAAGTATTGGATTCAAAACAATGATCAACCAAGGCTAGTGTGAATGGTTACTTATTTGTATCCAATTAAAAAAGCACGTATGCATGTATCTGAGATAAGCCATAAACTACAATGTATAATCATTTGAAAAAGGCAGAAACATTATGAAGATTAATCTTCCTAAACATGTAATTCACAAACTGAAAGCCAAACACATTATTCTACTGTAAGATATCAAACACTGCATTGCTCCTCACAAGTGGGTTATACACATCTCCAAGCAAGTGTTACTGTTTATATCACATGGCAGGGATCAACTGGGGTTCAAAATACAAATATTTAGCAAATTTTCCTTGATATTTCAATTTTGTAAGGACTACTACTACTTTATTTCAGGGAGCTATTGTGAATAAAGGGCATTTTTGTAAAGACAAAACATGTCCCTACAATTGTACCTTTTTTTTTTTTTTTTAGAAAATAATGATAACTTTATTACTATGTTTTACAGAAAAACATCTCCCAATTCAACATTGTTGCAAGAAAGTGCCACCATTTGAAATTAGGCTCCTCCCATTTCTTTTTATAGAAAAGTTTAACATCACAACTTATTTAACCTGCTAAGAGTGGATTTAATGTATTAGAGAATATTAGTGATCTTAAAATAGATGAAATAAAATGTAATGCCTCATGCTTCAATAATTGAGACGAAAAATGGTTACGTGTTGGACAAGTGTATATAAAACAATGGATGTGTGTATACAAGAACAATAAAAAACAACCGGAAGTCTGTAAGTAGTGTCAATAAATAAACACAAAACAATACTCCGAAATGAACTGAAAAAGGAGTTAAAAAACAGAGAGTTTATTGGGAGAACATCCGAGTTTGGCTTCGACAACGATATAAATGATTTATGCTAAATTCCGACGCAACCTTTATCAAGGAATTTTATTAATTGTATTTTTATACTTGAGTAAGAATAAAAACGAAGTCTTAAATGTTTTACTAAACACTTTACAACTATACTCTTTAAGGTTACAATTGAGAAAACTGTTTGACTGTTTATGTGTACCTATTTTGAGTTACACATACAGCGATTTATATAGCAAATATAAACAATAATGAATACTTTTATATCTACATATTTGTGGTAATATATGACGATTTACGTGATATAAGTCAAATAGAAGATACTATTCTGTTTTAGGCTTTAAAATATATGTTCAGTACAATATATAATGAAAATTTGTGTTAAAAGCTCCGTCATAATAAGTGATATATTTTAAGAACTTGGTATTTAGTCAAACCAGTGTCATTAACTAAAACTACCTTTCGGCCGAACAGGAATTGGACCGAAACGACCAGGATTAAGATAAAGAAGTTACTTCCCTTATTTTTACCTTATAAAATTTTGGCCAGAAGAGGTATCAACGACGTCTTTCATTTAATCGGTTATTCTGATTGGTGGTACGTTAGTTTGATGTAGATATGATCGGAATAACTAAACAGTAAGTATTAAACAGTGACAAACACTTCTTTGTTAGATATCAGGATTGTAGACCAAATTTTAACTCGTCTATTCTATGAATAGCCAAAGGGGAGTTTATGCGGCGTTGGCGCCGTCGTCTGCGTCCCACTTGCGTTAAAGTTTTGGTGTAAGTTGTTCATCAGTGTACATAGCTTGCAGTTGTATATCTATACATGGAACTTGCCATACCGTTGCATGTGTGTTTACTTAGAGGCAGTAGTAACATATCCGACTCAAGTTAAAAGTCAAGGTGCTAAAGATTAAATAAGGCCTACCCAGGGGTTGTGTTGATCTGTGGAACATGACCATTATTTTTTGGGATCAGGGGAACATTGGCCATTATTCTTATGGATCCAAGGCGTAATTTTCGAGATGTAGAGGAAATACTTTTGAGCATCTGGGGAAAAATGGCCATTACTTATAAGAGATCCAGGGAACATTGATCCCCCCCCCCTCGGAGTGTCGCTTTAATTTTGTCTAAAACTTTCTTTTTTTTTAAAAAATGACATGTAACGTATTTAATAAACCATTAGATTTATTGATTGATTGAATATTTAGCGTCATATTTATGCCATCGAGGGCTAACAGACGATCAGTTAACCTTACCACTGTTTATTTAGCGTCATATTTATGCCATCTAGGCTAACAGACGATCAGTTAACCTTACCACTGTTTATTCGGATTCTGAAAGGTTAACCATCTCCGCAGGTATCTATTAACTTTCCCACTTGAATCATCAATGTAAGACTAATGATAATGAGACACAATGTTGTATATCAATCGTCATGGAGACTGTTGCCAGACGGGGATTCACGACCCCTGGATTGATAGTCAGACATTTAACCGACTGAGCAAATTGGGCCCGGCAAACAATTAGAAGACCAATATGCTTTGCAGTTTGTGATTGTTGACTGCTGGAATATTCAGACATTTGTAATAAGGGACATTACGAAGACATACCAAAATGTTGCTTTTTATTGGTTAATATGGGTCCTCCATGGCTGAGTAGTCTAAGGCGCCGTCTCAAGATCACTTACCTCTCACCGCTGAGGTCATTGGTTTGAGAAGCGCTGCTCCAAAAACTTTTTGTGAGAAGGTTTTCAGTTACTTGCGGAAGGACGGTGGTTTTACTCAGTCTGAATCGGTCTGAGGTCTTCCTCCACCAGTAAAACTGGATATGCCCTATATAATCTTAAATGTGTTG
The DNA here is from genome assembly GCA_029582155.1 of Panopea generosa. Classification (NCBI taxonomy): domain Eukaryota; kingdom Metazoa; phylum Mollusca; class Bivalvia; order Adapedonta; family Hiatellidae; genus Panopea; species Panopea generosa. The sequence goes on along the minus strand of CM055904.1, from coordinate 56,813,859 downwards.
AAAATGGCTTAAACCAAATTAAAAAAACAAAAAAAATATTGATTTATAGATCTATAGCTCACTTGTTCAGACCAATACATAATGTTAAGCTAATTTTGTAAATTATACTGTTACACAATGATTTGAAAAAATGTAAGGTTGATCAAACATTAGAACTTTAATTTTCATAAATATAAATACTGTCGGGGTTCTCAACAGGAAAGAATGCAAGTGCTGGAGTAAGAGCGCGTAAATACGAGTATCTTCCAACACATTTTCAAGCACTGTGTAAGGCTTTCATTGAAATATATTTCATTAGTAAAACTTGCATTAATCAGTTAAAGTCATAATATTTAGTATGTAGCTTTTGTTTCATTTAGGCATTAAAATGAGAAAAGATATTCAACGAAAAATAGTGATTTAGAGGAAAGTGGAAAGTAATGTCAACATGCCCGATTAATCGAATCTGAAACTGATACCAGTAATTAACCATTTGAACGTCGTGTGTAATTAATACTGTACATAATGGTCAAGACTAAATTGTCATGTGTTAAATACAAACTGGTGAAAAGCCATTTGAGTGTCATTTGTGAAATGCAAAAATTTACAGATTATATAAGTGTAAAAGCAACACATCCACGTTTGAACTTTTTTTAAAAAAAAAAATTAATTGAGTTATGAGCACATTTCCCATACAAACATATGATCAATTAGCTGTATATGAGCATATAAACACAATCCGGAACAAAATGATGCCCAAATTATAATGCGTGACTAACACTTTATAAAACAAGCGTGTAACTCACCCGAGTAAAAAAAAATTGTCAAAATGACTTTCAAGGCAGGTAAAGTACACTACGCACTAAAACGTGAAGTTTTTTAATACGACTCGCATATTTCAATTTGAAGCCAAGTTGGAATCCTCGGCAATTTAAAAATAATTTATAAAGCGTTTGTCACGCTTTATAATTTGGACATCTTTTTTTATAATTCTAAAGCGTTCTGGATAGTGTTTGTTAGCACATATACAGCTCTCTGACCATATATTTATGTATGGGAAATGTGCTCACAACTCAATTGAAAAACTTTTTAAAAAAGTTTAAACGTGGATGTGTTGCTTTAATATGCATACTGAAAATGTTGGGTGTACATTTAGTAGTTATATGACGTTTAATCTAAACAGGCACATATGGATACATGCTGATAATAAACGTTTTAAGTACCAGGTTCATAATAAAATGTTTACACAAATTTTAAGTATTCATATGCGGATACATACCTGTGAATAGCCATTTGGGTGTCGCTTGCATAATATGAAGTGTGCATAGTATTCAAGGGTAAACTATGAAAACACATACTGCTGATAAACAACTCGAATGTCATATATGTAATAAAGCATTACCAGAGTTGTCATATTTGAACATGCAAAAACATACAGGTGTCAGATGTGCCTTAAAATATTTACTTTCCATCTGCCTTAAAACGCCACATGCGAACACATACTGGCGAAAAGCCGTTTGAGTGCGAGGTGTGTTATAAGACATTTAGAGAGTCTCCAGCTCTAAAGGCTCACATGCTTATACATACTGGTGATAACCTTTCCGAGTGTCATGTGTGTCATAAAACATTCACATATCCATCTGCTGTCAAACGTCACATGCAAATACATACTCGTGATAAACCATTTGAGTGTCATGTTTGTAATAAGGCATTTTTAGATTTTACACATCTAAATAGTCACATGCGAATACATACCAGAAAAAAGCTGTTAGAGTGTCAGGTGTGTAATAAGACGTTTATACATTCTTCTTCATTATAAAATCACATGCTGGTAAACACATGTGGTAAGTTATTTGAGTGTCAGATGTGTAGTAAAACATTTCATTTGCATCTGCTTTAAAGATTCACATGTGGATACATACTGGTGATCAACCATTTGAGTGTGAGGTGTGTAATAAGAAGTTTACACAGTCGTCTAATCTTAACAGTGCTAAACTTTCTAAGTGCCAGATGTGAAATAAAACATTTATATCACCATCGGCTTTAACACGTCACATGTGGGTACATAATAGTGATTAGCCATTTGAGTGTCAAATATGTAATAAATCCGTCAAATTTAGATAGTCATACGTGGATACATACTAGTGATTAGCCTTTTGAGTGTAGGTTGTAATAAGAAGTTTATACATCCATCAAATTTAAATAGTCAGGTGCATATATACACTTTTATAAGCCATTTGAGTTTAAGGTGAAATAAAACATTTATCTAAGCATTTACATGAAATATAGTGAAGATGCGCCATTTGCGTGTCAAGTGTGTAATTTTATCCAGTTTGTACCATCTAAACCTCACATATATGTTGTTGTTTGGTGTTTAACTTTCAACATTTTTTCAGTCATATCAGTATGGTGTCTATATAAGCGCTGTCATTCTGGAGTATCATGCTGCATGCACATCGCTTGATACCCCACATTATACTGACTCTTAATTTCCGACTACCAGGTTTGCTTATATATGTCTAACATTTGTGAAAAACATGGGGTCTTTTGTTTGAGTTTTCATAGGGAAAACAGACTTGCAGACTTATACTTAATTTAAATCATAGAGTGACTCTTTCTATTAACATAATTTGATAAATCTTTATATTACACCGTTCTTTTATTTCTTGTGTATGTATTAATGGAAATATTGCCAAAATGAGCCAAATTTGACTGCTTTAAGATTGTATGGAAAACCAATTTTGCTGTCTTATTGTTATGATTAATCACCTATCATATAGATCAGAATGTAGCTTAAAGGGAGTATATCAGGATAAAATTATATAAATGTCTTAAAAGATAAAACAATTATTTCAATGAATGAAAAGCATCTCATTAGCATTAATAAAAAAAATACCAATGGTTTGGTATGTCAAATCCAACAAAACGTGACAAAATTGATATTTAAATGGGTTGAACTTGAAACAGAATCCCCATTCTAAATATAGACAGCACTTAAATACTGCTGGGCGTCAATCTAAGATGAAATAGTTTTCACTACGTATAGGCCTGTTTCAATGGCAGATCTTACATTTAAAAAAAATATGTACGTCCCCATAAAATCCTATATTTTATAAAAAAAATCACCATATTTCTAATGAAAACCATGGGTACTCGTAACTATTTTGTGCTGTGCACCTTTAAGCTGAAATCCTGGATTCGCCCCTGTGCATAACGGATCAAATTTAAATCAAAATGAAAGCACGTGACCCGATTTATACGTCACAAAACATGTTGTGCTTTTAATCGGGAAATCTATTTTAGTCTAAACTACGCGCGAAAGGACATCCCTTTTAAATATATTACTTTTTGCAGGTTTAAATATACAACCTTTATGCAATACGGGATCAGCAATATATATAGGCATGATATATTGGAAAAATATATTTTATCTAAATTTAATAGTTGGTAAAAATCTGATAGATTCCCTTGAAAGCATATGTCAGCATTATACCAATGCAGCTCTGGGCTCTCTGCTAAAATTGGGTTTTGCTTATTACGGTATATACCCATGTAAAATTTTATGCATGTTTCTATATATAAGCTTGAATTTAGTGTTGGCACATCCTAGTTTTCATGCCTTTGGTATGAACCGGCCTGGAGTATAACTCATGACTTTCTGCATGTGAGGCGGACGCTCTATCGCCATGTCCTAGTAGACACATGCAGAAACATACTGTAGATAAACCATTTGAATGTCATTAGTGTAAAAATAAGTTTGCTGATTCATCATATTTTAAACGTCATGTGCGGATACATACATACTTCTACTACTGATACTACTACTACTACTACTACTACTACTTTTACACCTACTACTACTACTAATACAACTACTACTACTACTACTACTACTACTACTAATATTACTACTACTACTACTACTACTACTACTACTACTACTACTACTACTACTACTACTACACCTGCTACTACTAATATAACTACTACTACTACTACTACTACTACTACTACTACTACTACAACAACTGATATTACTATTACAACTACTACTACTTCTACAACTGCTGATACTACTACTACGACCTATAATACTTCTATACCTGCTACCACTACATCGTCATTTTCCATTACAACCATTACTAAATACATGCAGCTAATATTTCTACTACTGAAACTGAAACTACTTTTACTCCCTCCACCACAGATGTTGTTGTCGTTGGCAATAATTACTACTACTACATCTACTACTTCTACCACTAGTATTTCTATCATCAAAACATAACCATTCCCAGCAATTTATGTTATAAATTGTTGAAGCACTTATGATTCCAAAATGTGTATATTGCGGATAAAAAACATCAAATTACGAGAAATGTTACTTCAGATCTCAATATTTTAATTTAAGATCATTTATTGTGATCGAAACATTTTAAAGTATCAAATATTAAATACAACTTACATTTTATGTACAAGAAACCAGTTGCCTGTGAATTGTATATTAACGATTAAATTGAAAAAATGGCAATCCTTTGTGTTTTGTTTTATCAACATTTAGTCAGGAGATGCAAGTATCCCATCCTGCTCTATATATTAGTCCTTGGCTGAATGATAAAGATTCTTTGTTTAAATCGACATAATTTTGTACGACATTTTGCATTTTCATTCATTTAACATGTATTAATTAATTTGTTTTTTTACAATAAACATATTGTACATATTTCTTTGTTCCCCTCCAAAACAATTTGGGGTGGCATATAGTAATCGCAGTGTCTGTCCGGCTGCCCGTCCTTCCGTTGAGACACGCTGAGAGTGAAAATAGAAAAATACAGGGACACTCGAACCAAACACAAAACAACATAGTCTTACACTATGCATACATATAATAAATGAGACAAAGTCAATGTAAAAACGCTTATAATCCATACAGAATGTCACAATATATATATAGATGCTTACAGTGTTGTGTTGAAACGTCTCACTGACTTCTAAATGCAGCTCTATTATACCACTATATATAATCCAATGTTAATAGAGATATGAGTATTTGTTTCACTTTATCACAAAATTAAAAACATCAAATTTCAAATCCAAATTCAAAATGCTTGAAGTGGTGCATTAATAAGTTTTAAGTTGCATCTGTCTATAATTATGTAATCCGTAACTGAATAAGTCCTGTATCAAGGCGCATGGTTTTGTCCTCTCGTTATTGACCCCTATGAATTTCCATTATTGGGATAGCTTCGAAAAATGGAAATGAATGAATAACAATCAGACTCAGTCATGAACTTTGACACTAGAAGACAGAGATGGCACTCTTAACGTATATAAACATTTTGTTTGAAATCGAATGACATTTTCTGCACTAAAATTACCTATATGTAAGTTGTGCGTTTTAAAAGTCCGTCCCTGAGTGTATTTTTTTGTACTAATGACCTTTTGAATGGTTAAATATAACATAATATTCTGTTTTTTTTCTGTTATTCTATTCTGTTTTTGACTATTTATCATATTGATTCAAAACAATTTATAATAAAAGTTTTTGCTAAGGTTTTGTAATAATAACTTATATATTTGCAAGTTCTCGTATTAAGTATAACCATTGTAATCAATTAAACCTTGAAAAGGGCGGTCATAAAGTATGTGTGTTCATAAATGTAGCTTAAATATCCCTAAAAGGTTGATGTACACACCTTCAGTTACCATTTTGAAATATATGACAGAACTCTATGTATGTGTTAAATACGTGTTTTAATATATCAGAATGACGTTTAAGTAACCTGGTTTAAGTAATTTGCTTACATCCGTTTCTCAAGGTAGCCCGGAGTTACAATTAACCAAATTGGTAACATGTGTAACATTTGGTATTTAATGACCCATTAGTCTAATTGGAACAGTTGGCCAACTGGAAACAAACGTATGTTTGGTCTTACTTAATTTATACGATTAATGACCGTATACTTGTATCCTGTTTATATGGTGATAAAATAACGATTATCACAGCAACGGCTAAGATTTCACTTAATGCATTAGGAAATATTACTTAATTGAAAATAGATGATGTATGGTAAATTTTACTAAATGTTAAATTGACAAATAATCAATTTACAACCATAGTAGTTAACGTGGTGTGATGCAACGTTTAACTGTGCGATTTCCAATAAAACAATACAGTATCATCTTATTTTAGTCCGTGTCGTTTCAGATAAAGATGCAATGTTCAACATACAACATTAACATTTAACGTTCAAAATTCGTTGTTCAAGTCATTCAATATTCTAGGGAGATACCATGATATATACTAGTATGATATTTGACCTTTGCTACTTGTTGATTTTAGAAGTCATGGGTTGGTAAGTATAAATTTACAAATTGTCACATCTACTTGCATCATTTTGTTTATAAAACTAAGACATTTGCAGAATATCAGAACGTATGTCACTATGATGTCAACTGGTGTATCGTCAGTTGTCGCAATGGTCTGTCACTATGTTGTTAAAGGGTGTATCACTAATGTTCGCAATGGTCTGTCACTATGTTGTTAACGGTTGTATCACTTATCGTCGCTAAAATATTTCACTATGTTGGGCCTAAATTAAATATTGTTTGTTTGCCGCTTCCGGGCGACCCAAAACTATCCCGCCGGTCAGAAAAAAATTTGGTGTTCATTTAAAATATTCTCAGTCATAACTTGTCCTTAGAAAGATTCTCTGATTGACTACCAAAAAAAAGAGGAATTTACATACATATCTACCTACCCCTAAATGGTATGAGTCGGAAATTACTAACAATTTTTTAAGGGTGGTCTTGTTAACAGGTGCATCAGTAATTGTTGCAATGATTTGTCATTTTGTTGCGAAATGGGGCAATTAATTGTCACAATGGTATGCCATGGAATACTGGGAATCATGATTATTGGAGACATATAAGCATCAACAAATAAGATAAATTACTAAAACACGTATTCACTCGTTCACTAATTTTTTATAAAATATATTACAATAATGGTCAAGTGTATAAATTTGGAAAATAAACCAGGGGCCGTATTCCAGTAGGATCTTAAATAGTTAAGATTTTCTTAAATCTGATTTTTCCCTTAAATCGAACAATTTTTCTCCTTAATTATAAGAAATTTCTTGAGTGGTATTCCAGAAGCATCTTATCTTAAGAAAAATCTTAACTTTCTTCTTAAATCTAAGGAAGCACTACACCTTCCTTAACTCATTTGATAACATTTCCTCATCAACGTTTTTCTCGGACTTTTCGATATTTTGCACAGTTTGTTCGTGAAGGGGTCGAAAAATACAACAGACAGGTGAGTAGTTTTACTTTCCGTTTACGTCGATGTCCGACTTTTAAACTATGCTACATATTATAAGAGAGATAACTCTGTTTTAAATGAACGCTTACCACACGCCATTTAAGAAAGTTAAACAAATATATCTTTTAACACAGTTCATGCGATTTGTTTTCTACACAAAAACAACGATTTGTAAAAGAAAATAAATAGAAGGATATTTTGTGAATAAAGCAAGATTCTATGAATTAAGACATTTGTTTTCCTGCGGAGGAACGCTTCGTGTTATTGTGTAATTTCAGTAGTTCGGATTAGTTCAATTTCGGATAGACGGAATATCAAATATAAGGGTCACTTAGACGGGCATCGGATGTGTCAACAGCAGTGTTATTTCGTTTATGATATCGATATAACATGTTGTTATTCATTTTTCGCCTTGTCAATTCAACGACGCACAGATTTAAGTGGGTTAGCTAAAGTGTTATGTTTATTTGTTATAGGAATGGCAGCTCGTCCAGATACACTGGCGGAACTGACAAACAACGAGTTATTACGTCGCTACCGATTTGCTCGGAGAGGGATTGAGTGCCTTGTGGGACTTTTAAGAGTTGATTTAGAATCTCCAACTGCCAGACACAACAGTCTGTCCGTGTCGGAAAAGGTTTTGATCACCTTGAGGTTCTTGGCAACTGGTGAGATCCAGCTCAATGATGGCGATCTTCACCATGTTGTCCACAGTGTCGAAGGTGGTGACTGCAGTGATAAATGCACTTGCATCTCCTGCCATTATTCGGCAATTTATAGCCTTCCCCACAACTCCAGCAGACCTATACTTGCAGGTGCAAGAGTTTGGTGGGGTAGCAGGATTCCCGAAGGTGGTGGGAGTTATTGACGGGACACAAGTGAGAATAATAGCACCGTCAGCTGAGGAGGAGGTCTTTGTCAACAGGAAAGGCTTTCACAGCATCAATGTACAGGTGAATTTAATTTTAATGTGTTTACTTTTTATCATTTAATATATATATTGAGTGTAATAGAACAGTACAGTACTATTATTATTATATTAACAACTCACAAACAGCCTCAATAGATGAAATATAGCAAACAAGATGAACGCATAGCCATGCTAAATATTTAATGCAGATCAATACAGAATATAGTGCCTGAGTTTCATTTACTTCAACTTCAACGTCACTTAGTCAAACCCAATATGGCATGTACTGAAACCTGGTTGAAAACCAGATATAAATATGTCAGACATCTTCCCATTCCTACCGTGAGGTGAAGGGTTCAATCTCTAGTCCCAACAGTTAATTGTCTCACGAGGATACTCGGGCTACATAATGATGTATCAACTTATTCAGTGACTTTTGTATTATTTTATTGCAAATGTTTTTTTGTTTTTTTTTCTAGCTTGTGGTATGTTTACCATATCCGACTTTATACATGTATAAAGCTTATTGTATCTAACATCTTGTATATATTGCAGGTCATCTTTAATGCTTGTGACAAGTTGGTAGACATTGTTGCTCGCTGGCCAGGATCTACACATGACAGTAAAATATTGCATAACAGTGGGGTGAAAGAATTATTTGAAAGGGGTGTTGTCCCTGCCGGGTACCATCTATTGGGTGATGGCTGTTGAGTCCATACCTTCACCCACAGCCTTGACCTCAAAGTTCATATAACATGGTATAGTGTGCAACACAAAACAATGTTTAAATGAATTTAAAAGAGAAACAATTGATGCTTTACTTAAAATGACGATAAATAATCTACTTTTCACTTCTTTATCCTGTAGTACTCTCATTTCCTCTTGTTTCCCCTCTTCCACAATATCAGATAATTCGTATCACAAAGCTGAAATAAAAAATAAGATTAAATTAGCATTCTGAAAGTAACTTCACGCGAATAAAGGCAGATAACTCCACCAATCATTACATATTTTCATTTACATCATAATAAACACTCATACTTACTCTACTTACGGTTGGAACTGATAACGCGACACAAAGAAACACCAAATATTTCACCCTCAACAGATATGAGTTAAAAAAAAACTAGAAGTGAAAGCACATGTGAAGATGCCCATTCGTTGTCACCAATTGTTCAGAGTACCATGCCGTCTCGAGATACAGGCAGCCAACAGTCTGAGAAAAACAAACCAACATTAGAAAAACGAAATTTGAACAAGTCTCAGATATAAACCCTGACCAGGAACCTGCATTAGAAAATACTCTGACATTCTTAAATCAGAAACTAAATGAATTAGCTGCACAAGAGTATATTGAAGAGAGGTTCAAGAAATGATCACAGACGATATTCTAAAGATATCACTTTAAACTCTACGAACAGAGATACAGGGTCAATTAAATACTGCAATAACAAAAATCAAATCAAAGATACAATCAAACCTGTATAAGTGGCCACCTATATTAAGAAACCGCCTGTTTTAAGCAACCATATTTTCTGTTTCCGATTTCTATGCTTTCAGAGTAAATTAATATGTATTAAGCAACAACCTGTCTTAAAAGGCCAATTTTGCTCCTTCTCTTGACTGGCTGCTTAAGACAGATTTGACAGTAGCTGTTTGCCAGGAAAATATTTTCACTGTAGATGCTACAGTTAATGAGCTTAGAAATAAAGTTTCCGACATGGAGACGACAATGGAATCAGTTGTGAAGCAAAACAAAATTCTCACAGACAAAACTGTTTTCTTGGAGGATCAAATAAAACAAAGATAATTTGTTATTAAGGCTCATGGGAGACAAATGATCTTGAGTAATACACTGGACGAAACTCGATTCGAATAAACGGTCTGCAAGACTCGAGTGGAACGGAATCTGCAGAAGAAACAACAGAAAAAGTCATTGCCTTCTTAAAAAATTAGCTGAACATGAAAAGTGGAACCAACGATATAGACATTGCTCATTGGTCGGGCAAGTTCAACTGCATAGTAAACAGATCAATCATCTGTAAATTCGTTTCAAGACTACTGGAGTTGCAAGAGATCAGACAACGAAAACCAGAACTGTGATAAGAGAATATTTAACATACATGAATGCTTAGTTACTGGCAGAAGTGCACAAGATACTGTTAGGTCAGCCTGGACAAATCAAGGAAAGATAATAGCTTTACTTACAAGTGACAGGAAGATGGCTGTAGATTACAAGATGGATCTGTCAAAGTTGCTTTGAATTAACTGTTTAAAATTGTTTAATATTGTTATCTATGTATTATATATGCATAAGTCGGTAATGTGTGTTTAATAGTTGTTCTCTTTATATCTCGCCTTAAGAAAACACGTGTCTGTTTTACAATGATTCACACTATGTAATTGTACAACCACTATGTTAACATGCGCCTTCGTTTACAAATTTTACACGCTATAAATAGAGGTTAAGAGGCTATTTATAGCATTATCTGGTCCCCGAGTCAGCTTATTTTATAACATTTGATACCTCGTCGCGTTATTTATAAATTATGCGTCTTACTCATTTAAACGCTTTATCGTTTACCGTGTGTCTGTATACTTATATATTAGAATTCGTTTGAATGACCGATACTTCATTTTTAACACAAGAAACAACAAAACATATTCATATTTACAAGTTTCACCAAAGCTTAAATAAAATGCCGGAAAGAACGGGCGATAAACCACAACGACTGTATATCCTGTCTACATTATTCATGCAAGTATATTTACTAATTAATGCATACTTTGACAGATATCGTGGCTGTGTAATATTTTGCGTCATTATTATGTTGTGATTTCCAATAATTATGGTTACTATCGCATCTTGGGTAAACAAAACAACTTTAAACACCACAGCTGTAGATTTAAGTATACATAAAGGGACCGAATGTTTTCTAAACGTCTAAAAATAAGTGAAGTTTAGATTAACAGTGGTGTGTAGACGTATTTCTAAAAACAGATATAGCACACATTCAATACTATATCACAAGTTTTTTTTAAAGTTAATTAAATGGATCTATTTAGTTACTCAAATCTTTATAATATGGATATAATCTTTATGTATATGTTTTTTATTCTTAGAATTGATGCTAAATAACATAATCACTGAATGTGAATATTGGTGTTTATTAATACACAGGTACTGCAGGTTACTTATATAGCTACCCCACAGTTTGAAATACTACACTCTTTTATGAGGGGTACGAACCCGTTACGGTATCACTCGAGCAACGTCTAGAATTCAGTGAGAAGTTGTGCATTAAAAAAAACACGACGACCTTTAACTCATACGTTGCCTCGTGACTATTATTCCAAATAAAATAAAGATAAAACAATCTTGTCTCAAAATATTTACTGTACTAATAATATTAAAATAATTAAACTTTTTTGATAAATAAAAGTCTTAGCTTTAGTTGATAATAAAAATACCAAACCAGACGACAACGCCATTGCTTTGCAGTAAATATGTTTTGCAAAGTTTCCGTCAAAGTAATTGCGGGTAAAATGAAAAGTATTCCGATTGCTGTTTATATATTTTGTGCGTTTTCAACAGTTTGCTGGTGTTATCAAAGATAAATATACGTGTATAGATAATTGTTGCGTAGTATCGTATATTTTTTGTCTTGGAAATGGCTCTCAAAATAACTATGTCCATCTTGCGAGAGCAGAAAATAAATGAACAACGGTTTGATGTTTACAGTTGTATGGTGCCGTAACGTATTTTCGATCATGACCTGAATTCGATCACTTTTAAGAATTATGAATATTGCTAAAGTAACATCGGTCAACCATCCAAGTACTTACCTTGTACATCGTTGCTTAACTTCCAATTTAGTCACTGCACATTAACTATGTCGCTGTAAAGGCTGCCTTAACAGAAAAACTTATATGTACACTCACTACACTCTTCCCCTCTTTACGTTTAGGGATTATACCCAACAGTCAGCCTGTAGCTTTCCGCAGTTCATGGCCATATCCCACCCCATTCCAAAGAAAGAGAGATTCGTGCAGGTACAGATTTGAAAGTTAATCCTTGTCGCCATTGAAGTAACATCGGTCATCTATCCAAGTACTAACACTACAATACAGTCAGTGCATTTTAACCACATCGCTGTAAAAGCTAGCTTAACAGCAAGACTGTTGTAAGTGACCAATGAACATTTACAGTTTCACTACTTCACGTGTTTATGATATTGATTAGAGTTTTGCCTAAAATTATTTTAATTAGGTTAAAATAAACTAATGCTAAATATTTTATTGCTCGTTAATACTTTTCAATTACATATTATAGCCCTAGTTAGTTCAACAGACCATAACTGGTTCTCACCTATCCACAATTGTCAGTGTTCTTGCGTGCGACGTAACACTATACTAAATTAAGATTGACGAAACTACTACCTATTTTAACACAAAATTAAAGTAGATGTACTGGTAAGGTTGACGAAACCACCATCACCCGTGGGCCAAAGCATGTGAAATTGAAGCTTCAGTCGGACCCAAACTCGCAGTGTCTTGAGAGAACATAAACCGCAACCATTTTTTTTATATCTGTAGTTGTCATGGTATATGGCACGAAAGTCACTAACCCAACATTTTATAGACATAACCATCTACCATATGTTTGATATCTGTATTTGTCATAGTGTGTGCTTTGAAAGTTGCTCGAAAGTTGTCTAAAATTTATAGACATAAACATCAAGGAATTATATAGAGATGGAAAGGCAACTAGGTGATATTTTGCGAACGCTCATGCCAAATTAGATATCCTTTGTGTGCGATTTTATCAACATTTATTCAGGAGATGCAAGTTTCCTATCCTTCTATACAATTCCGTGTAAACATCAATATTTTTTTAATATCTGTAGTTGTCATGGTGTTTGGTGCGAAAGTAGCTTACCTACATTATTTTACAGACATAAACATCCCATATTGGCGATTACCCGAGAAGATTGTTAATCTTTTTAGGTTACAGGGGGATAGTGCAGGATACAGATTGAAACCCATTGTATGTTTCTTCTGGTTCTTCAGTGTGCTCAGTGTATAGCACCGCCACACGGATCCTCGATTTAAAGTCCCATCGGAAAGACTGTTTTTAATTGGCTGGCCAGCCCCGGGGATCTAACCCACAATCTCGATGCTAGAAGTTTTGTGATTTACCGACTGAGCTTATGAGGCTAACCAGCTTATACTGGTTATAAATGCTGCCATCAAAAAAGCTATGTATTTTTGGACATCTTATTGAATACCGCCTGGAGATAATTGAATGATAATTGATTCAGAGTAGGAGTAACTGGTTAGTGGTAAATAATCCCCATGTGTATGTGCACCAATTAAATTTATTAAAGAGACTAAACTTTTGTAAAGCGTGACTTGTACATATTTCTACTTGACCAGTGACTTGTACAATTTTCTACTTTTCCGGAACATCCGGCAATAGAATTGTACAGCACTGTCAGGGGAGGGTATTTTAACAACATTATTACGCATGGTACTAAATATAGTATATCTATACTAAAACTTGTTTATTATCACTGTTACATTGGGCTCATATTCACATTCCTTGCATAATTCCGATAAGCAGGGCGTTATCACTACTCAGAATTCATTAAGGCAGGGCATTATCACTACCCAGAGTCCTAATTTTGATAACAGACCTGGGCAATTGTTAATGGCACGGGGGAAAAAGTGTGCATGTAGAAGTTGATAATTGGTGAACAGTGCCTTGTAGTGACAATGCAAGCTAAATTCTCTGTGCAATAATGAGCACGAACATAAAAAGGTATCGGGAGGTCTCCTGTTTATTCCAAAAAGTAACGTAAGTCTGAGTAAAACCTTTCAGGAGAAATTTGTTAACTCTAATAAATTGTATGTATATAGCTTGACTTGAACCAACAACTTCATATGTGACAGGTACGTGATCTTTAACACGGAAGTGCTCTCAGTAATGGAGGGTTGCACTCTGGCATCAAAATAAAACAAGTGGGGCATGTGTTTGATGTGCTCCTACCTACTTGCTAAATATTGCAGCTACTTAAACTTTCTATTGCCTATCGAACCTATAATTTTTTTTTTCATGATATCTGTCCATTTTTCTTTAAACTACTGAGTCGAGGCACAGCAATCAAACATTTTTTTAGGATGACTTGGCCAAATATGGCGAATGAGCTTGGTCAGTCTTGATGATAACAAACAATTGTATTGATACACATGGTGCGGCATATAGTAGTTGATATAATAGTTATAAAATTTTAATTAATGAGAACAGTGATTTAAATGCATTCTTTTTTATCGGGTTTGACGCCATTTTCAACACATTTCAGGTTATATATGGCTTATCCAGTTTTGCTGGTGGAGGAAGACCTCAGACTGAGTACAACTACTGTCCTTCGGCAAGTAACTGGAAACTTTCTCACATACAGTTTTTCACGATTTAAACTTAACACAAGACTTCCCAGTCATTAAACATACTACATTAAATACATTAGATAATTCTTGCATGGATAAAATGCAAATTATTGCCCTTATTTGACTTATTTATTTTTACGCGCAAGTACCATCAATTGAAACTCACAACCCTTGAATTGATAGTCAGACAAATTATTGACTTAACATATAACCTGAATCAACACCCAAGGTGTGATTCATTTTACAAAGGGGGCATTTATTTGGGACTGAGAAATCAAAATTTAACCATTTTATAAAGTACATATATTGACGTGAAAAAATACCATAAAACACACAGCTGATGCTTTAGATGTTTTAACCAGACTTGAAATCAATACATATATATTTGGATTAAAGACAAGCTTCCAGACTGTTGAAGCATTTCCCCCTTAAAAAAGGAAGAGTCGACCTGATTTTTAATTTCACAAAATTTTATATTATACTACTATGTATATAGTATTAGAAAACAAACATGTAGTGCTGTGTTACAAGAGTGCACTTTATAAATAGAAATTTGGACCATTCTAAATATTAATTTATATTATTTTACATAATTTGATTGGGTAAATATTTAAGTCCATTATCTTAGTACAACATGATACGTTTCTGTGGTGTAACTGGCAAACACATCTACACTTTTGTAGAAATTCTGGGTTCGAATCCCAGCAGTTGCGAACAACATGAAAAAAAGATGGCTAGGATATGGTGAAAAAAGAAATGTCCTTTATATGCTTTAATGAAATTATTCTCTTTTAAAAATGTATAATTTTTATAACGTTTGCTTCTGCATGGACAAAATGCTAGTGCAATGTTTTTATTGCATGTATTAACCAGTATTACAGACATTTTATTTCGGCTGCTCACATTTTCAATTCAACTTTTATATGCTAAGTTTTATGGGGCATCAGGGTTATTGCGGCTATTTGTGGTTTCCTTGAGCAAGACACCTTTTCCGCATATGCTTTGTTCTGGTTCTACCTAGGAAGACTTCAAGCGTGATTTGTCTAAGTTCACAATCGAAGTAAAATAAAAAACTATAGTATAGACATGTATTATGTTTATGTAATAAAAACTCGGGACCTTTCATTTACAGGACAAGTGCTCTTCCGACAGAGCTAACCAGACTGTTGGCATGTTTCTCTCCTAACAGTTTAGGTACACACTGTGACACTTATATTATGCAAGAAACATGAATAACAAGAGAAACTCACGTTAAAAGGTTCTGAAAAAAATTGTGACCAGCATCCACTTATGTAGCTTGATTAAATAAGTCGTGAATGGACAGCATCTTTATTATTTGGATATCCTTTCTGCTGTTCATAACTCGGGAGACGCAAAATAAAAAAAAACATTAAAAGGCTCCTGGAGAGGTGCAATATGTCGCACTACCATTTATGATAATAAAAACGTTTGCTTTTTTTTTCAAACCAAGGAATTAGAGATAGTGTTCCTTGAATAAAGTTGCAATCATGTTATAAGCGATTTTTTTTATGATAAACATAATGCATATTAAATATATAATTGAAACAACTGCAACGTTATCCTAAACAAATAATACATGTACTTTAAAGTTAATCTAGTATTTGTTTGTTTACTATACTTATAAAATTGAAGTTCGACCCCAAGAGAGGCAATGCCTTAGTTCATATAACAATGCTAGATTCTTTCGGCAAATGTTTTGTGGTTCGGATAGTATTTGTATGTGTGGTATCTTATATGAAACTTAATTATAGATTCATAAACAAAACTAAAAAATGACATAGATTATAATTCATTTCCTTTGTTACATAATTTTATTGTTTACAAAACTTATATTTACAGATACAGTATACAGAAACACGACAGCGTGTGTGTAGTATGAATACAGGATCGTCATTTTTTTTATATAAGTCTAAAATTCCAATATTAGTTCTAGACTATTTTTGTGGCTGAGTTAAAATGTTACAAACTTTTATGGAAATAAAAGAAATATTTTGTTCAATGAATATGATCAACATTTAAGGTCTAAGAAATTTAACTATATTTAGATTTTAGGATTACTGTTAGTTGAATTACTACCAGTTACTTTATTACTGACATTTGTTGCTCTGACTTCTGTTTTATCAACATTGTATTTGAATGATAAAACAAAATATTAACTAAGCGTTGAATGTCATGTGTAGTTTAACTTTTTGATTAGACATTCATTGTAATTTTGATAATTGTAATATATGGTGTTTTTTTGTGGTTAATTTATTGTTATGCTCACTGTTATTGTTTATAAATTATTTATTAGGTTGTTTACATGATATAACCGGTATGTAGCTGGAAGTTATCACCATTTGAGTGGTTTATTTGCATGGTGGTAAAACGCATATAAATTTTGTATATGCAAATAGAATCCTCTCTTCTCATAATTATTTTTATTACTGTTTGGGTGAATGAGAATTGAAAAAAAAAAAGTCATCACTAGAGAGAAATATTTTGTTAGTATTATGTTATCTACCTGTTGAAAATTCAAATGAAATGTCACAACAAATGAGTGTATGAGATAAAGAGGTGATAATGTCTGGTGTCTTTCTGATCAGAATAGTGGAGGTTTCTGTCCCACTTAGTAGTCCATCTTAATATACTATTATGACAAATAAAGTAACATTTGCATCCATGAATGTGCAAGGGCTGGGTGATAAAAACAAAAGAATAGACACTTTAAAATTTCGGAAAAGTAAAAATTATTCTGTATATTTTTTTTACAAGATACCCACTTTACAGACAAAAACGTACCCATTGGGGATATGAATGTTATTTCAGCAATTATTCCAGTCAATCAAGAGGGGTAGCTATCCTTTTTAATAATAATTTTGAATTTCAAATCCATGCGGTTGAACCTAACAAAGATGGAAATAAATTAATCTTGAAAATTACAATTTCAAATAAAGGAATTACTTTTATTAATATATGTTGCCCAAATAGGGATGACCCAATGTTTTATACAACCCTTAAAAATGACATTTTAAATTATGACGCTTCATTAATTTTTGCAGGCAATTTTAATATGGCCTTAAACCCTGTTTAAAAAAATTAACTAAGAAAGCAAGAATTGATTTGTTTTTATTTCGGATTCACTTTTAACAGATATTGATACCGAAAAATTAAGCATGGATACAGAACAGACCACTCTTTATGAATTTTGACATTTGAATTTTTTTAATGTTTTTTTCTCCTGGCCTTCGATAAACACCATAAATTAATACACAAAATAAAATGTTTTTAAACACATTCCATTTAATAAATATCAAAACAAGAACAACCCCAATATAATTAAGTTATGTCACTATAACATATTTTAGTACTAATTTATTATTTAATAAGGCGGTACACCAAACCAATCACGAGAAAAGTGTTTTCATTAAGTCATTAGACAACATATACTATCATCTTCAATTTCAAATTCTATTTTATTTTTGTCTGTTATTTTGCTTTGGTTAATTAGACATTTTAGGTTTACTACTTAAATAGTGTCAAAAAAGATATGAAACACTGGAATGTGTTTATTATAATGTTGTGGTAGATAGTAGCTGTGGCTCTCTGATTACATCTAGCTGTGCTAGTTCTATTTTAACACAAACCCGATCGTGTGAATTGGAAAATATTACGCAATAGTTTAAAGCAACCCATCCACGTTTGAACTTTTAAAAAAAAAAATTGAGTTATGAGCACATTTCCCATACAAACATATGATCAATTAGCTGTATATGAGCATATAAACACAATCCGGAACAAAATGATGCCCAAATTGTAATGCGTGACTAACACATTATAAAACAAGTGTGTAACTCACCCGAGTCAAAAAAAATTGTCAAAATGACTTTCAAGGCAGGTATAGTACACTACGCACTAAAACGTGAAATTTTTTAATACGACTCGCATTATTCAATTTGAAACCAAGTTGGAATCCTCGGCAATTTAAAAATAATTTATAAAGCGTTTGTCACGCTTTATAATTTGGACATAATTTTTTATAATTCTAAAGCGTTCTAGATAGTGTTTTTAGCACATATACGGCTCACTGACCATATATTTATGTATGGGAAATGTGCTCACAACTCAATTGAAAAACTTTTTAAAAAAGTTTAAACGTGGATGTGTTGCTTTAAGCGTAGTTTCGTTGTTGTTATTTTTTTGCTTTTAATCTGTTCTATTTCAGTTGTATTTTGTTTTGTTGTTGTACTGTGCTTATGTTGTACACTTATACATTTACTAAAACAATATTTCATTTGGCCAAACAATTTTATAGACTGATCAAAATATCTATATGTGCTAAATTCACACATTAAAATTTATACTGTTTCCGAAGGATTTGTTGTTGCATGGTGTTTAGCTTCACTTTACACACTTTTTCAGTCATATCGTGATGGTGTCTACTTGAGACAGTATTCTAAGCGCTGTCACACTGGAGTATTATGCCGCAGATACATAGTATGGTACCCCACCCAGTCACATTATACTGACAGCAGGAGACCAGACCAAGAACTATTCTATTGATGCTGAGCACCAAACGAGGAAGCTTCTAGTATCTTTTTCAAATCTTTGGCATGACCCGGTCGAGGCTCAAACCCACGACCTTCCGCATGCAAGACGGACGTTCTCCTACTGGACCACCACTGTGGTTGTTAAAGAAAGAAGTAAGTAGAATGTTATTTTGAAATACATTATAATCGAATATTGTTAGTTTCTCACCTACCAAGAGAATGTGAGATTTTGGAAATGTGAGTTCGCAATTACACTTGAATTATGGCTCTATCAAACAGTATGTTTAAGTCAAAAGTTTTTTTTTTCTAAAAAGTACTGACTTGGATACAGGGTCAACCATCCACTTCATAAAAATCCGACTTTTATGGCCATGCATTAATCGAGTACATTGCTATTTCTAAGATTTGCGATATGTTGCAATATATGTCATAAGAACATAAGAACAATACATAATTATTCGTGTATATTCATTATAAAGTTCGCTCTAAGTCGAAGGAAATGCTCATTTTTTTGGTTGATGCACTCATTCATAAAGACATGTGAATAAACATTTCCTTTGACAATTGTAGCAGTGTTTACATTTAGTTTGATGTTGAAACAAATGCATATAACATCAGCTTAAAAAATACAATTCATTCTTTGCATTAATAATTTTCAATGACATAATTATATAAGTCAGACCCCTTGGCCTAAAACTGTATTTGATTTATATATGCCAAAATGATTAGAAATTGATTTCCTAACTACGCTCCTAAGTAAGACTTAAGTATATTTCTCGTTTAAAAACGCAACATATTTTATGACGTATTTAATACGCCACGTGATTTTATTTTAAATTCAGTTTGATCCATTGTATATAGATACGG
Organism: Panopea generosa; assembly: GCA_029582155.1. NCBI lineage: Eukaryota > Metazoa > Mollusca > Bivalvia > Adapedonta > Hiatellidae > Panopea > Panopea generosa. Next base: position 56,793,785 of record CM055904.1, on the reverse strand, counting down.
ATCCAGGATTTCAGTTTAGTGGGACGCAACACAAATTCTGAACGGGCACACGTTTTTTTAGTTGAAATATAGTGAATTTTAATAAAATATAGGCGTTAATGGGCAAGTGTGAACGTTTTTTTTTCTTCAATAATCTGCCATTGGTACGAGCTTACACTGACGTAATAAAAATTATTTCACCCTAGAAATAGTTCAAATGACGTCATGTAGTATTTAAGTGCTGTTAATTTTTAGATTGGTTTATTCGTTTTAAATTTACCACTCCAATTTAAATCCCGATTTTGTCACGTTTTGGTGGATTTGACATACCAAACCATTTGGATTTTGTTTATTAAAAATGATAAAGAGATGCTTTTAATCCACTTCAAGAATAGTTTTATTTGTTTAAACATTTATAGTGTTTATTAATGATAAATTCCCTTTAAAGATATAAACTAAACGTTTGTGTATTATGGATATCGTAACCACATATTACAATATGTCATCATTGTGTTAAGCTGGACATTTATAATACAATGCAACTATCCAGAACCTCCGCACTGTCCGCATGTTTTCTTGCAGTCTGCTTGGGCCAGCACAGCATCACCGCAAACCTTATACCCGGTAGACAGAATCTGACCACAGAGCGGCGTATCTTTACACACGGCTGCAATGAACGAAAAGGTGAACAAAAAACCTTGTAACAAACCAACATCCTACAACATTTGAATTGCAAGGGATTTTTGAAAAATAAAAAATTGTACTATTTAATACGAGGTTAATTTGAATACTGTCTTTTAAAGAAATACTTTGAAATGAGTACACATTAAAAAACGAATTATATATATAATTATTATGTTCTTTCACTTCACGATCACGTCTCCTTGTTTTACAGCAAATGTCTTCGTATGACACTTGTACCCGCCCGCCCACCCGCCCGCCGCCAGACGACCTGTTTTTGTATTTCCGTTCATCCGAACGTTCGTTTATAGTGTAAACATATTTTGTTTCAATATATCATGAAATGGAGTCGGGCAACAAGTTCTGCCAACATTAGATCTAGCTTTTCCCCTACATCTTAAACATAAACAGTATGCCAATATAATTCAATCAACGCCGTAGCTTCCTAAAGGCATCGTACGCTCATGTCTGAGAAATTGAATAAAGTAAAAATACCTTAAAATGCAGTAAAAATCGGACACCTGTGGGGTAGGGGCGTAAACTATAAATTAGCAACACAAACCATTGGATATGATCCAGATACTTAACATCATGTTATCAATTTAATTGGTTAAAAAATAGGAATTCAAGATTAATATTAAAGATAATCAGGCCCCTAAAACTTAAGAAATATACAACAAAACGCACGACAGTCTAGCTGAAAAAATTCGGGGGAGAATTAGCTGCCCACCTCCCGGACCTCCATACAACTATGACTATACGTCGTTTTCAGCCAGGCTAAGCCCCTGTCAGTGATATTTATATAGGTGTGTTGATTTTCATAGTGTATTATATGTACAGAGAAATCACATTTTTGTTTGTGTAGTGTAGAGTTCAATATGACTTTGTGTTTATTCAATTCAGTTCACCCAAAACATTTCCCAATAGTTTCAAATATATCAATATTTTTAGAAAATGGTGACGGTGGTATATTAATCCATTCATGGCGAGACGTGTATTGGTTAGACGCCAATGTTACTCACCTGGGCACTTGTCATTGCAAAGGCTGCTTGAACAGCAAGTCCAACAGTCCGACATCGTCCTATTCTGTGCCAACTCACATATCTGTTAGAATAGAAAGAGGGGTAACATGGGGACACTTCTTTGTATCACTTTGTTCACTGTATCATTCATTGAACTTTTACAAATTTGTTTTTAAGTGCGATTAATACATATGAGCAGGACGCGGTTAGCTTGAATCCCCGTCTGGCAACAGTCCCCGTGATGATTTGTACACGACATTGTGTCTCATTGGTATCCATCTCTCATCGCTGATTCAAGTGGGAAAGTTATCAGTAACGTGCAATGATGTGTGTATTAGAGTGAGGATTAACCTTTCGCCATCCAAGGAAAGAGTGGTCTGTCATAAAAATGACGTTAAATACTCGAACTAAACAAAAGATACGTTGTCATGAATAAAACAAACTTGAACATGAACACTTAATATGATGTAAAGTCTGGTTCCAGGTTCTAATATAAAAGTTATGTATATCAAATGAACAGTCTGGTTCCATGTTCTAATATAACAGTTACGTATATCAAATGTAGAGTCTGATCCAAAGTTCTGATGTAGCAGTTATTTATGTCAAATGCAGTGACTGCTTCCAGTTTCTTATGTAGAAGTTATGTAAATCAAATGCAGAGTCTGGTTCCAGATTCTTATGTAACAGTTACGTATAATAAATGTTGGCATATTTTCTTGTGTAAGGTGTTAGATAAATGCTTAAATTGACATTAATATGAGGACATCTTTACAAGATTTATACATTTATCTAATTTATTTTGAACAATGCATATATGTACTATATTTATAAAAAGCTGAGGAATCTCTCATCAATTTTGGTTGACATCACGCAATACATAAACGTCGCTGTTTTTGTATCGCTTGGTCGAAGCTTTTTGGGGTGAAACAATTATTAAAAACGATATGATTGAACATTTAAATACAAAAAGTGTTCGTGACATATGTTAGAACATTAAACATATGATTGAATAGTGGAGCGTGTGGTCCAGTGGTAGAGCACCGAATCTTTGATTGGAGGTAGGTATCAATCCGCCTCTACGGCTATGTGTGGTGTCATTTTCCGCATATGCTTAGTATTGGTTCTAACAAGGAAGACTCGAGCGTGATTTGCCAAAGTTGTAAGAACTTGTTATACGATCGAAGTATAGATATGTTTAAACTATATGATTGAACATTAAACTATAAAAAGTGTCCATGACATAAACTCACCTGTTTGTTTAAGCATCGGTGTGTATATCCGACCGTGTCGTGATACAAAGCACACACCTGCAAAACATTTGACAAACATTTTTTAAATAGAATAAAGCTACAATGCAACACAAACGATTGCAGAATTGTATGCCATATGTTGTGTTATTTATAGTATGCATTGCATTAATCAACTGTTTTTTTATTTTTTTATAGTATTGTTATGTCCGTGTTTTTTATGGTATTGTTATGTCCATGTTTGCTTATGGTTTTGTTTAGTCTGTGTTTCTATTGTATTGTTACATCCGTGTCATTTATGTTACGTCCGTGTTGTTTATGTTACTGTTACGTCCGTTTTGTTTATGTTCAGCCCATGTTGTTGATGGTATTGTTATGTCCGTGTTGTTTATGGTATTGTTACGTCCGTGGTCTTTACGGTATTGTAACGTCCGTACTGTTTAAGGTATTGTTACGTCTATGTTGTTTATGGTACTGTTATGACCGTTGTTGTTTATAGTATTGTTATGACCGTGTTGTTTATGGTATTTTTATGTCCGTGATGTTTATGCTATGTCTGTGTTGTTGTTAATGGTATTGTTACGTCCGTATTTGTAATGGTATTGTTGCGTCCGTGTTGTTTATGGTATGGTTACGTCCGTGTTGTTTTTGATATTGTTATGTCCGTGTTATTCATGGTATGGTTTTGTCTGTGTTGTTTATGCTATGACCGTGTTGTTAATGGTAATGTTATGTCCTTGTTGTTTATGGTATTGTTATGTCCGTGTTGTTTATGGTATTATTACGTCCGTGTTGTTTATGATATTGTTACGTCCATGTTGGTTATGGTATTGTTATGTTCTTGTTGTTAATGGTATTGTTACGTCCGAGTTGTTTATGGTATTGTTACGCCAGTGTTGTTTATGGTATTGTTACGTCTATGTTGTTTATGGTGTTATTATGTCCGTAAACGTTATATTGTTACGTCTGTGATGCTTAGTTTATGGTATTGTTATGTCGGTGTTGTTTATGGTTATGTTATGTCCGTGTTGTTGATCGTATTGTTACGTCCGTGTTGTTTATGCTATGTCAGTGTTGTTTAAAGTATTGTTACGTCCATGTTGTTTATGTTATGACCGTGTTATTTATGGATTTGTCACGTCCGTGTTGTTTATGGTATTATAACTTTGATGTTGTTTATGGTATAGTTTATATTGTTACGTCCGTGATGTTTATGGTATTGCTACGTCCGTGTTATCTATGGTATGTTTAAGTCCGTGTTGTATATGATATTATTATGTCCGTGTTGTTTATGGTATTAATATGTACGTGTTATTCATGGTATGTTTACGTCCGTGTTGTTTAATGTATTGTTACGTCCATGTTGTTTATGATATTGCTATGCCCGTGTTGTTCATGGTATGGTAACGTCCGTGTTGTTTACGTTATGCCCGTGTTGTTTATGGTATGGTTACGTCAGTGTTGAATATGTTATGCCTGTGTTGTTAATGGTATGGTTATGTCCGTATTGTTAATGGTATTGTTATGTCCGTGTTGTTTATATTTTGTCCGTGTTTTTTCATGGTATGGTAACGTCCGTGTTGTTACTGTCAATCCCGTGTTGTTTATGGTATAGTTACGTCCTTGTTGTTTATGTTATGCCCGTGTTGTTTATGGTATGGTTACGTCCGTGTTGTTGATGGTATTGTTATGTCCGTGTTGTTTATGTTGTTTATGTTATGCACGTGTTGTTTATGGTATGGTTACGTCCATGTTGTTTATGGTATTGTTACGTCTATGTTGTTTATGGTATTGTTACGTCTATGTTGTTCATGGTGTTGTTATGTCCGTTTTGTTAATATTGTTACGTCTGTGATGATATGGTATTGTTACGTCCGTGTAATTTATGGTATGGTTACGCCCGTGTTGTCTATGGTAATGTTATGTCCGTGTTGTTGATGGAATTGTTACGTCCGTGTTGTTTATGGTATTGTTACGTCTATGTTGTTGATGGTGTTGTTATGTCCGTATAGTTTATATTGTTACGTCCGTGATGTTTATGGTATTGCTACGTCTGTATTATTTATGGTATGTTTACGTCCGTGTTTTTTATGATATTGTTATGTCCGTGTAATTCATTGTATTATTACGTCTTTGCTATTTATGGTACTGATATATTCGTGTTATTCGTGGTATGTTTAAGTCCGTGTTGTTTATGTTATGCCCGTGTTGTTTATGTTATGGCCGTGGTGTTTATGGTATTGCTATGTCCTTGTTGTTTATGGTATTGTTATGTCCATGTTGTTTATGGTATTGTTATGCCCGTGTTGATTATGGTATTGTTACGTCTTTGATGTTTATGTTATGTCCGTGTTGTTTATGGTATTGCTATGTCCTTGTTGTTGATGGTATTGTTATGTCCGTGTTGTTTATGGTAAGACCGTGATGTTTATGATATTGTTACGTCCGTGTTGTTTATGATATTGATATGTACGTGTTATTCATGGTATGGTAACGTCCATGTCGTTTATGTTATGACCGTTTTGTTTATGGTATTGTTATGCCCGTGTTCTTTATGATATTGTTACGTCCGAGTAGTTTATGTTATGTCCGTGTTGTTTATGGTATTGTTATGTCCGTGTTGTTAATGGTATTGTCACGTCCGTTTGTTTATGTTATGTCCGTGTTGTTTATGATATTATTACGTCCGTGATGTGCATGGTATTGTTATATCGGTGTTGTTTATTGTATTGTTACGTCCGTGTTGTTAATGATATTCCCGTTTTGTCAATGGTATTGTTACGTCCGGGTTGTTTAAGGTATTGTTACGTCCGTGTTGTTTATGTTATATTCGTGCTGTTTATGGTATTGTTACGTCCGTGTTGTTTGTGCTAGGTCACTGTTGTTAATGGTATTGTTACGTCCGTGTTGTTTATGGTATTGTTACGTCTATGTTGTTCATGGTGTTGTTATGTCCGTAGTGTTAATATTGTTACGTCTGTTATTTTAATGGTATTGTTACGTCCGTGTTATTTATGGTATGGTTACGGCCGTGTTGTTTATGGTAATGTAATGTCCGTGTTGTTGATGGCTTTGTTACGTCCGTGTTGTTTATGCTATGTCCCTGTTGTTTAAAGTATTGTTACGTCCATGTTATTGGTGTTATGTTCATGCTGTTTATGGAACTGTCACGTCCGTGTTGTTTATGGTATTGTTACGACTATGTTGTTTATGGTGTTGATATGTCCGTATAGTTTATATTGTTACGTCCGTGATGATTATGGTATTGCTACGTCCGTGGTATTTATGGTATGTTTACGTCCGTGTTGTTTATGATATTGTTATGTCCGTGTTATTTATTGTATTGTTACGTCCGTGCTATTTATGGTACTGATATGTACACGTTATTCATGGTATGGTTTAGTCCGTGTTGTTTATGTTACGTCCTTGTTGTTTATGTTATGGTAACGTCCGTGTTGTTTATGTTATGGCCGTGTTGTTTATGGTATTGCTATGTCCTTGTTGTTAATGGTATTGTTATGTCCATGTTGTTTATAGTATTGTTATGCCCGTGTTGTTTATGTTATGTCCGTGTTGTTTATGTTATGGTAACGTCCGTGTTGTTTATGTTATGGCCGTGTTGTTTATGGTATTGCTATGTCCTTGTTGTTAATGGTATTGTTATGTCCATGTTGTTTATAGTATTGTTATGCCCGTGTTGTTTATGTTATGTCCGTGTTGTTTATGGTATTGCTATGTCCTTGTTGTTGATGGTATTGTTATGTCCTCGTTGTTTATGGTATTGTTACGTCTATGCTGTTTACGGTATTGTTATGATCGTGTTGTTTATGGTATTGTTATGTCCGTGTTGTTCATGGTATTGTTATGTCCGTGTTATTTATGGTATGGTTACGTCCGTGTTGTTTATTGTATTGTTATGTCTGTGTTGTTTATGGTATTGATATGTACGTGTTATTCATGGTATGGTAATGTCCGTGTTGTTTATGTTATGACCGTGTTGTTTATGGTATTGTTATGCTCGTGTTGTTTTTGGTATTGTTACATCCGTGTTGTTTATGTTATGTCTGTGTTGTTTATGACCTTGCTATTCCCTTGTTGCACATGATATTGTTATGTCCGTGTTGTTTACTATATTGTTACATCTATGCTGTTTACGGTATTGTTACATCCGTGTTGTTTATGGCATTGTTATGATCGTGTTGTTTATGGTATTGTAACGTCGTTGACGTTGATGATAAGTTCGTGTTGTTGTTTATGGTATTGTAACGTCCGTGTTATTGATTGTATTGTTATGTCCGGGTTGTTTATGGTATTGCTACGTTCGTGTTGTTTATGATGTTGTTATGTCCGTTTATTTTTGTTACGTCGGTGTTGTTGATGGTTTTGTTACGTAGGTTTTGTTTATGGTATTGTTACGTCCGTATTGTTTATGTTATTGTTATGTCCTTTTTATTTATTATATTGTTATGTCGGTGTTGTTGATTGTATTGTTACGTCCGTGTTGTTTATGGTGTTGTTATGTCCGTGTTCTTTATGGTATATTTACGTCCGTGCTGTTAATTGTTACGTCTGTGTTTTTGATGGTATTGTTACGTCCGTGTTGTTTATTGTATTTTTATGTCCATGTTGTTAATTGCATTGTCACGTCCGTGTTGTTTATGATATGTCCTTTTGTTTATGAAACTGTTACGTCCGTGTTGTTTATGATATTGTTAAGTCCGTTTTATTTATGTTACATCGGTGTTGTTTATGATGTTACGTCGGTTTTGTTTATGGTATTGTTACGTCCGTATTGTTTATGTTATGCCCCCCGTGTTGTTTATGTTATTGTTATGTCCTTGTTATTTATTGTATTGTTATGTCGGTGTTGTTTATGGTATTGTTACGTCCGTGTTGTTTATGGTGTTGCTATGTCCGTGTTGTTTATGGTATATTTACGTCCGTGTTGTTTATTGTTACGTCTGGGTTTTTTATGGTATTGTTACGTCCGTGTTGTTTATTGTATTTTTATGTCCGTGTTGTTAATTGCATTGTCACGTCTGTGTTGTTTATGTATTGTCCTTGTTGTTTATGATACTGTTACGTCCGTGTTGTTTATGGTATTGTTATGTCCGTGTTGTTGATGGTATAGTGATGTCCGTGTCGTTTATCGTATTATTACGTCCATGTTGCTTATGGTATTGTTACGTGTGTGTTGTTGATTCTATTGTTACGTCCGTGTTATTTATGGTATTTTATGTCCATGTTGTTAATGGTATTGCCACGTCCGTGTTGTTTATGTTATATCCGTGTTGTTAAAGATATTGTTACGTCCCTGTTGTTTATAGTAATGTTATGTCCATGTTGTTGATGGTATTGTTTTGTCAGTGTTGTTTATGATATTTTTATGTCCTTGTTGTTAATGATATTGTTACGTCCGTGTTTTTTTATGTTATGTCCGTGTTGTTAATGGTATTATTACGTCCGTGTTGTTTATGGTATTGCTACGTCCTTGATGTTTATGTAATGTCCGTGTTGTTGATGGTATTGTTTTGTCAGTATTTTTTATGTTATATCCGTGTTATTAAAGGTATTATTATGTCCGTGTTGTTGATTGTATTGTTACGTCTGTGTTGCTGGTGGTATTGTTATATCCGTGTTGTTTATGGTTTTGTTACGTCCGTGTTGTTTATGGTATTGTTACGTCTATGTTGTTGATGGTCTTGTTATTTCCGTGTTGGTTATGGTACTGTTATGCCCGTGTTGTTGATGGTAATGTTACGTCCGTTTTGTTTAAGGTATTGTTACGTCCTTTCTGTTGATGCTATGTCCGTGTTGTTTATGGTATTGTTATATTCGTGTTGTTTATGGTTTTGGTATGTCCGTGTTGTTGATGGTATTGTAATGTCTGTGTTGTTTATTGTAGTGTTACATCCGTGCTGTTTATGGTATTGTTTCGTCCATGTTGTATATGGTATTGTTACGCCCGTGTTGTTTATGGTATTTTTATGTCCTTGTTGTTTATGGTATGGTTACGTCCGTGTAATTTATGATATTGTTACGTCAATGTTGTTCATGGTATTGTAATGTCCGTGTTGTTTATTGTAGTGTTACATCCGTGCTGTTTATGGTATTGTTTCGTCCATGTTGTATATGGTATTGTTACGCCCGTGTTGTTATGGTAATGTTATGCACGTGTTGTTTATGGTATTGTTATGTCTGCTGTGTTGATGATGTTGATGATGTTTTTGTTTACATTTACATTACCTGCACATATCTTCGTTCAAGCTAAACATACATACAATTGTATCAATCTTTTATCGCTTAGTATACAGTCATACAAACATTTAAAACATATTTATAATAGTATTAATATCGTCCATGGGTTTGAGGTGAAGATGGAAAATACAAACCCGAGGGATAAACTTCGTTTGTGTACAACCCTAACTTTAAGAGTTTTTAAGATTTTTATTCAGGTTTATTTTTTTATAGAATCGCAAGGATACCATAGTATTGATGAATGAATACGTCATAGCACAAGCATTTTATGAATGACGTTACATCATAGCGAGAAGAATTTGCCATAGCGAGAGGACTTTATGAGTGGCAATACTTCAAAGCGCGAACATTTTATCTCTGCCTTAGGGTGAGATAGAAATATCTAATCCCGGTAATGTGCAGATATTCCTATCCGGTGTGCAAGACATATAAATCTGGATTCGATTTAATGGGCCTATTCGTTACCTTCAAATATAGAATTGGTATAACATGTTGAATCATGTACATGAATGGTATATAATTGAGGAGACAGATGAAATGCATTATAATATTCTTATGTCTGCGTTTATATCATTAATATATTTGCAGATTTCCAGTGCATGATGTGGAAAATGGCCGAGTATATACGATTAAATTGGAAGTTATACGTCAGCAAAGCAGCTTATTTGCATATTGAAATTACGGTTCGGTAAATATAAATTTAATACATGGTTTACCCACGTTTAAGTGAAGTATCGGCTGTTGTAAATGCATCTTCTTCGCATACTTCGAGATAAGAAAACTTTTTTCTATCCAATAGTTCTTAAACATTAAAAATAATTGTTTTCCATAAGTATTTATCGAATTCTAGTGACATAAATAATAACGCTAAAATGTGTACAACCTCGCCAGCTTGACATGTTGATATTGCGGAGCACGAAGCGTCCTTGGCCATTCCCAAGCACTGGTAACACAGACTGCCTACTGCCCCCGTGGGTCCTGCTTGTAGAGTAAGTAACGCAAATACACGAATATTAACAATACTTAAACTTAAACAAGGCAGATAAAGTAGTTTATAGAGTGCTAGCTTCTAATGCCAGAAGTTTCGTGTACGATTCATAGCTCGACCCGATGTATTTAAAAAAACAAAAAAACACGCAGTACTGTTTATACCAAGGAAACTAACAATACAGAAAAATATGCTAATGGAACAAAACTGAACGCTAAAGCATATGCTATTTCATATGTTATTAAACATACTAAAATATCAAATAAAATGATTACAGGCAACACAAACCTGAAGTTGTCGTTATAACAGGCGTCTTGGATGTTGCAGTAGCAGATGGAACAGTTGTAAGGGTTACAGACGAAGGGGATGACGTAATGACAGAACTAACAGTTGTTGGGATTGTTCCACCATTGATAATTGGTCGTCCTAATCCTATAAACCAAACATACATGATTTATTGCAAGCGTTTAAGGTGGCGTCTGCTTGTGCATTTACTTGGACTACACAATATACTTTCTTAAGACTGTACTTGATGTATTTTTCTTATCTTGCCCAATAAACTAGAAACCAACACACTATTGATTTCATGTTTATAATAATTGCATTATCTTAAGCTCTTTATGGAAAACATTTAATTGTATTGGTATCATGTGGAACGGAGTGTTAGAAGCGTTATGTTCTAATGTATTTTCTTTTTTTTAGTATTACAAAATAAAGTTACATGATGTAGTTTAGACAGTGTCAGAGGATGTAGTATAGACAGTGTCATAGACCCTCTAGTTTGAACCTGTTTTACCCAAAAAAATCAGATCTTTAGCTAGCAATACATACAATTACGACACCTACTATTGAATTTATAGATAGTTATATATATTGTAATACTCCTACCTAAGAGTGACAGCAATCCATTGACGGCAAGCGTAGCAACACTAGCCCCAACAGCTATCGGAGTGGATATCACCATTGACAGTGGACCAGGTACCGAGGTATTTCCGCATGAGCCTATACACAATGGTTGCTGTTTTTGATGAGGCAATGCGATACTTGATAAAAGAGGTTTAGTTTGACTGCCCAGGAGATGTCCATTAACATATAACGATAATCCTAACAAGTGGCTGAAATATAGCAAGATATATCGGTGGTTATAAACTCAGTCTACCTTACAAACCAATGGTATACATTATCAAGGTATTATATAATTGAAATACTAGTAAACTAATTATTTTGTTGCATTGTTTTCTAGTGTCTCAAAGAGGAAGACGGTAAGTTTCTTACATCGGTTGGAAGTTCGGATAAAAAATTCCCTCACGGGGGATAACTGTTTTTGGAGGAAAATGATTAAATGGAAAATGGTTATGTGTTTGGTATGCAAGAAAACTAATCTTACATGACTTTTCCGGTTCAGATAGAAAATTCCGTCCTTTGGGATAACTGGTTTTGGAGAAACGAGGCTCTGTTATTCCTTCGGACAAAATTTTCACTCCAAACCTCCAGCCCATAAAAAGTTTTTATAGTCTTGATCTCTATGAGGTCTCGTTTAAAACAATTGGCTTACTGCCGAGAACATTTTATTAACACTTGCGAACTGAATGAAATTAGTAGAGCCAATTTTTCACGTTCCTATATTTAAAACAGATGTAATATATTACCTTAAACAGCTTGTTATAGTATATTTTGTTGATGGCTTTGTACCGAATGCCGCAGATAAATGATAGTGACCATGCCGGAAATTTGCGTGCATATGCAAGTGACCATTTGTGTAGTGAAGTGAGACTCCAAGACGGTTGTGGTTATGGCCGTGCGTCGTGTACAGGTACGAGATGTGGTTATGGTTGTGATGTAAACCGAAACTTATTGAACAGCTGTGACTGAACCCGTTGGAGTTGAAAATCGAGGATGCACTCAATGAAGAATGGAAGTTGTGTGAGTGGAAGTGCGTTGTGAAGTGGTGCCGGAATGCTGAAATCAAGCTACAATGTCCATGAAAATGACAACTTCCTAATCCTAAATTAAGCAGGAAGCGACGCTGACGACTTGTTTCGTTGGACGGAACGAACGTCACGTCCCCATTGACGTCAAATTCGGCACTAAGAGTTGATATGGATGAGTTATTGCGCTGATCTACGAAGCGAAAGTCGTCGACAAGCATATCATCAACTGTAAGAGATGAGAAGAAACATGAAGGTGCATGAATTTGAAGAAAGCGTCACAGATAAAACATACGTTACATAGTAAAACACTATGATGATAACGGATACGTTCCTATCTAACAAGTTCATCACCACAAGTAAGACTTTAATATTCGCAACTATTCAATTATTTTAAGAAAAGAAACGAAGAAATATATCAAAATAATTAAATTTCCTTTCCCCAGGTATCTATCAATAAATGTACGGATGTATTTGACGTGTTATATCTAAGTTTCGTTCGTGTAGTATTCAAAATGTTGAAATGTTTATGCATACACAAGCACATGTGGACTTTGGTATACTTGTTGTATTGACCATGCGCAATTAATATCTTTATGTTTAATAATTGTGTTGTCATGTGTATTGTATTAAAGTTGTTAAACCCCATTGATGAGATTGATCCGAAGGCAATATGAATAAACAAATAAATTGATAAAACTTAATGTTATTTGTTATAACAAACTATCTTCTATCATGTTACCCATAACAGGTTAAAGTAATGTAATGCAAAGCAGTCAATACACGACTGTAACCAGCTAAAAGGATTTGTATAGCATAAAAAGCTCATAGTTTGGTGTTCTAAGGTATAAACTATTCCTGGTATCGTTGGTCTAGACTTTGATCGGATTGATCTCAATCTCATGCTTTCTTTTCATGTTTGATGTTTCATTAATATGCATTTAAGGAAACTATTTCTCGCAAGCTGTCCATCCGCTGAACGCCAAAATATATTTAATGTCATTTAATACATCAATTTTTTTCAAACGGTTTTACAACATAGCTGGCAGAAGCTTTCTCTACACTGGTGAGTCATGCAGCATATACAATGAAATAACCAATTGTTGAAACAACAAACAGCTGTTAATCAAAATTTGTTTGGTAGAATATAATTTCCGAGAGCAGTTCGCATAACTGGTAAAATAGCCCAAAGATAGTTTATCTTGTAATATGAAACAAATGTAGATTGATCTATTTATAACATTTATTTTTTTAACATAACCAAATTTTTCAAAAACAGACAATTAATTTCGAAAAACATGTGTTTCTTGAATCTGGATAATGGGAAATAACCCCAACTGGTATTTATCACGTTTATTTCCCTCAGAAATATCTTTAATTAGCATACATATACAATCACTTCATAGCAATATTATATTATTTACTTGGAATTTCACATCTCTCTCCATAAAATCCTTTCGGGCATGCACATCGGCCATCTCCTACACATCTTCCTCCATTTACACAGGAATTGGTAAGACACATGTCTTAAAATATAAAATACATACACAGTGTAAATAGTATGTGCCTTAGAGCATGTAATCACACATATTAAAACAAAAAATATCATTTTTCTTACTTGCTTTATTAGATTTTACATATTTAACTTATATCTCAATGTTAAACGCTACTATTATATTTCCCATAGGGCTCTATTATAATATGTATGTCCAAAACACAATTAAATAACACAATATGCAGCATCTGTATGGGCTCAAATTCGTTACTGGTTCAAGATATGTAATTATAAAGAATGAAGCATACCTTGACCTGGTTTGAAAAAAATCAATGGTTTTGTGATACCTACCAATTTCCAGAGTAATAATACGTCAACTATTCGCCCACAACGCGGTCCGAGCCAACACTTTCGAAAGGACACAGAATTGCCCAGAAATCTGGTATCAGCATCAAATTGTCAGTGGTGATTTCTAAAATACTGACCATTTAATTCATAGCAGGGGAATAAACCATTAGATGTACCACTAGACTACGATTTTCCTCAGGTTATTCAGCAATACAATTCCACCAAATATTCACTCATTGAACACTTTGTTGTAACAGATCGACGTTTTCCCCTTGGTGTTCGAATTTTACGTTATCTATGATGGATGGGTGGTGATATAATCATGACTTTTATATACATTAAAGTGCAATAGCCCCATTTTCCTTCACCTTCAATATATTTAATGCATCTTATTATTGCACCTTTTGTACAGTTAATGTACATGTATCATTTATTTAGTAAACATGTTTGTATCAGCAGAATGCAGGTCCAATTAATGAAGAGAATAAACGGAAACGGTCCTAGTATTAATCCTCGAGGTACATCAGAACTAATAACTTTCTTTTTTATACCGGAGATTTCAGTTTGTTGCCACTTGTCAAATATATGAGGAGTTAACAACTATATAGTTGTTTTTTATTGAAATGGTAGACTTTAATTGTTTCGACTACATTTTTGGTCATTTACATTTGGGATTTGGTTAACTCTAAAATAAAACAGTTTCAACCAGATGTTTTTCATCAATAGCATATATAAAATTGCTACCAGTTAGTGCTGTTACACAGGAATGATTGCTTCTGGTATCCTGCTGAGAGTGAGAAGAAAACCATTGCATTTGTTGTGATCGTTGTTTTTTAACTGATTTTATGTTTTATTTTCTTGTCAAAAGTGATTCGTCTGCCTAAAAATAATATACGGTGTTTTTAATTTGTCTTCAAATCCCCGAAAGTGTTATTTTTTGTGGGTCCGTCTGAACACACATTGGGACATATTTATTATCACCTGAAAATGTCTTGAAAGGTCAATGATACATAAAATGATGATGTAAAGTTCAATTGTGGTACACCTATATCCATGATATAATATTTTAGTGGTTACTAACCTGACGTTTCGCAACCGTATAAATGCACATGGGAGCACTGTAAGGGCGATGACGTCGTCACGCTCAACGACTTTGTAAACATGACACCATTGAAGTCCACAACAAATGTCGCGTCATCAAACTGACTCAGTTTCGCAGACACATCCTTAAATAAAATGAAATATTGGTATTTTCGACCTGTTTGAATAAAACGTACTTTTCACTTTGAGAATCATATCACTACCCAAATTGTTCTTATTTCATGACAACCAGCGTAAAACTATTTATGAGATTATTCGATTGTGTTATTTGTTATAGATAAAAAATCGAAAAAAGAGAAAATGATCTATATTTTAGCTAATTAATAAATACAGGATCCCGTCAAATGTGTGATGATAATAAAGTTAAAAATAACTGTAACATGTTTTTCATCGGAAATGTTGGCATAGTTATTTTGGGGGGAAATATTGCAATTCCTTTAGTGAATTTGCGAAAATAACCCGTAATGTTTGATGTTCAGTATATTCCTTAATAAACAAAACCTCAGTATTTAATTCCTTAGATGTACATAATATATCAAACAACACATCCCCATATTGATTACTTTTCCGTTTATATTTGGCATATCTCGTTTTCGTATATTTTCCTACTTTGGCAAACACAATAGTCTGCATGGTGACGTCTAATGCATCCGTGTATGTTATGGAAAATGTTTCCTCGATTAGTGCTCGATCAGCGGGGCAGTTCGTTGTGTTGATAGCAAGGGAGGTAACCAGCAGGGGATGGCTCAGTTTGTAGTTGTACGTGAAGTGGTCGCTGTTTGCAGTATACATGTATTGCGAAAAAGGAATGCTGTTTTGACAAGGCAAACCTGCATTCAACGATTGGTCTTCTGTAATATATATTTGAACAAGAAGGAGGTGAAGGATTACGAATGTTCAGAACAGTGTATATAATATATTCAACTTTTAATATAAAATATATTTGTATCTCAGAAACATTTTTATCGGTTCACATATTTCGACCATAATTTATTGTTTAAATTTATTTTTTATAGTTATGAAGTTGTTGAAATAAAATTGAAAGACCATTTAAGAAAGTATTGTCTTGGTTAAGTATTCAAGTTATATTTGGATTTGATGCACTCCCAATACTTGCGTTTTTAAACGTAGTAGGTATATATTTCCTCCTGTGTGGTATACCAACATACATGTTAATTCTTATTCATTGAGCAATTGTATTAATAAAGTTTTATGGTATTTATATATATATATCCCGATAAATGTTTAATATATATAACGCATAACTTTATTTACAAATAATTATTTATATATATATATCAACACAATTTATTTAACTACTGAACTAATAAGCCTATTTTATAATAACCATTTATTAATAATTAATCAATGTGTCGTATACAATCATGAGTATATTTGTCAACAAATGAGCTATTTATACATATACTATTCATTTGTGTGTTATTGTAGGGATGGCCATGGGCAATTTTGGCTTAATAGTCAGTAAAACTATTTATAGATCGGTATTACACGGTATAAAGCTTCCGTGGTGTAGTCGCATAATGGCGGTTATAAATAATCCTCATTTTTTCCTCTTTAAAAATGCATTTGCCTTATCTTAATGCTCTTTTTTTATTTGAATGGCATTATTGATGTATTTTGAACATTTTTACAGCAGTGTCATGTTTGAATTGTGAAATTAAAAAATTGATGCTTGGAAATTTGGGTATGAATACATGATTATACTTTCACTTTGTCAACAGTGTACACACTGAGCAGAAACACAATCTCTTATATAACACATGACCCCTACTTTTTTCATCATATTGTGATAGTGCCAAGGTTGACAAACAGTAGAATGTAAGTTTCACTTCTTTCATTTGAGTCTTTCTATGAATGACAAGCCTTCAAACTTTTATTATTTACTATAGAATAAAGAACAAAAACCAATGGTGGGTTAACACCTGTACAGGCATTTGCAGTCACACCAATAAAAGAAAAAAAAGCAACGAAAAAATCCCATAAAGAACAGTAGGATTTGTAATTGTGTCTCAGTTGTTTTCCAATAATCTAATTAAAACTTTATTAATTAATACGCAAGTAAATGATATAAATTGTAAAAAAAGAATATTTACTACATAGTTTATTGCTGTTATTACAAGTAACTGAAAGGTAACTTTGAAATCTACATGTGTTTGTGTGTGTGTTTGCGTGTACATTTAATTATATTCTTAATTGACTTTAATTTATTACAGATTATGCACTAGACTTCGCTATTACAATATATATATTTATTCATGTCTAATCATATGTAGAACAATATAGAACATAATACATATACATAAAACAACATATGCCATTCTAAAAAGAATGAGAAGAGACAATATACAACTCATAAAATATTTCTAATTCATTAATATTTTTTCTAATCACATTAATCATTACAATTTATTTACATTATATTTCAATAAAAGTTGAAAACCCATTGCTAATCTTTACTTGCGTCTAAAAGGTACTTAAAACAAACAAACAATTGACAAGCAATATAAGCACTAATGCGCATTTTAGGAAATGTTTTAAAAGATCAGTTAACACTTCAAATCAGATTTGTAATGAACTGATTAGCAATGAGTTTTCACACTGTAATAAAATATAGACAGTAAATTTTACAAATAAGTAATTATATAAGTAAAACTTCCGTTTCTTTAATACGTTAAAACAAGTTTTGGCAGTAAATCTCATCATCTCTTTATTTGGATAAAATAGGAACTTCATTTTAACACAATCATTAAAATTATAAAATTCAGGAGTAATCTCATTGGCTTTAAGTTATAAACCTCTTCGTTCATCAACATATAAATTGCAGTTTAACATAGCATGAAGTTCATCTTCGATAAGTTCACTACAATAGGGACATAAGCGTTCATTTTCCGGAATATTTTCATATCGATCAGTTTCAATTCGTAATGGTGCTACTCCACAACGAAATTTTGCGAACGCCGACCTATGTTTATGAGGTAAAATCATTTTACAATATTGTTCTGAGTTATATTCTGACTTAAATAACCTGTACGTTCTTAACGTATTTCGTCCAGTACCGCTGACACCTGTGATTCGATTAATACTAGAATTCCACTCGGAAATGTAGATATTCATCATTTTTTCAAAAACAGTGTCATTAATTTGAGATTTATTTCTAGTTGTGTCATTAATATCAAAGAAATGTGGCACTTCAAGATTAACAAAGTTACATTTGACAGCAAAGAACCAATTCTTACACCTAACATTAGCTTAACTATGTGCCCAGATAAATATTCGTTTATTAAGTCGAGTGACACTCGTATGGACATTGCGGCTCCAGTGGTTACATATACATTTCCATTGTTTAAGTAATGGTGGAGTCCAATCCATATCACCGAACACAGCTGCAGAAGGTGTGTACTTCCCGGTCTCTAGATAAAACCTCATAGCTCTGCTTTGAATTGCGTGTATGCAAGAATACGATTTGGTGCCCCGAATCGAAGCTCCATATTATATCACAGGACATACTAACGAATCAAATAACTTTTTGAATACGCCAAAAGGCATACCACCTAAAGCTTTATACTTTTCAATTAAAAGACCTAAAGCGCGACCCGCACTCTGAACAATTATTTTGGCTGTTTGATTATAATCCAAAAACTCCGTAAGAGTAAGCCCTAAATACACATACTTTCCCGATAACTTAATATCATTTACACCACATTTAAACAAAAAATAAGTTTTAGGTATACAACATGGTCTAAAATGAACAACATTACTTTTATAAGCATTAATGGACATATTATTTATAATACACCAATTATTAAGTTCTTTTAACATAAACTGCAAATTACCTTCTTTTTCAGACAGTTAAACAATATCATCAGCATACAATAATATGCTTATATTTTCTTGATCAATATCAACCCCTTTACCTAATGCCTTAATTCGCAATGCTAAATCATTAATAAATAAGTTAAATAATAATGACGACAATGGACAGCCTTGTCTTAATCCAGAATTTACATTAAACCATTCAGTGTAATAATTATTAACTTATGCTGAAACTGAATATACAAAGATTTTTCTGCTTTTAACATTTATCTGAAACATCTATATACGTTAAGCGGTCCAAAAGTTTATCTCTATTGATAAAGTCATAAGCCTTTTGAAAATAATAAAGGCGCAAAAAGTTGATTGTTTAAGTTTATTCCTAGTTTCGATTATATTAGTAAGTGATGAAATCTGATCAATAGTGCTACGTTTCTTCCGAAAACCATTTTGTTCATCTACAATGTTATAATTTCTATCTGACCATAAAGTAATACGATCGTTTAATAGTACAGTATACAATGTATACATTGACGATGCCCACGCAATACCTCTATAAGATAGGAGGGTCTCTTGGATCGACATAGCTTGACTTAGGAATACGATTAATAATAGTTTTGCCCCACAATAATGGAAAACAACCAGATTCAAAAAAACATTAAAAAGAACATGTAAAAAACAAACTGATGTATCATTCTTCAAAACATCAGCTGGTATATTATCAACACCAGTGGCTTTACATTTTTTAGCCTATCAACTGCCTTTTTAACTTCAAAAATAGATATATTTCCATCTAAAAGAATATCAGAAGTTAAACAAGTATTTTGAGATCGATCATAATTTGAAGTTGCGTTACGATTTTTCAAAAGGTTACTGTAACCTCGTTCCCATCTATTTAAAACATATTTTACATCCGAAGTTAAGCTTCCGTCCTCCATTAGATTTTTTCTATTGGAATCATTTACTCTTTTTCATGAAAACAAACAGAATTCCATAAAGTTGTTAATGCATCATTCCACCAAGGTTTTTTAGTTCTCCTTTTCTTATTATTAACACCACAATGTACAGACCTGGACGGTAACCGTTTAAGCATTTCCTGTTCAACTGTATCACACCAACCGGCAAAAGCTAAATCTATATCTGTTTGAGAACGGAGACTTCCCTCCAGGTCAGCATTTGCGGAGTTAACCTTACGTATAATATCTATATCTAACAAATACAGATCTGTTATAGATTTAATATTACATTTAGTACACTTATTTCTATGATCTTCATCATAATCATATTTATCTGAAGTAGCATCTACATTTATACACTAAGTAAAGAATGATCGGGAATACGTGTGATGCCAAGGCTTTACCATTACCACACTGATTGATTGCATCAAATGCACAAATGCAGAAAATGTGAAAAAACATTATCACATTTTAAAACCAACATCAGTATTTCTACTTACCCATTAAAGCCCATGAAACTCCCAGCAGAACAAAAATTAGAAACACTTGTACGGACGTCATTTTATCGTGTTTGTCACCGATAAAGTAAGTGATTCCGTAGATATATATACAAATTTAGAACGAGTTATGTTGAGACGAAGTTTAAAGCTACCCAATCCTTATTTAAATCAAACTATTGTTACCAATGTCAAAAGCTCTTATTAATGAGACAATCAACACATTTATATACACACCGTTGTATGTAATGGTAATTACTTAAATGGTAATTAATAAAGGCAATTAAAACATATAATAAAAATGTCATACACAAAACAAAGTGTGAGGAATGAAGATACCTAATATTAATTGTTTTGTAAGTTGGATCTTTCTATAAAAATTCGAGTTACTTTTTTGTTTTTTTATTTCTTTATTCAATAAAGTGAATAGATGGATACTTTATGTTTATGTTTGGAATTTCTCTGGATATCGTACATTTTCAAATACATTCGGTTCATCTGTTTCTTTCTCTTCCTACACTGTGAACACATTTAGCAACTTGCAGTTGGTCTCCTTTGCTTATATTACAGGACAATCGTGCCACGTGTTTGATCTCATTCTACAACAATGTCAATTGATTCGACATTCTAGTCATAATTATGTGTATGATTCTTTAATAAACGTGTATGAATGGATAGAGCATTCGGGTCACTTGCTTGGCTTCTTTTTACCGTTGTGCAATTGGAGAGGGCATTTATAGCATCTGAATTGATCGCGATTTAATGCGTTTGTTAATTGTCTACATAAATGCAAGTGGGTATTACATTCAGATCATGTGTTTGATCGGTTTTGCATTAATGTGAATAAATTGTTTCATGCCATAATATTATATTTGATTTCTGTCAGTTGCTTTTATCGGTACAGGTGAGGAAATCACGTTATGTTTAAGTCTGTCTGCAACACAAAGAAAGTGTGGGGAATTCACGTCTTGTTTTAGTTTCTGATTGTGAATGGGTGGGAAGTTCATATTGTATTCCGTCTCTATCTGCAATATTGTAAATGGATGGGCAATTTGCACCACATTCAAGCCTTATTGTGAATGGATCAGGAACTCATGTCCTGGTTTAGTCATTGTCTCCAATATTGTGACTGAGTGGGACATTTATGTCACGTTAGTTTATACTAATTTGTTTTAGCTCGATTGCGAAGAAAGTTTAAAGCTGATATATACCGCTCTCGAGTTAGCTTCTCACGTAGAACCAGTAATGAGGGATGTTTTTAGAGGTATCGAGTTGAGCTGTAGATTAAACACCGAAACCTCTGGCGTGTGAGAGACTAACATGTTTTAGTCTTTGTCTGAAATATTGTGAATGATAGGACAATTCCTGATATATGTTTTGTCTCTCCCTGTAATAAGTTTAGCGGATGAGTCATTTGTGTCATGCTTTAATCTCTTCAGTATTTTTGTGAATTGGTGACTCATTAACCACATGTATTTCTCTATATTATTCCAGTTGGGCAGTAATCCAGCATGGTCCACCGTCATTACAGAACAAAAATATGGTGATGCTTATGTCGCACTCTACAATATTATACGTGTATACATACGCCAGATCATAGTTTGTCGTGTAGTTAGATAAAGCAATGCCCATTTTTATCTAAGTGAGTACAATATTAAATGAATATTATTCTCTGATTTATAATAGTTCATTGTATACTGACCTTACACTCTCGTAGCCTATCATGACCTCTGAAATAAGAGTTAGGTTACACGTTTTGATACAATAAAATTGACAGTTACAGTTTGGAGTTTAACTTTAATGAACTGACTTAAATACTTTGTTGCGGTGAGAGTTTAAGTATGGTCAAATTTAAAAGTGGTGAGATGGTTGAATGTAAGGATGAAGAGGTTTGTCAATAAATAAGCGTGGTGAGTTGAATCTACGGTGGTGTAAAAGGTTTTACAAACAAACAAACAAACAAACAAACAAACAAACAAACAAACAAATATTTTGTAAGGTATAAAACAGCACTTGCGTGTTTATAGTCAACGCAAATATTAGGACAGCGAAAACTTAAAAATAAGATTACCAGAAATGGAAATAAAGTTAATAGATATTGGTTGAATACAAATAAGTTGGAAGGCAAAATATGAACATTTCGATAACTTGTTTATTATCTTTGTGCATTAGGAGGCCATTATACTTTTAAATTTATTCAAATTAGATCAATGACAATTATAACGTTTAAACTATTAAAACACTTTGTTTGTAGAAAATTGAAATTAATATAATAATTTTCGTACCAAAAATGTTACATGCTAATTTTTTTAAAAAGTAATTAATAGTAAACCTGGGATACCCAACAATTCGTATACACAAATGGCGTAAAGTTTTTTCAATAATATGATTTTAGTATATCATCAATGAAGTTTAAATATTCCATGAGACTCTTAAAGAATAATCAAACTGTACTACACAAAATTGCACTTACGGATCTTACAAATGAATGAACTATTCCCTATTGATATATTCCATGACAATAACGTTGTTCATATTTATCAAATATCGCTATTGTTGATGTTGTTGTTGTATGGTGTTTAGCGTCGCTTTCAACAATTTTTCAGTCATATCGCGACGGTGTCAACTTGAGACAGTATTCTAAGCACTGTCACACTGGAGTATCATGCCGCAGACACGTGGTATGATACCCCACCCAGTCACATTATACTGACACCGGGCCGACCAGACCTAGAACTCTCCTCTAAATGCTGAGCGTCAAGCGAGGAAGCTTCTAGTACCATTTTTAAAGTCTTTGGTATGACCCGGCCGGGGATTGAACCCACGATCTTCCGCATGCGAGGCGGACGCTCTACCACTAGACCACGCCGCGGTCCGCTATAGTTGAACAATTAACTAATTGAACATAAATTTTTAACATAGACATATCATTTTAAATGTTAACTGTATTTAAAAAAAAATTGAAAATGTTTTTTGTTATGTTTTCTTTTTTTCTCGAACCTACTACCTTAGCGGTGAGAGGTATTTAATCTTGAGACCGCGTCTTATACCACTCGGCAACGAAGGACCCTATATGATTACGTATTATATTTTAACTTAAATTTGAGGTCCTGCAATTATTTAATTTTTTAGCTCGCCGGCACGAAGCGTAAGGAGAACTATTGCAATGACCCCGGTGTCGTCGTTTGGGGCGAACCGGCGAGGCTGGAGCGCCTTCAAGGCACACACAAATACACCCCCTTGCCAAGCTCTTGGGTTCTATGGCGCACTCCCAAGCGGTAGTAAGGTGACTGAGCTACATCTAGAGAGCAAGCTTTTGAGTGTGTGTCAAATATAACGCCTGTACGAGTTGTTTAACTTTTGTGTCTATTGCAATGCTAGCCTGTTTCTCGCGCGTTTGGGGCGAACCGTCGAGGCTTGGACCCTTTCACGGCACACACAAATACACTCCCTTGCAAAACACTTGGGTTCTTTGGCCTTCCCAGGCGCTAGTAGGGCGTCTGAGCTACATTTAGAGGGCAAACTTTTGAGTGTGTGTTAAACAGAACGCCTGCACGAGTTGTTTAAGTGATGTGTCTTTTGCAAGGCTAGCCTGTTTCTCGGGCATTTGCGCCGGACCGGCGAAGCTTAGGCGCCTTCACGGCACACACAAATACGTCCCCATTGCCAAACTCATAGGTTCTTTGGTGCATTTCCAGGCGCTAGTAGGGTGTTCGGGCTACATTTAGAGCACAAACTTTGAGCCTAGTGTCTAGGAGGATCCTTGCACGATTTGTTTGACTTTTCGGTATTAGGCAGGGCGAACGATCGGAAACAGGCAACGCTTGAGCCGGCCTGCGCGGTCTCTCCGGCGCCCCAAATGACACACACTTGCCAAATTACTGGGTTCTATGGCGCACTCCCAGACGCTAGTATGGTGTCTGGGCTATATTCAGAGAGCAAGCTTTTGAGTGTGTGTCAAATAGAACGTCTGTACGAGTTGTTTGTGTCTTTTGCAATGCTAGCCTGTTTCTTGCGCGTTTGGGGCGAACCGTCGAGGCTTGGGCGCCTTCACAGCACACACAAATACACTCCCTTGCGAAACACTTGGGTTCTTTGGCGCACTCCCAGGCGCTAGTAGGGTGTCTGAGATACATTTAAAGGACAAACTTTTGAGTGTGTGTCAAATAGAATACCTGTACGAGTTGTTTAACTTTTGTGTGTGTTTTTTGCAAGGCTAGCCTGTTTTTCGTGCGTTTGGGACGAACCGTTCTGTTTGACACACACTCAAAAGCTTGCCCTCTTAATACAGTCCAGACACCTAACTAGCTCCTGGGAGTGTGCCAAAGAACCCAAAGGAAGCCGTGTTTTCGCCTGATTCGGCCCAAATAGCCTAAAGCTTGCACCTTGGTGTGTGTGCACATGTTCCAGACACTCGCTGACCGACTTCTGGATAAGCAAGGGTCAATATTTGATGTCCCAGTGCAGGCCGGTGTGTGTAAAAGATACCTGAGTTGTCCTTTGAAACCCAAGTATTTGCCAAGGGGGATATTTGAGGCGGTAAGGAAAGCCATGTTTTCGCCTGATTCGGCCAAAAAATGCACCTTGGTGTTTGTGTGCACATGTTCCCGACACTCGTTGACCGACTTCTAGATGAGCAAGGCTCATAAACTTGGTGTCCCTGGGCGGAAAAGTGTGTGTAAAAGATACCTGAGTTGTCCATTGAAATCCAAGTATTTGCCAAGTCGAAAGATCTATTCAAGCCCTTCAACATGGTATCAAACATATTAGGCCCAATGACATAGAACGGTCATTAAAGGTCATCTGAAAATGATCCCAAATTCATTGACTTAAGTGATTTTGTCCCTAAAAAAAGTTATAAACAAATCGGAAAATCGTTCACATCTTTGCCGTTTATAAACATATTGCTCTGAAGTGTTCAATAAATGTTCCTTTATTCATGTTCTATGGATTTTGATAGTTTGCAAGGGCGAAATCTGAAGTTTAAATATTCTATTCTTTATCTAAACACTTTTTTTACCCTTGACTTTGAACGAAAATTGAAGATTGACCTTGACGGTCGGGTACAAGGTAGGATGCGATCCATTCATTGGTAAAGAGTTTATAAAGATCAAGAATCGCAATGTTGAGACATAACATTTTGAACATGTACACCTTAAAAAAAAGAAAATAATTTCCTAACATTTTTTGCTTGACGAATATTTTTATAGTGAAATGTCCCCTTCCTAACCCTACCTTAACCCCAAGGGTTGCCCTTAATTAGTGATCTCGGACCCTCCTAATTATTGAGATAATTACCATAACCCCCTAATTAAGGGACACCGTGATCCTTATCCATTTATCTTTCTCATGATACATTCAAATTTAACCCAGGTCATACAGTAATATATATGTCATCTAATTATGTGGTTAAATCGGTATTTAGGAACTTTGGGTCTTGAGGTTAGGATATCCCCATATACCCATCTTTTTTGCTGGGTTTAGGTTGCCCATCCCTGGGGACCTAAAAAAACTCGTAACTACCTGTAACTTGCACTATCCGGGTCTATAAAGTTTTTAAAGACCTTAATTCAGGACCCAAGAACATCTTTTTTTTTTCGAATTCCCAGCATTGTTAGTTACATGTAACCCTGGGTTTAGGTATCCAAAGACCCTATATAGGACCCCCTGGTCAAACCCCTAAATCCAGCAACACATCAAGAATATTCCCCTTCTATTAAATTAAAATGATGCTAGTGTCCCTACGACCCTTATAAGGGTAACTGTACAATGTCCGTCAGACCACACTTTTCTTCAAATGACATCTCTGAATCCAGTTGGCGGAAGTTAATGAAACATGGCGTTGATGTTCTTTGAATGGTCCTGTATCAAAGTTATTAAAAAAATTCTGTTCCATGCGGAACTCTTGTTACCATTGCAACGGAAAAAATAAAATCTCAGAAACTGCCAGCCCGATTTCACAATAATTTCACAGACACATTCCTTGGGAAGATTCTCTACCAAGATAGTTCAAATTATTCCTATTTGTTGAAGAACATGAGAGAACATGGTCTCTTTCCCCTAAATTTGTATAGTGAGAACTTTAACAATCTTCTTATCAGAAACTGCACGCCCGATTTAAAAATGATTTAATAAAAATGTTCCTTGGATTCCTTTGAATATTGAAATTATTATGATACGTCATACCAGGAGGCATGATCACTTTTCCAAAATATCATGACAAAATGCTCGTGTGTACAGGCGCTTTTTGTCCGTTTGATGCATTTTGTCCGCAAAAAAAAAAATAGAAACACGTCAAATTTTGTCAACATGTCGCCTTTTGTCTACAGAAAATTAAGGACAATGAATATTTCTGTGCGCATCGAGACAAAAGTCTATGTATTTCTATATTTATGTAGATAAAAAGCATTGCGAACAAAAAGCTCCAAGCAGACAAACGGGCGTGTAATTAACCGACATCTATTTACACATTATTGCACACACAAGTTTTTCCTGACTGATTTTTACATAATACTGGTGATATTTCATTGAGAACATAAATATGAGTAAATTAAAACGTTGTTGGTTGGAGGAAAGACGTAGTATTGGATCTAGAGTGACTTTTATGTAGGATAAAAAAACAAGGGATCCTACGAACGTCTAAACAAATGACGATAACCATGATGATGATGAAAACAATGATGATGATGACTTATGGTCCCCCCCCCCCCCCACCTTGTCAGACCGTCACACAAATAGGGATCCTGCGATAACTTTAGAAGTACTAGATATTTTTTCATGAAACTTGGAAATGGATAGATGGCAATATGGAGAATATGCACGTGCTTTTATTTTGTTTTGTTGCTATGGCAACAAATAGTCTAAAAAATGACAAAAATTCACACAGAGAAGTGGGATCCTGCAATAACTTTAAAAGTACATGATATTTTTTGAAACATGGAACATGGATAGATGGCAAAATAGAGAATACGCACTTGCTGCATATTGATGCTATGGCACCCATGTGGTTGCTATGGCAACAAATGGTTCGAAAATATGACAAAAATAGTGAACCCTGAGATACCTTAAAAAAGACAAGAGGTTTTTTTATGAAACTTAAGAAATAGATAGAAACAATATGGAAAACATGCACGTTCTTTTATTTTCTCCATTCGTCTGTTTGCCTATCCGTCAGTCAAACATGATGGATTCTGCCATAACTTTAAAAGTACAAGAGATTTTTTCATGATACCTGGAACATAGATAGAAGGCAATATGAAGAATATGCACATCATTTTATTTTGTCTGTTCGTCTGTCTGTCCGTCCATTTGTCATTCCATCCATCAGTCACAAAAGATAGATCCTGTGTTAACTTTAAAAATACAAGAGATATTTTCAAGTAACCTGGTTTATAGATGGTTAGTTATTTGGAGAATATACAGGTCCTTCAATTTAGTTTCACCATAAAAAAGTTGGTTTCTATGGCAGCAAATATGACAAATGCCCCCTTCGTTAGGGATCTTTTATTGTTGGCAATAGTCTTGTTCAACAGTATTTCAGTCCTATATCGCTCGGCAGGTAACCTAACAAGTATTCCTGGAATCTGTACCAGTACTAACCTGTTCTTCGCAAGTTACTGCCAACTTCTCCACTTGAATAAGCCGTGGTGGACGATAGGCCTTAGACACAATGTCTTCAACCCAATTGTCGCAGAAATGCACCTTGAACTCACGATCCCGAAGTCCGGAGACATACACTCTCTCTATTTTGCTAATCAGACGGGCTTGTTTCTTGTTTTGCTCGAAGAACAGCTTGAGCTTATCTACATGACTACATTTTCACATACCATATCTGCATGCTACAACCAACAGTTCAATGTAGCTGTGTTTGAATCCTTGACTTGCAATCGAGTGAAAGTGTTTGGTAAATTGAGGACCTTAACAAACAAATTCCGCTTGGTAAAGTGAATCAACAGAGAGCAAGCCTGTGTATAGTTTACTCCTGTTTTCATTAGCAGAGCTCAAGGTCATCAATTGGTATCACCCTAAATCTGTCGTCAGCTGTCAACAACTCATTCAAATAAAATTTCTAGGCAGAAAGCCCAACATGCCAGCATTTGATCACATTCTAAAATGTCCTTCCTAACGCATCCAGCCCATTCTCAGCTGCACACTATTTCAAATTAAGGACCCACCTTTCACTGTGATATGTTACCATATACATATCCACTATATTTACAGCCTATAATCTTTTGCCCCATCCCACATATTCACCATCATATATCCTATAATGTTCTAGAAACTATACAAATACAGTCAAACCTGTCTTAAGCAGCAAGTCAAAAGAAGGAGCAAAAGTGGCCTTTTAAGACAGGTTGTTGCTTAAAACAGGTTAATTTACTCATAAAGCATAGAAACGGGAAATAGAAAATATGGTTGCTTAAGACAGGTGGCTGTTTAATAGAGGTGACCACTAGCACAGGTTTAACTGTACTTCCACTAATCCATTATGAGAGGTTTTCATAACGGACGTGAGAGACTGACATTTTTATATGGCCCCACAAAATTTATACGAATTCTGAAACATGTGTTCTCTCCTTGTGTGTTGGACAAGTCTCCACCATGTTTGCTACTTGAGTCCCCACAGGGCATTTTTTCTCTTTTGCTAAACGACCCCGCGAAAGTGTCTGAAAACTGAGAGACACTTTCTCTCTTTCAGCGTTGTTGGACGAAGTCCCCATACAGTTTTTTTTGTATTTCTCCCTGCGTCGTTCATTTTTTATAATTTATGCATGGAAAGAGTGGCATTATTGGAACCTGAAGAACAAGAAAACAATCGATTCTCTTCTGTATGTATAATGGTTCACTGTGTCCCCAGAAAGTTGGTCCTAAACTGAACCGGAACTGTGGGACAGAATACCAGAGAGAGAGAGAGAGAGAGAGAGAGAGAGAGAGAGAGAGAGAGAGAGGAGAAATTGCTTAGTTATAACTTATTTATTATACTTCGATTGTGAAACAAGTTCTTACAACTTAGGTAAATCACGCAGGAAGTCTTCCATGTTAGAACCAGTACTAAGCATATGCAGAAAAAGTGTCTTGCTCAAGAACACCACACATAGCCGTATATGGAGAACCATTACAAGGAGAACATGTAATTTCCTATTACCAGTATTTTGGGATTTTTATCATACTATTATTAATTTATTTTTATATACATTGTATAGTTAGAGATTCTGAATGTTTTATTTCTGGAACAAGTAAAATTTTTCTCTTAATGGTTGGTGGACGAAAGGAGTTTTTATACAGCCAAACAAATCCTGTTCGAGGTCTTCCTTGATAGAATCAAGACACCACATATAACTGTGGCAGAGGATCGAACCCACGACCCTCCAATCCTAAGTCCAATGTTCTACCATTGGAACACATGCTCCATGGGTTAAATTCAGACAGACAGACAGACAGACAGACAGACAGACAGACAGACAGACAGACAGACAGACATACAGACAGACAGACAGACAGACAGACAGACAGACAGACAGATGGCTCAGTCGGTAAAACACAAGACTCGGGATTGTGGGTTCGATTACTGGGGCAGGCCAACTTAAAATACACCGAACATGCTAGGAGAAACTTACTGTATCCTGCATTGTCCCCAACAAACCTAAACAGACTAACATTCTTCGCGCACAAAATTACCTATTTATGTGTGGACATAAAACACCATTCATTCTCTTCGCCAATATGAGAAACCGGTGGTGATGTAAAATAATAATAATAATAATCAATTCTTCAATGCCCACTCCCACTGTCTATTTCACGCAGTAATATATCAGTCGGTATGAAAGGAATGGGCTTTCCTGAAACCTGATTGCAATTTATAAATTAAACTGTATTTTTCAAGACATTCAATGCATTTCTTTGCTATATGTGCCTTTTTAATAATTTTTAATAGAGTTGTTAGAATAGAAAGTCTGTCTGAAAGGTTATTATCCCTTAATTCAAACCTTTTTTTTTGTCGAATAAAATCACTTTTGGTCTAGTTGATAAGAAATATACCTTTTAAATTATTTTCGAATTCAGTAGTATAATTAGTATATAATAATACATATATATAATTAATATAGCCAAGGACTTTTATAGAAGGCCTTCACTATGTAGCGAGCAAATGTTCTAACACTTTCTTATATACATAACCGAGGTTTAAACTCGCATAATCGAGTGGAGCCGTAAATTAGACCTGACCATTTTTCTTCTACGATAAAAGCAAAGGAAAATCTCTACAAAAATTTTCAGTTTGAACCATTCCGAGTATATTTTCCGGTTAACCCAAAATGCTCTCAGCTTCCGGTCAGATTATGTGGCGCAAAGTTTGAACTATCAGAATTTTACCATGAATCTTGCACGACATTAAGCCACAGGACCTTGTGCATAATGATATGTGTATTATTCGTACATATATGAAGATTACAACAAAACATATACAAAAGGTACTAACGGGTATATACAATACAGAGATGTCTCAATTTGTGAGTAGAAGGTTGAATTTCAGAAGTAAATAGATTTGAAGGGGCAAACCGGAAATGGTATTTGGTGAATTTTCATTGTTTTTAATGAATAATAGACTGCATTATTTGTTTATCTTCTTCTTCCTGATAATTGCAGAGTCCTCTCTGAGGCATAAACGCACTTGGCTTTGTATATATTTTTTTAAGTTGATTAGAAACATGAAAAGCATAAATTTCCATGACACAGGCATAGAGTTATAAAGTATACATGTGATCAGACTCAACTGATGCTCAGCGTCATTGAGTTTGATGATAGTTAGGATTCCATGATATAGGCAAAGAGGTATAATTTAATGAGTGTAGAGCAGGTTCGGGTATGTTCGGACATCCCTGTTAAATTTGTTTATTTCTACAAGTCAATATTGACTTTTACATTGCGTAATAAATTTAATTAAACTGTAAGAATATTGCAAGTATTGGTAATTGTCACACCTTTCCAGATTTCACGGTCACCGGGTGTTTTAGGTGTTTTCCGGTGTTTCTAACCGTATGACTTGGGAAACCGAAAAACACATATTAAATTGTCATAAATAGAGTAATATATAAAGTAACTGGTATTAAACAAGTTACTGTATGATAAATTTGATATAATGATAGTCTTTTTCGGTGTTTTTTTGGTATTTTCCTGTGTTTTTCGGTGTTTTCCGGTGTTTTAAGTGTTTTCCGGTGTTAATATTCACTTTGGAAACCGAAAAACACATATCCAATTGTCGTAAATAGAGTAATATATAAAGAAACTGGTATTAAACAAGCACATCAATGTTAAATTTGATATATTGAAAGTGTTTTTTGGGTGTTTTCCTGTGTTTTTCGGTGTTTTCCGGTGTTTTAGGTGTTTTCCGGTGTTTCTATGTACCGCATCTTTAGCCATCATTTTCATTTAGTATATGTTGAACAATATAAAAATATTGGGAACCAGGCCTGGAAATGTATGACGACGCAATTCAGGATTTTTCGGACATTTCATGTTTATCCGGATACCGAATTGGGAATGTTCGGACGAAGGTGTATGCGCATTAAATATGATACTACTTTGACAGTAGTTGGTATATAACTATCTTGGAGGTTGTTCTCAATTTATTGACGATGTTACAGTTGACAAGGTATCTTGTATGTTCAGCCCATTATCTGTAAAATAGCGGCTGTATTTATCAATCTGCCGAAAA
Source organism: Panopea generosa (assembly GCA_029582155.1). NCBI lineage: Eukaryota > Metazoa > Mollusca > Bivalvia > Adapedonta > Hiatellidae > Panopea > Panopea generosa. The sequence goes on along the minus strand of CM055904.1, from coordinate 56,761,741 downwards.
TTGTAGGAGTTAACCGTAAAAGAAAAATGTTACATACGGACTGACAGACAGACATCGCCAAAACAAGCATATAAAAAAACACTCAAATCACATTATTTCTATCCATTGGAGCAGGCTATCAAATCAGTCAATACATGTATGATCAAAAATGTGAACATACGGACAGATAGTGCCACGAAGTATTGCGTCCCATACTTTAATAAAATACACACACATTTTCTATCCAGCAGAGCATGCTTTATCAATAAATACATGTATAATTTAAAAAGTTAACGTACGGACGGACAGACAGTGCCACAACGCAATGCAGCGTTTAAAAGGCAGGCGGACAGTGCAGTGCCGAAACGGAAGTACAAAAAGTAGGTCCATTTTTATTTAGCGGACAAGGTTTCATCAGAGTAATAAATACATACATGTACAGTTAATTAAAATGTTCAGTCGTTTATTCAAATTTAATAGTGCTCAATTAAGTAAAGCTGTAATCAGACCCATGTGTAGTCTCAATGAGGTAACAATTACGCGTGGTTTATCCTTAAAGAATATTATAACTGTATAGAAATTTGATCTATGTTACTATATAAACTATATAAATGAACAAGTGTTATTAATGTGCAAGGAAAATAATGTGTATTTTACACACAAAAAATGACTCTGACAAAGATAGGACTCGTGCCGTCAGAATTAAAATCCCACGCTTTACCAACTGCGCTATTTTCCCAACTAACAGTTAAGTGTCAATTTTAATATATTGACTGTCTGAGTAGCTCTGAAACCTATTTTTGTCTTCGGCTCTATTCTTACTTTTTTGCTATTTGACCTTCATATAACCCTATTTCCACACACGAAGTGGACAATGTCTTCAATCGGGTTATCCCATCATTATCCTTGGGATTTCCAGTGTTTTTTTTCGGCCATTTTTATAGCCGTTATTGGGTCATATTCCCAATGGCAAATAGTATCTTTTTTTCCCAATTGAATGGTAAAAATTCCCAATTGAAAGCTTCAAAAATGTAAATTGAAACTTGCCATACATCCTTGATAAAATAAAGAAAGTTTTCCCCATTCTGAATTTAGTATGACATTGATTTTTTAATTAAATGGCCTGATAAGCAAGTGTACACTTTTTATAAATATATAAATATATTTAATGCAAAAGAATTTCCCAATGTTAATGAAAATGCCGCTAAAATTCCCAATTCCAAGTGTATGGGTCATCTTCCCAAAATGGTGAAAAAAAACACTGATTTCACAAAATGCCAAGGAAGTTAATGTCATAGCATTTTCAACAGGAAGTAAACATAAAAATCTTCAAGTCATCCAATAAAATACTGAGAGCATTTATTTTTGAAAACAGGAAGTTTTCAAATGATGGCGGATAGAAAACTTTTTACCCATGCGGAGTAAGATACAAAACTAGCAACAGATTGGGATATAGATGAGTTGTCCGGATAGTGACCATGTCTGAACAGACACAAACCTGCTCTATTTGTTCATAATAACAGGCTTTGCTGATGCTCAGCCTCATTGGGTTTTCAGAAGTTCTAGGATGGTTTAGAATCCTAGTGTTGTGAAGTTAAACATACATCAGTGGGGTTTTTTTTAGTTATTTTTATAGCTGTTATTGGGTCATATTCCCAGTGGCAAATAGTATCTTTTTTTTCCCAATTGACTAGTAAAACTTACCAATGAAAGCTTCAGTAATGATAAATTGAAACTTGCCATAATTCCTTGATAGAATAAACAAAATTTTCCCCATTCTGAATTATGTATGACATTGATTTTTTAATTAAATGGCCAGAGAAGCAAGTGTACACATTTTAATGAAGTTGAACAATTATATTTAATGCAAAAGTTTTCCCAGTGTTATTAAAAACACCGCTAAAACTCCCAATTTCAAGGGTATGGGTCATCTTCCCAAAATGGTGAGAAAAAAAAACACTGTAACATTTATTTATAATATTGTGCTCGACTTATGCTCAGCATCATTGAGTGATGAAGTGTTTGGTTTTTTGTGCTTGACTGCTGCTCAGCATCGTTGAGTGATGAAGTGTTTGTTTACTCTGCTCAACTGCTGCTAAGCATCATTGAGTGATGAAGTGTTTGTTTTACTGTGCTTGACTGGTGCTCAGCATCATTGAGTGACAAAGTAATTGTTTACTGTGCTTGACTGGTGCTCAGCATCATTGAGTGATGAATTGTTTGTTTAATCAAGCTCAACTGGTGCTCAGCATCATTGAGTGATGAAGTGTTTGTTTACTATGCTCGACTGATGTTCAGCATCATTGAGTGATGAAGTGTTTGTTTACTGTGCTCGACTGATGCTCAGCATCGTTGAGTGATGAAGTGTTTGTTTACTGTGCTTGACTGGTGCTCAGCATCATTGAGTGACAAAGTAATTGTTTACTGTGCTTTACTGGTGCTCAGCATCATTGAGTGATGAAGTGTTTGTCTACTCTGCTCAACTGGTGCTCAGCATTATTGAGTGATGAGGTGTTTGTTTACTGTGCTCGAGTGATGTTCAGCATCATTGAGTGACAAAGTGTTTGTTTACTGTGCTCGAGTGATGTTCAGCATCATTGAGTGATGAAGTGTTTGTGTACTGTGCTCAAGTGATGTTCAGCATCATTGAGTGACAAAGTGTTTGTTTACTGTGCTTGACTGATGCTCAGCATCATTGAGTGACAAAGTGTTTGTGTACTGTGCTTGACTGATACCAAGCATCATTGAGTGACAAAGTGTTTGTTTACTGTGCTTGACTGGTGCTCAGCATCGTTGAGTGATGAAATGTTTGTTTACTGTGCTTGACTGGTGTTCAGCATCATTGAGTGATGAAGTGTTTGTTTACTGTGCTTGAGTGATGAAGTGTTTGTGTACTGTGCTCGAGTGATGTTCAGCATCGTTGAGTGACGAAGTGTTTGTTTACTGTGCTTGACTGGTGCTCAGCATCATTGAGTGATAAAGTTTTTGTTTACTGTGCTTGACTGATGCTCAGCATCATTGAGTGATGGAGTGTTTGTTTACTGTGCTTGACTGATGCTCAGCATCATTGAGTGATGAAGTGTTTGTTTACTCTGCTCGACTGATGCTCAGCATCATTGATTGATGAAGTGTTTGTTTACTGTGCTTGACTGATGTTCAGCATCATTGAGTGATGAATTGTTTGTGTACTGTGCTCGACTGGTGCTCAGCATTATTGAGTGATGAAGTGTTTGTTTACTGTGCTCGACTGGTGCTCAGCATCATTGAGTGATGAAGTGTTTGTTTACTGTGCTCGACTGATGCTCAGCATCGTTGAGTGATGAAGTGTTTGTTTACTGTGCTTGACTGGTGCTCAGCATCATTGAGTGATGAAGTGTTTGTTTACTGTGCTCGACTGTTGCTCAGGCCTTAAAAAGTAAATGTTGTGTTTATGGTTTCCGGACCGACCCATAGTATAAGGTCCCGTCCGTATATTTTTTTTTTCAAAAAAAAAATTAAAAAATTTCGCCGACTGTCGTGTTAGAGATGGTTTAGGTGCTCCAAGTATTGGGCGAAAACCAATATATAAAACTGTATACCAAAGACAAAACTTTGAGAAAAGTGCGACTTGACATTCGAAGCACAACTGTGCCTGAAGATCAAATATAAACAATCTGAAAAACTGTGAAAAAGAAATGACACAAAATTGTTTCTGAAATTGTTACAGTATTTATTCTTTCTACATTTCAACGCAATTATAATTATTAAATCATTTGCAAACTAGACACTGAACGTTCCTTGGCAATAAGTTATAACACAAGGAAATTCTTGTTGAATCTGCAAGGAATTGATTCATCGCTTGCCATTTTTGATTTTCCGCGTCATTGAGTGATGGGGTGTTTGTTTACTGTGCTTGACTGGTGCTCGGCGTCATTGAGTGATGAAGTGTTTGTTTACTGTGCTTGACTGGTGCTCAGCATCATTGAGTGATGAAGTGTTTGTTTACTCTGCTCGATTGATGTTCATTATCATTGAGTGATGAGGTGTTTGTTTACTGTGCTTGTCTGGTGCTCAGCATCATTGAGTGATGAAGTGTTTGTTTACTGTGCTTGACTGGTGCTCAGCGTCGTTGAGGGATGAAGTGTTTGTTTACTGTGCTTGACTGGTGCTCAGCATCATTGAGTGATGAAGTGTTTGTTTACTGTGCTTGACTGGTGCTCAGCGTCATTGAGTGATGAAGTGTTTGTTTTCTGTGCTTGACTGGTGCTCAGCGTCATTGAGTGATGAAGTGTTTGTTTACTCTTCTCAGCATCATTGAGAAACGAGGTGTTGTGAGGATAAAAGCTAAACACATTCATAATTGTATGTTGATTATTTGTAACTAAAACAACAATTTATCTCATTATTGGAACAAATCATCGACAAAGCAGCTGAAGAAAACATATATATGTATATATCATTTAAATTACATTAGCTGTTTTTTAACATATTACATTATTGCAATTACTGATCTGTGCATGCTACATCTGTTTCAGAATTGTAAAAAAAGCTATTTTAAACTAATTTGTGTACAACACATTTTATGGATATGAATGTTGAAATTTTTGTGTAATATTTACCTTAATAATGTACAAACTAAAACTTGTAAAAGAGAAATTTGACTATTTCAGAAAATTTCATGCTGATGAATTTTCATATTGCAGACAAAGGTGGCAGCTGAGTCTGAATGCAAAATCCAGCACAACACAGTAACTTTAAATAAAACATGGAGTGTGTTGTTAAGGTGTACCAACAGATTTACGTGCAGTAGGCAGACTTTATTCCGTAAAACAGGTACTGGTTTTTATAAAATCTTTGACTAAACAGTATCAACAATGTGATAATTTTCATGTCACTGACATTGAATGTTTAACTGAACTAATTGATAGATGTTAAAGGAGAGTTTCCCTGCTCACTCCACGTCTCAGCCAAGATAAAGTGGACATTTATGTTGCACGGAGGCCGAAAATTAAACATTCAAATGGTTAAATCAGGTTTATATATGTGTTGGGGCAACCCTTATGCATATTTACCTGAAATGATTTCCATGTTCCAGATGTCATTAAAAAGTTACAGTCAGACAAATACACCCACCTATGAGGGCCTATGGACTATACATGCCTAAGCATAACGCATATACTTTAAAGTGTTTAAGGGCCTTTATAAGCATGTTTTTGTCATAGAAACTTTGAACAATATCTGAATACAATTTTATGAAAAAAATAGTAAATGTTTAAGGATCAGTATGATTTTTCACATTATATATTACATGTACCTGAAATTAATTTTAAGGAAATATTTTCCATTTAGCATTCTATCGAGTGGAATGAGAAGCTTTTATAAATAATTTCTCCCATGTAGTAAATTATAAAGGTGCTATAAATCAAACCCAAAAGTATTGTTTTGAATTTTTGAACGCTGTAATAACAACATGAAAAGGAAATTGTTTACTTATTTAGGCCTACGGACTATACAGATATATATATGTTTTAAAAAAACTAATCTCAAGTGTCCATTTAAAGATAAATATTTTGATACATATTTTTTACAATCAATTTAGATTACTTTATCAAAATACAGCAAAGAAAGTTATATTTTGTATTTTTTTCCCCAATATTTTATTAAATATTGAAGAAAAAAGTAGAAATGTGCTATATTTTGACAAATTCTTTAACAAAATGCTGTTAACACTTCCATATTGTTGTAAGTATCTGGAAAATTCATTGCAGAAAGAAAATTAAACAATATGATTTTCATAAGAGAGACATACACTAATGTTGTGACATGTTATTGATATAAAGTAGACCAGGCCTATGGACTGCTATACATATACCTAGTAAACATTTCTTAGAACTACCATATCTTTCAACAGCACTATGCTCCCATGTATATGCCAGTTATTGTAATATTTTCTGTGTGGCTTTCCTGTTGTAGAAGTTTTTGATAGTCTTTCAGTAATTTTGTGTCACAGGTGGAACATTCTATTCTAAGGCATTTTGTTTGTCATGAACACTTTCTGGACATAGTGTCAGGTCAGACAGCGTCTTCTTGTCAGTATTTATTACTGCGTAAATTTTGCCAAAATGTTTTCTTATTTAGGATGTCAATGATTTGTTTTCAAGGCTATGTTGCAACAAATTTGACAATGACATGACTTCTTGATTGTTTCATACACTAGTCTTACTTGTTTAAGCTTCAAGATTTAAAACAATGGAAACCCTATCCATTCTTCTCTATTTCGAGGTTTGTTAAATTTTTGTGAAATATATCTGTCCTTGACATTATATACCATGTTTCTGTATGTATATAATACTTTGCTTCACCAATTACAGATGTATTTTCACTTCCAATATTTGTTTATGTTTTTGGAGATTCTATCATTTTTTCCCCCAACAAAAGCTGCTCTTTCTTTAGGTGTTTCTGGCAATAACGCTTTTATTCCCTTCCCTCCAAAGTATATACTCCATTTAATATGGGGTAATTTTGATGACCCAGGAGTCTTTTGTTCTCTGGCAGTGTTCTTGTGTTCATTTTCTGGAGAAATTCTTTCAGTTTCCTGTGTTTGGTATCTCAGTTTTACTCTATTATAAGTTATTTTAGCTCTAACCGTGGTGTTCAAAGAACAACAATACTTTTTTGCTTTTCAATGCCATGTAAGATGGTGAAACAGTTTTCATTGTTTTTGGATTGCTCTTTCTTTTTCTGACAGGTTTTCACATTGACATATATATTGTATGTGCTTGCTTTTAATTTGTTCTGCTATTTTTTTTTTAAATAATTTTGACTGTTTTCTTTGTTCTTGGTGCTGCAAGCATTTTAATTCTAGACCATTTGCACACATATTTTTTTATTTGTCAGAATCATTTTTGACATTTTGCTTATATCCTCATTTTCTAGCATAACCTACATAGTCCCCCTCTGGTCATTAATTCTGGTCTTTTTTGCAAAATAGATTAGTGTTTCATAATACTTATAATTTAAAATGATTGGCATATTTACCGAAATTAGAGCTAGAACTTCTATAGAAATAACCGTTATGTTTTTTGTATAGTCCGTAGCCCCTTTTACTTCATTTATGTTATTAACTTTGGTTACAGCAGATATTTATTTATAACTATTCTTGTTCTATCAGCAGCATGAATACATTTTGTCTTATACATAAAAGTGAAATTAACACTGTTTAAACATCTAGACCATAGGCAAGATATGGTGTTAATTGTAATATTTACACTAAACATGATAGTTGTGTCAAAAAGTTAATAATTTTTACCGACAACTAGTCTTATCACTTGTATAGGTCCATAATCTACTCAAATCTAATGTTTCTTAGCCAAAACTTGTTGCTTTCTTTTTAAATGAGTCTGAAAACATTATATTTTTGGGGAGGGCTACGGACAATACAGGGCTACGGACAACATAATGTTTTGTCCATAACATTGTCATGCTGTATGGTAGCAGAAAGTGACTTTCTATGACATTAGCAAGCCTTGACCTGACAGTAAAAAAAGTATTACCTTATAAAAATATGGCATGATGAAGTATGGGGCTACGAACTATACAAAAAAAGAGCCTTTTCTTAAGGGTCACGGTGACTGAAAAAATTTTGAATCTTTATAGTATTAATGCTTGTATTTTGTACATGCGAACATGTCTCTTTAACAAGAAATTGGTAGTTTTTAAACATATTTAGCAGCTAAACTGTTTGGTTTCCTACTTAGAATAGTAATGGGTAAAGAACCTTAAAAGCATAACGAAGGTGTACATTTACATTTTTTAATGTAACTTCAACAAGTCATTGAGAATTGTTGGTCCGTAAAAAATTCCACGCACATAAATGTATTCTCTATTTAGTAAAAGTCATTAAAACTTTAAAAAAATGAAAACTGGATTTAGGTAGTGTCTTAAAAAATACAATTTTTTATGTGCAACAGATTAACGCCTCAAAAATGGCAATTTTCAGACCTTTAAGGTCTCATAATTCATTAACCATTAAATATAAATAACTATAACTATATATATCATTGGAAAGCTTGCCTTGAAAACTATTTGGAAATGTATGTTATTTTGAGATTTGGTATATCAGAAGCTTACAGCATGCATATAACATAGGCTCACTTTATCTTGGCTGAGCCGTCCAGCATTGGTGTCTTGTGTCCACATCTGCGACTGCTTTAATATAAATGCAAGTCCCCTGATTAACTTGATTCCTTCAAAGCAGTTTATTAAAATTTGATACACGTATAGCTGAGAAAGAAATGTTCTATAACTTTAGCTTGATGTTTAGAGCAAAGTTATTTTGTTTACTTAGTAAATATATGGATGTTTTGTTAGTTAACTGTAATTTAATATTGATTAAAACTTAATGCATATAACTCTTGTTTCCAACGGAATAAGATTTATATAAGAACTATGTTGACATGTTAAAGTAGAACGTTCTGCAGAATCAAATGATCTGAAGTGTATTTTGTTTTCATTATTTGGAACTTGCCATCCTTTTTTTGTATAAAACTTTTATGTTCATCATATCACCAATCTCTGTTTGTGGATTTCACGAATGCTTTATTATAATTTTTTTCTGGACCTCTACCTTTTTCAGAGCACTGGCCACATTGGAACTCCCAGGAATGGTGAAAACTGGTGATGTCATTTACTTAGTTTTCCCAAACAGTTTACTTGAACAGTTTACCTGAATTTCTCTTCTATTCATTGGTATCTTTGGTAAGTAGTGTCTTTGAGATTTGACACAGTTCATGCCATGACAATGTCTGCGGTTTTGTTTGTCATGTTAACAGATCTTTGCCAGGCTTACCACGTCTTAAAGTTGTGACACGCAGACTGTCATTGATGATTGAATGATTGATTGAATATTTAGCGTCATTTTTATGCTATCGAGGGCTAACAGACGGTCAGTTATCCTAACCACTGTTTCCTGGGATCCTGAAAGGTTAACCAGTACTCGATCACTGCCCATCTCTGCAAGTAACTGGTTACTTTCCCACTTGAATCACTGATGAGAGACAAATGATAATGAGACACAATGTTGTTTATCAGTCATCACGGAGACTGTTGCCGGGCCGGGATTCAAACTCACAACCCCTGGATTGATAGTCAAGACGCGTAACTGACTGCGCTAATCAGGCTCATTAATGAGTGTCATTGTGAAGAAAGTTAAAAACTTCCAAAAACTGCTCCCGAGTCTGCTTATTGGGTAGAACTGAGTGTTGGTTTTTGAGAGGCATCACATTGAGCTTGGGATTGAACCTGCTACCTCTGTCATGAGTGGCCGGCACTATATCCACTAGACTACTGACAAACTCAAACAAACAGTTTGAATAACAACAAAATCAAATGTGTTCAATACCGTAATGCTTTACATGCATGTCAACTAATATTAAAGTAAATACAAATTTACATTTTTGTTCATACTGATGCAGCTACTTGAGATAAAAATCTTCACATCTCACCATCTGCTAATTAATTTCCACTACAGATAGTGGCATTAGAAAACATGTTTTTTTTCTTTATTAAGACTATATTACACTATTTATTACACCCCATGGTATTAAGGAGTCACTATGTCGATGGTCTGTCAATAAATTATGAACTAGTTCTACAGTTTTCAAGTGATTAATACTTTGCATTCATGATCAACATCAAATGTATACACAGGTGTGCTTGACACAAATTTTGTGATGATTATTTAATTCATTTCAGAGTTATTGCTCTTAGACTTTATTTACATATTGCAATTCTTGTGGAATGACCTGCTTCCACAGTTTTCAGGCCATTGAATAGAAAATTTGCTTATATATATTACACAAATCTTGTACTGCTGGCATAACTCCATGCAAAGTTATTGCCCTTCTCTTTAAAATTATAGGTTGTTAATCCTACATTTCTATGAACAATACAGGACATGGGTGTCAACGCAACGTTTTGAAAGTATGAGTCACTTTTGGTGATATGTCTTATTTGTCATGTGTAAACATTTACAACATATGAGAGAGTTGTCGTAGAAAAGTTCATACTGTCAGTTTAGATTTAGATTTAATAGGGAGCGTCACGTCTATTGATAGGTATCCACATTATCATTGAGTAAATATATAGTAAATATAGTATATAGTAAAGGACTATTTATTTCTATTTTAAGTTGTTGCAGGTCTTGGACCAAAGAATGATTTATACACAGAGACATGATTTGTTGCTGATGTTACCACTGGAGATGTATATAATTGCTGGGGTACAGGCACCACATGGCAGACAATAGGTACAGGCACCACATGGCAGACAATAGGTACAATCACCATATTAAAACATACAATAGGTTTTTTTTTATTAACAATGGTTTGAATAAAACATTATTAATATGATTTTTTGATCAACTATGCAATTTTTATTCGCAAATGTTTCAATATTAGAATTATGAAGAGGAGTTTTAATTTGTTTTAGCTATTTTATGTATATTACACTGTAACTATTCTTGGAAGTACAATTAGGCGATTGGCGATAGTTTTTGGCAAATTGTGTATATTTCAAAAATAAATGCACACCAGTTTGCATGTCTAATTACAGAGCTTTATCCCAAGAATTGTATATTTTCTTTTTTATACCCCCAACAAACGAAGTTTTGAGGGGGTATATTGGAGTCACCCTGGGGTCGGTCTGTCGGTCCGTCGGTCTGTCTGTCGCAATTTTCCTTGTCCGGAGCATCACTTGAAAAGTACTGGATGGAATTTCATCAAACGTCATACAATGGTAGAATATAATGAGAGGAAGTGCAGTGTACAAGAAACATAACTCTATTCTTGCTAATTACAGAGTTATTGCCCTTTGATATTTTTTCTTGTCCGGAGCATAACTTGAAAAGTACCGGATGGAATTTCATCAAGCTTCATACAATGGTAGAATATAATGAGAGGAAGTGCAGTGTACAGGAAACATAACTCTATTCTTGCTAATTACAGAGTTATTGCCCTTTGATATATTTCCCTTGTCTGGTGCAGTACTTTTAAAGTACTTTTAAAGCCATCAGTGATAACAGTTTAATAAAGTTCATGAAAGAACCAAGTTGATGAATACATGGAGTTTGAGCAAAGCAGGTTCGATATTGTATTCCTAGTGCTCTTGTTTGTTTCTTATCCATAAAATTGTTGTCCCTCAACATAACTCAAAAAAGTATAACATTTATTGATTGCCATGAAAGCTTGTACACTGCACAATAATTAAAAAGACCGTTTTTAATTTTAACAAAACCATAAAAAAATTAACAATACAAACAACTCAATCCATAACATTCTCTTTTATTAAGAATTTTTTTTGTCTGGAGCATAACTTTAAAACTATTGGATATAATTTAATAAAACTTCATACAATGGTTAACCATTTTCTGTCAAGGCGGCGTTCGGGGGTATTCATCACTACAGTGATAGGTCTAGTTTGAAACCAAAGTTGTGCTTTTTTCAGGGTTCAATATAAGCACTTGCACACTCAATGTTAGAATGTTAGCTGATTTTAGAAAAAAGGCAAGTTGAAATTCCAATACTTGAAAAAAAAAAAAGACAGGACAAAAATATAGTATTTGTATGAAAAATTGTCCAAAAGAAAATTCTTGAGTTGTTACCATATTCTTACGGTATTTAGTTCTATTTTTTATATAAACTCAGTAAATATCATTAAATCATTTATCAATTTTGACAATGAACAGTCAATCACAATATGTTTTTCCTTAGTTGTTTATATTTGGAAGAATTGTACAATGGAACGACTATCTGACTCTGGGCTACTAAAATCACCGGTTTTGGACAGATTTCTAGTTTTTGTTTCTTTTCAGAATTTAAAACATATCGGTCCAGATATTTTCTAAGCTATGAAATACGCCTTGCAGCAATATCATTCGATTGTATTGTCACCCGCTTTGCGAAATGAGGTCAATTTTGACTACACTTTTACCGACAGTAGGGGAGTTTTTTGGAAGAGTCTGTCACTACGTAACATGCCTTTAGTGTGAGAAGTGATCCATATCGATTCATCAAAACGGTTGTGTTTGCTTCAGTAATTCTTTGATATACTGCTAGTCGTAATGTGTTAACTAGTTTGCTTGTGTCGTTTTTGTTTTGTTTTTTTTTCAATTGGCCAAAGCTTGGACTTTTGGGCAGAAAATTGCTTGCGTCATTAGAATATTTAATGAAAATCTGCAGTTATACATGTTTGTTTGAGTCTTTTTAACAATGACTTTAATTATAATATTTATTCCATTTTAAATAACTTCCATTAGATGCAAACGGTTTCTTAATGAATTGATAATAATATAATAGGAGACAGAGTTGAAAGTTGTAGTATGCAAATATACATATATTCATATATAGTTTAACGAAATAATACTGCTATTGGCTAGTCTTTTTAAATGTCACATTCAATAAAAAGTGCTTCTGACAATGTTCAAAGCATTGAATGTTGCATCAACTTGCGACGAACCGATGCTGTATCCGGTATACACGATACTTCCGGTTTACATCCTGAATCTATTTTTTTGCGTGAATTTGATTGAAACTGGTTCATTCAAATGAGAATACATGATGTTGGTAATAATAATGTACAGATTTAGAAAGGTCAAATTAAATGCAGATAGCATGAAAAATAAACAAACTGATAAAACTGTGCAGTGGGTGGGGTATTGGGATATATATACATGCATGGGCATAATGTACAGTGGTTTTAAAAGGAAAAGTGTGATTCTTACAGCAGTGATTCTTACAGCAATAAAATCCCTTGACTGGTTTGCGTTTTGCAATTTTAGAAGCCTTGATCTGACTATATGTAAAACAAAATTTGGTCAGAAATTATTGCATGTAGACTGCTTTGATAACTTGATAATAATTATTGAATTTGTTTTTGTTCTCGATATTTACTGGAGTTGGGCATGTTTATGTTTTATATAAAATACATAACACATCAAACATTTCTTTAAACAACTTCTCTCGAACTGCATGACAGATTTTCACCAAATTTGGTACAAAGCATTGTTACTTGAAACTTCAAGTTTGTTCCCCTCTCCAAGGGCAAGTTTTTTTTTTTTTAATTTCAAACAACTTCCTCACGGGTACAACATGAGAAATTTGATATTTAGCCTACTGATATTCTCGTGTTTTTTTTTATCAATCCATAACCTTAGTGTGAATATTCTATCCAAAATCCAGCCAAATGTGTGTTAACTTGTTAAAAATTATCCCTATAAGTAGGTTTTTCCAGTGGATGTATTGAGTCCCAGTTCCAGACATTTATTTTTACATAAGAATAATATAAAATTTATTTATAAAGATTTTTCTGGGACTGGACAACCAGTTTGAGTCATGTCTTGAATAGTTATCCGTATTCATGGTTGACCTGATGAAGTTTATTTGTTTTACAATGTAAATAACTTTCTTATATTGGTTGCTATGCTTTTCAAAATGTGGTGAAATCCATGACAAATAAAATGCATCCATCAATTTCATGTCAGATGCAATTACTATTAGATTTGTCTTAATAATGAGTTATTTTTGTTTCTATTTCAGGTTAAAGGGTGCAAGACATTATGGTCAGCTTGGAGCTGCTTATATAGTCCAGACAAGAGGAGACCTGCTGTGTACCTTGTTTTAGAGATGAAACACAGTTAACACAAAGTACTCAATTATCAGGTATGGCTTTTTTTTTTAATACCAGTCATAGATGAATAAGTCTTTTACATTGTACAGAAATTTCATCCCACGACCCCTCCATGGTTCTTTTCTACCCTCACACAGGGATATGACGTAAATGCTATCATTGAAAAATTGATGCTGCTAATTTATTTTATCTTGATTGCGAAGTTAAGTCAGAACTTGTAGAAACCGCTCTCGAGTCCACTTCCTGGTTGAACCAATACTGAGTGTTGTTACTTGTGAGGTCAGCAGGTGGAGCTGAGGATTGAACCTACGGCTTATGATTGGAGTGGCCATTAACTGCACTACCAGCCACAAATATGTAATCTGTGTGATTGTGATAATTTACTTGGAGGTTGAGTTATATTAATATTCATTGATTTCGTGAGAAACCTAAACAACAAAATCAGATTCCCCACACATTGATTGTAGGCATAATTGTTGTCACATCCATACTCAGGGCTTGAAAATTCTACTTATCTGCTCACCATGACGAGTGAACATTTGGCCAGAACGAGTAATATTTAACTTACCTTTATATGTCTGATTGTTTGCATTCAATAAAAAATGTTGGAAATGGAGAACGAGTAGCTTTTATAAGAAATTTCAAGCCCTGATATTGTATAAAATTAAAAAAAAATTGAATAAATTACTGCATTTAACTATTCCATCCCTTTCTTTACATAAAGTATGTGTGTCATTGTGTGAGGTTGTGTGTTAACTCCTGTGTATTGCAATCACATCTCCAAAATTTGAAAATTAGACTGAATAGGCTGCTTTTTTACGGGTAGGTAGTGTGAGAACAAACAAATAATATTTTAATTTTGGCCTTATTTCACACTTCAAAGACGTTTCTTCGAGTAAGTTCTAGCGTGGAGATTTTTTTTAAATTTTGCACACAAGTACTTTGAAATAAGACAAGTTTAAAACACTTAAAAAAAAATATAGGTCCCCATGCTTGTTTTTTTGCTATGACTATTTTTAAACTACACCGTTTTACATTTTTTAAAGAAAAAACAGCAAATGGGTGTAAGTTATAAATCTTGTTTAATTTACTAACAAAGTGATATATTTCAACAAAATATTGTTGTCACTCATGTAACAACAGATAAAGTATCTAAAACTGAAAAAGTCATGATGCTATTTTGAGTTTCACATTTCATACAGTAATTTTCATAAATTTCTACGATTATAGAATTGGATGTTAATGATGTATTTTTACACTAATTTAAAAATGAAAAAAGTTCTAACGCGGAGAATTGTTTCATTCTTTCTACAAAGAGGCACCATAACAAACTATCAGAAAATAAAATAAAAAATATATGTCGTCATGCTTGTTACTAAGTTACAGTGCTTAATGTTACCTCCCTTTTCATAAAATGGCCGTAAACGATGCATTTTGACACTAATTCAATAATAAAAAAAGTTCTAATGCAGAGAATTGTTTCATTTTTTCTATAAAGAGGCACTTTAAGAAACTATATCAGAAAATAAAATAAAAAACATATGTTGCCTTACTTGTTACCAAGTTACATTGCTAAATGTTACCTCCCTTTTTCATAAAATGGCCGCAAATGATGTATTTTTACACTAATTCAATAATAAAAAATGTTGTAACGCGGAGAATTGTTTCATCTTTCTACAAAGAGGCACTACAACAAACTATATCAGAAAATAAAACAAAAAAATGTATGTCCCCATGCTTGTTACTAAGTTACAGAGCTAAATGTTACCTCCCTTTTCATAAAATGGCCGTAAATGATGCATTTTGACACTAATTTAATATAATAAAAAAAGTTCTAATGCGGAGATGTGTTTCATTCTTTCTACAAAGAGGCATTATTAAAAACTATATCAGAAAATAAAATAAAAAATACAGGTCACCATGCTTGTTACAAAGTTACAGTGCTAAATGTTACCTCCCCTTTTCATAAAATGGCCGCAATCGATGCATTTTCACACCAATTCAATAAAAAAAAATGTTCTAACGCGGAGAATTGTTTCATTCTTTCTACAAAGAAGCACAACAACAAACGATATCATGAAATAAAATAAAAAATACATGTCACCTTGCTTGTTACTAAGCTACAGTGCTAAATGTTAACTTCCCTTTTCATGAAATGGCCTAAAATTGTCAAAATGGTGAAAATTATCTGTTGTAATTTTTATAAATGAAGTTTCATTGCAGAGGTCACTTTCATATTTCTAAATGATGCACTAAATAGCAATTATAATATTTGTAATTTATAATGTAATTACTGGGATGTTGCTTAAATATACATTTCATATATACTGGGTAATTGATGAACATCAATAGTTGTAATAGTTTGAAATGTTAGAGGCCTAGTGGTAAAACCATGTACTGTTAATCAAGGTTGGATCACCAGTGACCTGCTACTCAACATAATATCTTCAGAGTTTTATCTACGAGTCCATTCAAGTAATTTTTTCTGGTATTTATCTTGGCTATAGAAGTTGCACTGTCATCCATTATTATTACATTAACTTGAAATTTTTATTCCTGTACTGGGCTGATTCCAACATTAATCTTTGAATTGTCATTCAAATTTTAGAACACTGCCTGGTGAACTGGTAGTGACTGTTCTTAATTTTTCATAATATGTGCATTTCCTAGTCTTCTGAAAAACATCATATGTTTTTCGAATACTTTTTCTTAACATGGTCCCAATATCTGATTTACTGTCACAATCCATTCTTCTGGCAACACATATTGTAATAAATTGGCCTGGTCCTGGTGTACTACATGACTGACTTCATCACTGAAAATTAAAAGAAGCTTATATGAGATAAAGAAATAAATGACAATGTTTGTTTGTATGTAAGCTTAATTTACATCACCACCAGTTTCCCATTTAGGTGATGCACCCAGAAGAGTGAACAGTTTAGTCTTTTTAAGTTTGTGGGGGATAGTGCAGGAAACAAATATAATAGAAACATAATCATATGTTTCACCTGGTTCTTTTGCTTGGTGTATAGCACCATCATAAAAGTCTTCAGTTTAAAGTCCCATCTGAATGACAGTTAGCACTGTAAGTTATCCAGCCTCAGGTATCAATCTCTCAACCCTGAGCTAGAAGTATCGTGATCAACTGACTGAGCTCATCAGTCTGGCTAAAAAAACGACAATGTATTTTAATAAAACAGCACAATAAATGGGTATAGTTTGACAACTCAAGGGCTATAACTGAGCAGCAATTCCTGTTATGATATCTATGTTCAAACCATTGAACAAAATCTTATGGTTATAAACTTGCATGTATGTGGACATTTTTTACTGAATGAAACTGTTATGTTATGTAACAAGCAGTCAAGGGGTTGCAAGCTCAAATCCCCACTTGGCCAGTCTCAGTGATGATTTAAATATATGCAAATTCCAACATTGTGTCTCATGTTCATTCATCTTTAATCACTGATTCAATGAGAAAGTTGTCAGTTATTTGCACTGATATTGGGTGTGCCAAATAAGTAGTCACAGGTTTGATTCCCCTCAGATCATCTGTTGTGCTCATGATTATTTTGTTGTATTCCATAGTAGAAATAAGCTGAAACGGTTAAATTACATTAATAATTACCATTGGCCCCTTTTGATGATTGTCACTCTTTCATTTAGTGTTTCTGTACACGTTGTCTATGTCACGATATTGATTGTCTCTTCATAGTTAATGAAACCACTACAGGTATTTAAAGCTCCGACATCTCAATCCATCTGTAACCTGAGCCTCTGTTTAGCATTCCTGAAATGTGTTAAATAGTTTCTTAATTTCATAATTCATGTAACAATTTTCTGTTTAACAGGAAACACAGAACGTGACTGTGTATAAATTTATTTTTAACATTTACTCAATGTAAGAAAACTGTTTGAATCCCCGCCCGGCAACAGTCTTCAGGATGATAGATATACAGCATTATGTCTCTTTATCAATCGTCTCTCACCGCTGATTCAAGTGGGAAAGCTATCAGTTACTTGCGGAGATGGGGTGTGCTCAAATACTGGTTAATTCCAGGAAACAGTGGTTAGGTGATCGTCTGTTAGCCCTCGATGGCATGAAAATGATGTAAATATTCAACCAATCAATCACTTTTTATAGTTGTTCATCTCTAGAAATCATATAGTAAGTTATTATTTTAAATGTGATACATCAATATTGATCAGTGAGTTATGATAAAGCATCAACTAACCTTATACTCAATTGCTTTGTGTTGATGTCAAATGATATTAGACTTTTCCTGTTTAATCGATGTGTCTTGTTTGTTTCCACTGTTCTTATACTTCCACATATACAGTTTAGTGTCTTCCATAGAATCCTTCAATACCAAACTTTTACATGCATCAGGTCAGCTAAATGTCAAAATTCAAGACTTATTCTTCCTTGTCTCCATCCCGGTAATAATAATATTGTTTCAGGTCAATTCATTATGTATTCACAAATGATTCATATCCGAAAATGAGTTATCCGAAATGTTACCACTACGAGTATTGATTATATTTTCATAGTTGTTTCTTCGACTTCGTTATGTACAAGCACTTCTGGTGGTTTAGAACGAAAAACAATATACTCTTCCGTGCTTTTCGATCGCTTCCTTGACAAAGTTTACATTTCTGACATCTAAAAATGAAAATACTCCGCTTTGTAAATATTCTAATGTGACTCGACTTTTAATTAACCAAACGGCGAAATTAGACCCCGAAACTGAAAGTAACAGAAAGGAACTATGCGCGTAGCGATTCGCAGTAACAACCCGCAGAAACGTCTTTAAACTAATAATTGAAATAACCTGATCAAAATACACAATATAAATATTAACTTAATTATCAGTTAATTTTAGAGATTTGTTAAGTGGCTATCATAACTATATAAACTTTTAATATATAATCTTGTGTAGGCCTTGTATTTATCATTTTGTTGTTTATATATTTGCATAGGAATTTAATTTTGTTTCGTGAATGTGTTGCAGATACACAGTGTCAACTGTAACATGAATGCCCAGGGGCCAGGGAGTAAAAAACGGCACTCTTAAATATTTCTACAGAAGATTGTCAGTATGGTGTGTGGGACAGTTACAGAAGATTGTCAGTATGGTGTGTGGGACAGTTACAGAAGATTGTCAGTATGGTGTGTGGGAAGTTTTAGAAGAAACTACGCTTCACAGGTAAGTAGAACAGTTTAAATACTGACTACGGGGAAAGTTCCTAAGTGAGACCAGGAGTTGTAAAATCTAATTAAAATTTACTTGTCCATTACAAGTGAATTTTAATTTGTGCTTATGTTTAAGTAAACTGTACTTGTCTGTATAAGAAAACTTAAAATAAAACAAAAATGCAGAATCAGCTATTCTGAACATCCTGTGTCCGTCCGTATGTCTTGATCAAACTTACACAGTAGTTATATAACCATATCTCAGACATATTTATGAACTGGCCAAATCCAATGATTTATATCAGAGTAATCACCCTTAAAACATAAAAAATTGCACTATTTGACCTTGTGTGCACTCTTGTACCCATATTTATCTTTAGATCCTCTCCAAACTTACACAGTAGTTATATAACCATAATATCTCGGACAAGTTCTCAAACTTGCTGTATTAGATAATTAAATTTAGAGTTTAGGCCTTTGAAACATTAAAAATTGTACTATTTAACCTCGTTGGCACTCTGGCACCTGCATTTTTAATTTTATCCTTACCAAACCTACAATGTATTTATATAATCATAAGATCTTGGACAAGTTGAACTGGTCAAATTGGACGGTCAATGCCAGAGTTATAGGCCTTGTGTCATCAAAGATTGCACTATTTGACCTTGTGGGCACTCTAGCACTATCATTTTTAATTTGATCAATACCAAACTTACAAAGTAGTTATATAACCATAATAAAGTGAACTGGTAAAATCAGAGTATAAGTGTTGGAGTTATGGCCCTTGGATCATCAAAAATTGTACATGTTTCATTTTATGTGTGCTCTAGCACTCTCAGTTTTCATTTGGTCTTAATCAAACTTACACAGTAGTTATATATAAATATAAACATAATATCTTAAACGTATTCTTGAACAGGCTAAATTGGATTTATTTTTTTTTAGTTATGGCCCTTGGATAATAAAAAAATATGCTGTTTGATATTCCATGCACTCTACCACCCGCAGTTATCATTTGATCTTCACCAATCTTACACAGTAGATATATAACCATAATGTCTAAGACAAATTTTAGAACTGGCCAAATCAGATAAATATTGTTGGGAGTTATTGCACCTGCACTTTTCTTTGATATTCACCAAACTTACACAGTGTTATATATCTTTAATATCTCTACTGACAAAATTTGAATGTCTGAGGTATGGTCTTGCATTATCAAAAATTGTCTTCTTTGGCATTGTCTCGTTTGCCACATGTGAGCGCTTTATGGCAAATCTGAACCTCTTGTTTTGAGAGGCGAGCTTTGGAGTGAATATGCAACGTCTGGCATGAGCGACCAACACTGTATCCACTACTACCACCCTGCTTATTTAAATATTATGGACAATACAGTAATATACATGAAATCACAAGTATGTATTAAAGATAAAATGTTTAATTATCAAGCAAGTAAAATTAACAAAATTCAACAAACACATTTGTATATATTTGAACAAAACATTGCAATTTCAGTCAAACCTGTCTTAAAGTAGCCACTAACGGGAAGGATAAAAAAAATTAAGACAGGTTATTGCTTGATACAGGTTAATTTACACTATGAGCATAGAAGTGTGAATTAGCAAATATGGCTTCTAAGACAAGTGGTTGCCTAATAGAGGTGACTGCTTACACAGGTTTGACTATATTTTGTTGACGTTTGTAATGAATTCTATCTTGGTATGAAATGAATATTCATTAAATTCATATGAAATTCTGTATTAGGATATACGAATACAGACCTCTGATATAAAGAGCTGCTTTCTTCAGTCTTATAGGCTGGTTATGAAGTTTTATTCTTTATATATAACACAATTGTTTCTGAACCATTTAGGCAAAACAGAATGAGAACATATGCCTCCCAGAATAACCTTTTTTTCAAGTCACTTGGAAAGACTTTGTTCACCAGCATCTCATTTGGAAGCTTTTACAACATTTATTAACACTGGTTGCCATGTGTGCAGATCAGTTTATTGGAGACAGTCTTGATAAGTACATCAGGAAGTTTTGGACTGGGTATAGATAAACTAAAGGTATGAAATTAATTGTATGTTTAAGAGTGTTTTATCTGTGGCCACATTGTGTATCATTATTTTTGTCATATATTTATTTATGTATTTACTCTTGCGATAGTCATAGTGTGAGTTCTTGATACATCATTTCATGATTGTATATACATATGCTGCAACTTTACAATACAAATAATAATGCACTTTATATAAATTTCCTACATTATGATTGGTTTCTTCTTGGTTAAAGTTTGCAACTGTTAAATAGTTGAGTATCAATACACAATTAGTATTCTGTCTGACATGGAATGAACCAATTACAAACTAATAAGTTCTAAAAATACTCTCAAATTGTTTGAATCAAACAGTTTGACTTAGGAAAAAATCTCGGGGTGGGGGAGGGGGGGGTTGGAACCGGATCCTATTTTTTACTGGTGGTGGTGGGTAAAATAGTCATTTTAATTCTAGTGGGTGAGGGTATATTTGAATAAAAATTATCTCAATGTGGCTTCTTTTTGTCTGAATTTTATCAGCAGCAAGATTAATGAAACTAAAACATGATTTTAATTTATCTCACATGGAATTAAAATCGCTGCTTCTATGATCTAAAAAAAGAATTGCATAACACTGATAATATTTAAAGAAAATACTTTTCTTTCTATAGAAACTAAACATTCCAAACAGAATACATACTTTTTCATTCAGTATTAAAGTGAAACAAGCATGACAGAGGTTATTATGTACACAAATACAGCATGAGGTTCACATATTTAATTTTTATTCAGGTGGTGGAGGGTGCTAAGTCAACTAAAATTCTGATGGTGGTACATGTACCTCACAAATAATTAAAATTCTGGTGGTGGGACCCTAAAAAATAATTCCAGTTCTGACCCCTGCTGAGATTTTGGAATAGCCCTTAGTTTTTTTTTCTCCTATCAGGTTTGATATTGACACTGTCATGTCACTTGGAGGCATGTTAACAATAAAAGTTTCGAAGCGGATGATTTTATGATTAAACATGATGCTCTCTTTAAAGATATATATTTCAATTTAAATTAAATATTACTTCAAGAAAGTACACATTTTTATAATTAAACTGACATACTGACTATATGTGTTTTTAAATTTCATGTATTGTCAGATTTCTAATAGCTTTTTTATATAATATGGTATAACAGAAATATGATTAATAAACTGCCTAAGGTACCTCATCTCAGTTAGATAGAATCATATTGCTGTGCATAAATTTTGATCTGTTGAATAAATCCAGTAAATATTGGCTGTCTTAAAAATTAGTTTTAATCAAATACTTTTGATACCTGACAACAACCAGCACTTACAAGTTTTATACATGACAGATCTGTGGCATTGTGTCAGAGTTGAATTGTAAAAATACTGTTTATCAGTTTGGAGTTTTTTTTATCAAAACAGTGTGTACAGATTGTGGTTATTTGTTTCAGGTCAACAGTGTGTACAGATTGTGGTTACTTGTTTCAGGTCAACAGTGTATACAGATTGTGGTTATATGTTTCAGGTCAACAGTGTGTACAGATTGTGGTTATTTGTTTCAGGTCAACAGTGTGTATAGATTGTGGTTATTTGTTTCAGGTCAACAGTGTGTACAGATTGTGGTTATTTGTTTCAGGTCAACAGTGTGTACAGATTATGGTCATTTGTTTCAGGTCAACAGTGTATACAGATTGTGGTTATTTGTTTCAGGTCAACAGTGTATACAGATTGTGGTTATTTGTTTCAGGTCAACAGTGTGTACAGATTGGTTATTTGTTTCAGGTCAACAGTGTGTACAGATTGTGGTTATTTGGTTCAGGTCAACAGTCTGGAATAACACAGAGTAGAACTGTCACTTGCAAGACAACTTTATGAAGTAACCCACATACAGAACAACACATACAAACACTGTTTATAAGTTCTACGCCAGTTATTCTGGAATTCTCCAAGAGATGAGATGTGACATCATGGATTGCCATTCTGCCTGCAGACTGGATGTGACAGTTAAGTCTAGTGTGAAATAACATATTGAAGAGGAACTACTAGCAACTTCATACATATTAACATGGACAGTTGTTGTCTGAACAAGACATTTTTAATGTGGCAAAAAGGTCCGAGTGGAGTACTCTGACATTATTCTGTGTAGTTGTTATACAATACAAGTGTGTAGAGAGACCTTACATAACATTGTGATTGAATTTTGACCAAAAAAAGAGAAAAAAGAATTAGCAATCACTTATAAAGTTAAAAGGGAGTATATCAGAAATGTCTTAAAAAATAAAATTATTTTTTAAAATGAATAAAAAACATCTCATTATTATATAATTACATTATTTGAATGGTTTGGTCAAATCCACCAAAAATGTGGCAAATTATTTATGTCAAGAGTGATAATCTTGAAACAACATCCTTATTCTAAATATTGAAAGCATTAAGATACTGTTAGATAACTTTCACATCATCATTAAGACTCTTTCTTAGATGAACAATTTTACTGTGTGTAAACCTGTATAACAGATCAAAATATTATAATAAAAAAATCAAGTGACTCTTTTAATACATCACAAAATATTTAAGTCTAACTTCGGCGTGTTAGGAAATCCCTTTTTAATATATTATTTTGGTACATTTCAATAGATATCCGCTTAATAATATGGGGTCATTGAGTATATATAGGCATGATATAATTAGAAAAATTTATTTGCCAATTTTGAATTATAATTGATTGAAAATTTAGCGTCATTTTCATGCAATCGAGGGCTAACAACGACCAGTTATCCTAACCACTGTTTCCTGGGATTAACCAGTACTCCCCATCTCTGCAAGTAACTGATAACTTTCCCACTTGAATCAGTGGTGAGAGACCAATGATAATGAGACACAATGTCGTATATCAATCATCATGGAGACTGTTGCCGGGTGGGGATTCAAACTCATGACCCCTGGATTGATAGTCAAACGCGTAACCTACTGTAGATTTAATTTGGTCCAGCTTTTATTAAAAATAACTTATATATTCTGTTTAATGGTGTTGTCTTAAATCAGCTACACTCTTTGTTTAATATGTTCATTTTAATTAAGATAATTGTTGTTATATCCAATATACTAAAAAATTTTAGAACATGTACCATATTATATATATATAAAAAAAGAAAAATAAAAAAAGAAAAAGATAAAAAAAAAAAAAGAAAAAAAAAAGATGAATATATATATAAATATATATAAAGAAAGAGAGAAAAGAGAAAAAAAAATGAATAGTATAAAAAAAAGAAGAAAATTACAATAAAAATGGTACAGTTAATATTATTACATTATAAAATTTTATGACAAAAGCATTACATTGTCTTTGTGAGCAGCTCAAGATTTAATCTAATTTTATTTTGTTGTAAAAAACAAATTCTTCGCATACCCATTAGTAAATTTACGAACGATATTTATTTATTTAAATATTACACAATTTAGTGTATTAGATGTTCAGAAGTATTTACCCAGTTGTTTATATAGTTTTATCCTGTGTGTTTGTGGCTTGCTCTCATAGACTATGTATGTTTTGTATATTTTGTAGCTGTCATGTTTTTATGTTTTGTAGCTTGTATTCATTTTTTTATTGCATTTCATACTAAGAAAAGAGAGTTTTTTAGTGTTAAATAAAACAAAAGATTGTATAAAATGTTCATTTACTAGCACAAATTTTCATTCGAAATAAGTGTTGCCGAAATAGTAAAAGTATTTTTGTTGCACTGCCTACTGCCGACATTATAATTTAGTACATATTCAATATTATTAAGTGAATTTAAAGGGCTATTTTATAAAAGAAACCATGAGAGAAAAAATGCTTACAGGTTGAACAATATTATACAATTTTACTTTTATTTACCACTTAAATAATTATGTTATATATGTTATTTTTTTGTAATAATAAAAATGTGTTGATATATCAAGGCAAAGATATTTATGACTCAAACCATACATTGATTTTTATCATATTTGTAAAAATGTACAATGAGGGAATGTTTTTGTTTTCATGGTGTTCTGTTGACATTATATTGTAAAAGCTTATGTTGATATATTGTCCACATGTAACATAAGGATTCGTAGTTGACCTAAAATCTAAGGAGGTATTACAGATTCACTTTTAGGTGTGAAGTTTCTAGACAAACTTTGAAAGATACTTTTAAGAGTCTTCTATGACCTTAGGTGCTGTTTTAAGATTAACCTCTTACCAGAGGTTGTGGGTTCAAGCCCAGCTTGGTCCTAACAATTTATGTGAGTCCTCTCATCAGAGGTCTTTTGTTTGAATGCAGCTCAATCAAAACAATTTATGTGATAACTCTGACCAGAGGTTGTGGGTTCAAGCCCATGTTTGGTCCAAACAATTAATGTGATAACTCTGACCAGAGGTTGTGGGTACAACCCCATGATTGGTCCAAACAATTAATGTGATAACTCTCACCAGAGGTTGTGGGTTCAAGCCCAGCTTGGTCCTAACAATTTATGTGAGCCCTCTCATCAGAGGTCTTTTGTTGGAACGCAGCTCAATCAAAACAATTTATGTGATAACTCTCACCAGAGGCTATGGGTTTGAGCCCAGTCCAAACAACTAATGTGATAACTCTGACCAGAGGTTGTGGGTACAAGCCCATGTTTGGTCCAAACAATGAATGTGTTAACTCTGACCAGAGGTTGTGGGTTCGAGCCCATGTTTGGTCCAAACAATGAATGTGTTAACTCTGACCAGAGGTTGTGGGTTCGAGCCCATGTTTGGTCCAAACAATGAATGTGTTAACTCTGACCAGAGGTTGTGGGTTCGAGCCCATGTTTGGTCCAAACAATGAATGTGTTAACTCTGACCAGAGGTTGTGGGTTCGAGCCCATGTTTGGTCCAAACAATTAATGGGATAACTCTGACCAGAGGTTGTGGGTTCGAGCCCATGTTTGGTCCAAACAATTAATGTGATAACTCTGACCAGAGGTTGTGGGTTCGAGCCCATGTTTTGTCCAAACAATTAATGTGATAACTCTGACCAGAGGTTGTGGGTACAAGCCCAGCTTTATCTAAACAATTTATGTGAGAATGTTGGCCAGCCAGTTGTTTGGAGAAGGACGGTAATTCTACTCTGCTTGACCATAATGATAACAATACTTGATAATAAACAGTCAACATAATGTGATATGGCAGATATTGAAGGGTTTAGAGGGAGGTCAGGAAAGCCTGTTGGTCTCTAAATCTACCAGTGTTGCATAAAAACTTGTTTCTCTATTTTTAACCAGGCTGTCTGGATGGGCTAGCATTAGTTAATTTTTTATTTCGACTCGATAATATTTGACAGCATTATTTTCATCAGAGCTGCCCTGTTTAATTTATTTAATAATTACTTTTATGAAATATCCCCTATATGTTGTTTTAACAAAAAAGATATTTCATCTTTTCTCAGAAATATAATCTCTCGGGGCTAACCAAATATCAGAAATACTTCTTAAGATAAGAACAACCTCCCAAATGCCAGAAGGTTGATTTCATGAGGCTGGTCAGTTGAGTGGTCCTACCTGTAAGTTTATTATGTGTGCTCAGTGCTGTTAACAACTTGTGTGTGTCTCTTTTGTAATATGCATTTCTAGTCTTGTATCTATTTCTTAAGCCCACGTGGTTCCGGCTAAGAATAGAATCACTGCTGATCTCTGCAGAGGGGTAGGAATCCTCCGAATGGGTGTCATGTTCATTTTATCATTTTTGTCATGTTCACGATTGTGGTTAAATTATCAACCTCTGTGTGGTTTCAGGGTACCATATGAGTGATGGCAAGAATAGGATCACTGTGGCTCATGCATGTCGTAAGAAGCAATAATTTGAGTAATACGATAGAATTTGCAGAAACTGCAAGTTCTACAGGTATCAAGGTTCTAGGTTCATTCTGCATATTCATTTGTTGGTGTATTTTTTTAAATCTGTATGTTAATTTGTTGTTTTTGTACATGTAGAGTGAACCTGGATACTTCCTTCCTGTTGGCATCGAATAACCTATAATGTGTTGGTACGCCGTAAAACCCTATTCATTCTATTTCTTAATACCTGTACTTTTGTTGAATTACATTTTGAGAAGTGTATGCCTTTCACTACGGGGAATCGACTCTAGTCACGTGGTTTTTTATGATAGGTACCACGGTTTTTTTACGGTGTTTTGGCCTCGCTTCAGGTAAGAAAAACCTTAATTACTCATTCCATAGTGCGTTAATTTTGATTTGGAAAACGGCACGGAACCCAGAAAAATATGCTGAATTCACGACTATAAAGTTCATAACCGAGACTTATGCCGTTTTGAAGATTACCTCAAAAACATTTTCAAAACAACGCAATAATTCAGTGATAACAACCACGCTCTAATGCCAAAGTATCTCCGTTTTCCATTGTTTCAAGTTTTCTTGTGTTCATAGCTTTTATTTAGATATAGCCTTTCAATATTAAACGAGTTATACATCGATTTAAAACAAAAGCAGATAATTTGAGATGAAAAGAAGGAAAACGAAAGATGATATCGCCCACGCATAATAATTTATATGATATCGCCCACACCAAGTTTATTTTATGTTTTAAGCATGGTTTCTGAAAAGTATTTATTATATGCAATGGTTCTTAATTGTTTATTTGTAATGTAGTTTATTATACACTTAGGAAATAGAGGTTATTTCCCTTATATCGGGACCCTCCATTTGCATATATAAAAAGAAGAACAGACGATTTTTAAACGTAAATATTTCCGACTTCTTCAGTTTATTAATTTTAAATCGTAATTGGTGTGAAACGAGGGCAAGTGGCTTTGTACTTGCATTAATTACAGTAATTTTCTATCTTTCTGTCGTTTAAATGTCACGTTATTTTATATATTTATAACATTCAGATACTAATACAGTCAACTATACAAACAATAAGAGTGACATGTAATTTATTTATATATTTTAGATGAATAAGACCAAGTGTGCACTCGTTTGTAGGCACTGTGGTATCTCCTTGACTAGCAAAGGAGGGCTTCGTACACACGAGCTTCGGCATGTGGGTCAAGGAACGTATACCTGCTGTGACAAGACGTTCTATAGTGCAGCAAACTTACAACGCCACCAGTAAGTAAAGCTATTAGTTGAGTCTACCTTTTGTTTTGTACAAACACATAACGTTTTGACATAGTTTACGAGTACCTCATTTGATACGGCGAAAAAAGGAACGCCAAATCAATGTTAGGCGCGCCAGTCTCCTGGATAATATGGAGGGTCCGACAAATCCTGAATTTTCGTGGTAGCTACCAGAAATTGAACTAGGTGGCCCGGGATGCGTGCGGCGGTCTCAATCTTTATTGGGTTAGTGTCGAGTGGGGTATTTTGAGTTTTTAAATTATTATTCGAGTTATCTGGGTAATGAAACCATTATTCCATTTGTGAACGCGTGGATTGAAATCTCATCTTGATTAATTTGCTGTAAAAACAGTGTTGACTAGAGCACTACACATGCAAATTTGTAGTAGCCCAACTGACTCTCAATATAAATCTCTGGTAGCCCGGACATCAAATTTTGGTAGCCCGCGGCGGGCTCCGGGCATGTGATATGTCGGAGCCTGTTTAATATGATATTAATGTAAACTCGATAATTATTGACGAGGTTTCATAAACTGAGCGCATGACCGAGTTACTTATTTAAAAAAAATATCACATCTACACGGTCACGATAAAACCCCTGTTAACTTAATTATTTCTACACATTTTCTGTAACCGTTCAAACTCTCTCTCTCTCTCTCTCTCTCTCTCTCTCTCTCTCTCCCAAACGACACATGACTGCGTGTGCGATGATGATATTGTTAGATAACTATATAGTATGTATACTGCACACACAATTATGCTTTAAAAAAAACATTTTTAGAAATTAAATAAATCTAAGTCCTCATATTTTATTTTACTTTAAGGTGTGCAGTACATAAAGCGGAGAAAAACCACGTGTGTGTCAAGTGTGGTAAGGCCTTTGCCACGAATGCAGATTTACAAAAACATCGAAGAAGGGAAGACGGAACTGGTTTGAAATGCGAAGTGTGTGGCATGGTACTCTCTGCCAAATCAAAACTAGAAGATCACATGGATAAGCATAATAATAATAAAAATCACCATTGTCCTGTGTGCAATAAAGCATTCAGATATGCATCAAATTTGAGCAGGCATAAGACTGTACACACATGAAAAATGCTGACTGTCGATGCAAAACACACAAGTTTTACAATTTGGCAATTATTCTTTGTAATTACAATTTTGTATTAGTTAATCACATCAGTATGGATTAACTGTAATACTACTTCAAAATGTAACGGAAGTTCTGGAGCTACCTCCTATGTCACGTGACTACATGCACCAGAGATTTATAATGATTGTGTTAATCAGTGATTTATAATGATTGTTCTGATAGGATTTAAAAAAGATTGTTCTGATCTGTGTTTGACAATGATTGATATGATCTGTGATTGATAATGATTGATATTTGATAATGATTGATATGATCTTTGATTAATAATGATTGATATGATCTGTGATTAATAATGATTGATATGACCTGTGTTTGATAATGATTGATATGATCTGTGATTAATAATGAGTGATATGATCTGTGTTTGATAATGATTGATATGATCTGTGATTTATAATGATTGATATGATCTGTGTTTGATAATGATTAATATGATCTGTGATTAATAATGAGAGATATGATCTGTGTTTGATAATGATTGATATGATCTGTGATTAATAATGATTGATATGATCTGTGTTTGATAATGATTGATATGATCTGTGATTTATAATGATTATGCTGATCTGTGATTTATAATGATTGTGCTGATCTGTGATTTAAAGGATTGTTGCTTACTTACATGTACACACTGACTTTTTTTATTTTATTTAACGATACTGTTTTTTGTAAATTTTAAAGCAAATACGTACTCTACATTGAAATTAAATGTTTTCTATATAACACGCAATATATATGAATCCACGCTTTTTTTTCGTTTATTTATTTATTTTGTCCTTGTTTTGCTAACAGTCATTGGCTGTCATGGTTATTATTTAGAATCACGTTGAAATCTATTGTTCGTCATGCGGTAGCAATATTGTTTTGTATTTTATTATCTTAAGAAATAAAACTGAGTATATTTCAGCAGTGTTTTTATTATTTGTATATTTTATATAACGTCAAGCAACGAAAGCAATTTATTTTGCCAAGCTATCTTGCTCAGACTATCAGTTAGAAGGTAATGCGACATTAAATGTTAACATATATTAGCTCAACATGTTATTTTAAAATGTTTTTTTCTTAAAGAGAATGTAGGCATACAGCCACACTGTTTAGTATTGAAAGTTCGGATAAACTTTACTGGTCTTATTATTAGTACTATTACGCTTTATTATACTTACTTTTCATACCCCAAGAGCTCCCTTTTGCAACGAATTCCGCATCGTCGAAACAGTTCCTTGTTTTTTCCGGCCTTCCAACCTGTTTCTTTCCTCTGAGTCAAAATAATGATTCCTGAAATGTTTTATGGCATATTCAGAAAAGAAATAAAAGTCGAACAGGAATAGTAAATGCAGCATTGATAGGGCGCAGTAAACCAAAGCAGATTAAACAAACACCATTTAACAGTAAACAGAAAATATGACCGTTTGTGGGTGGGGAGGTGGGGGGTTAGGGTTTGGGGTGGGAGGAATTGGGTGTAGTGATGGTTTTATTAAATATAACTTTTAGTAAAGTCCTTTGAAAATGATATTTGATTTCAATATATTTTTTTTATTTAATTGTATAAATGTTCGCAGTATTATAATACCATTTTGAAAATGAAAGTAGCAAATTCAAGTAACAGTATATACAACAAACTTACTTTGTTTGTATAGTCGATATAAATGTTGACCCCCTATGATGGCACGCATTACATGTGTCCTGGCTATGCCCTTGTTGAATCTCGTCTGCTTCTTCGACTAGTTTATATGCTGTAGACCGGCAAGTTCGATAGATAAAGTCTCTGAAAATAAATGTGTTGGGCTATAAAATCAGATACACTAGCTAGCTTCGTTTCTTAACAGAAAATCGGAAATGCATTCAAAATGTTGCATTAAATACCTTTAAAATATTTTAAAGAACAGTGATAAAAACATTTCAAATTACCAACATTACCATCCTCACTACCAAAAACAACAATTATGGCAGACATACACATATGTACAGGTATACTTCAATTCCTTAAAAACCTTAACCCAAACAAGGAAGCCGGGCCACACAGGACTATTTAAACTTCTAGTTCTCCTGGAACTACGAGCATATGACGCTAATCCTGCAAGTAATGTTCAGTTTGTCCCAGAAACAGATAGTAGTGATGGATGGAGAAAGCTCAATAACTATACCAATAACAGCTGAGTACCTCAAGGGTATGTTCCAGGCCCAATTCTATATTATTGGATATAAATATTAAAACAATTTACCTTTTTGGGTCAAGGCGCATTTGTACTTGTTCGATTGTTGTTCCAATGAACTGGCCAAACTCCTGAGATGTCACAGTTCCTTGACCGCGCTTGTCATTCAGTGTAAGCTCCGAGAAGAATGTTTCTCCAATCATACTGCTGAAAGCCCTGACATTATATGTTGCCCCATGGCACAAAGCGTATAACAGTGCTTTTGCATCTATGTTCGCCACCAGCGCTTCCCAAAGTTGTATCGGCCATCCACAGACGAACATTGTAACAGGAGGAAATGTGCTAAAGTTTACTCTTTTTAATAGTCGCTTTCTAAGTGTCAGTTTCATCTGAATTCTGTCATGTGCAGGAATACCGGGTTTGTCCTCTGATTCCCACCAGGTACGAATGTCTTTACATAATTCAGCAGCAGAAACATCGCCGTTAGCCCTCATTTCGTTTTCAACGGCACCACTGAAATGCGTCTTGGCCATTGATGCTGACATGGGATCTGTTATCTCTTCTACCATTATTTGGGTTAGAAACGTTTTTCTGGCCTTTGCAACTTTTATCCATGGCTCCTTTGATGTCCCATCTAAGCCACCCTTGCAGCTTTTCCTTCGAGTACGGGTGAACAAATGTGTTGAATCGATACATCGAACTTCCAATTGCTGTCGCGTATTACTATACTCGGGGAGATAAAACCATTCATTGGGTTCATTTGTCTCATCAATAGTTGGACTACTTGCTAATGCCGATTCTTGCTTCCAATTTTTGTATCGAATGGGCCATATATGTTCTGCATAGGCAACATTTAAATCTTGTTTCGACACCTTTTTGGATAATGTTTCAGCAGCAAGGTCAGATAAAGATTTAGCAGTTTTCTTTCGGTTTGATTGCTTGGTAGGTAGTGTTCCGCCAGAGCCAAGTCCTAATATATCTACGAGCTGCTGAAGCTTTGTTTGCTTTGATACCGACTCTTTCAAGGGTATGTTTTTTGTCTTTTTTATGAATCGCACAATCACACGAAGTTCAATGTCTGTCATTTTCTTCAGTTGTTCTACGGATGCTAGGTATTCAAGTAAATAGTCAGCATTCCGATCATTCCATGTCCCCTTTTTGTTGCATTTACAATCTGTTCTTAGCATCAACAAAATATGTTCAGCATCTTGATAATCTATGCTCACAAGGTTTACTTTGTTTATAATGTCAGTATTAGAAACAGTTGGACTTTCCATATTCTGTTCATTTCCTTCCTTACTTTTCAAGTCATCAGATACCGTGGTATCATTATCCGTTTCTTCAGTATCGTCAGTCAAGAAATAAGCCGAATTATTTTCATTTACCTTGATTGAAAGCGCCTCTTTCTCTATGTCTTGGTCGATGTTTGCCATTGCTAAGACGTCCTCACTAACGTCGCTGTAAAATGTAATTACATCTGGCAAAACATCTACAAGCGTTGGTTGATTTTGCAGGGGTTCTTTTGGGTCATTTTGACCTTTTTTATTCTTCGAACCATTTAACCTTAGCAACGGTAGTCTTGTTCCCTCATTTGATACTTCTATGACTCGTGTATGCCTTTCCTGACCACTGTATTTGACCTCCCATTTAGGATCGCGGTTCAACTCCTTTAGCGCAGCAATGATTGATCCTTTCTTCATTTGTTCAACCTCTTTCCATACATCTTTTTGAAGTTGAAGTGTTGTCAGTGGTTTTCCATCGATTGAACGGACTACAACATTGTGCCACTGGCCATCAAACGACTGACATGGTATATGAATGCCGGCAAAATGGCACTGTGAATGGACATCTTCAGCGATATGTCGAAGTGTTTCTGTTTGTAAGCTATAGCCTTTCGGAAACCAAGCAACTGGTGCACATTTAATGTTATCTTTCTTCCAACCGCGATCTAGGTCTGCACATAGAAACACCATTGCTTCTGATGCTTTCTCTCTTGATAATTCAAAGTGAGCCAATGTAACTTCGTTGACTTCTTCCAAAAGACACTCCAATGATTTCCACATGTTGCTGAACTGAACTGTCCGATCAACTCTATATCTTTACATTTAGATTCCATTTCTTTCTTCATGACTCGCACCTCTGTGTTCAGTTTGGTTGGCTTTTTAGGTTCAGCGGGACCGTAGAGGGAGTATGCGAGTTTCATGGCTCTCTTATAAAAATCTAAATCTCTTTTTACCCTGAAGACGGTGGTTACATCTTGTGTCCAGCTTACATATAAAAGACTGTCGACACTTAAACTTTCAATCTCAGCCAAACACTGAAGCAGATACCGTGGTGGAAACTTAGTGTGAACCTGTCGCACAGGACACTTAATCTCAACAGCCACATATGTACTATCTAGTCGATTATCAACTCTCAAGCTTCCGTCCGGAGAAACTACCATAAACGTTTTGTTATTTGTGTCTTTTATCTCAACACAGCCTTCCTCGCAGAATATCAGATCTGGATGAATGACAGGCAAAACCTTTCCAACGATGGTAGCAACTGCATTAGGTTCATTGTCAGTTCCATGTTTCATTGCATCTAGTACAACTTGTGTATGTTCTGCTTCTGGAATTCCGCAAATTACTTGTTCAAAATATTCCTTTTGTTTGTTTAAGCCATCAAAGCCTAGCGCTTTGTACATTGTGCTGCCTGTCACCTTTGCATTGTGTCGTAACTCAAACCATTTTTGACTTCGTTGATGAATAAATCTAGTATCTGTTTCGTCCTGTTCCTGAAGACCTATGTATGCTCGACTTTCATTCAAATTCACCGTTGATCCACTTACATACTCAGCATTGTTCAAATAACTTATGCATTGGCAAATACTGTCAAGAGCAGACATGGCATGTTTCAGAAACTGATCGATATCATACAGGAAGGCTATGATAGCACTTATAGCGTAAACATATTTTCCTTTACGCCAATTTGTGTCTCCCCCTCTTTCTATGAGTTTTGCTTTACAATACTCTTTTTTACGTTCCAGTTCTTTAACTGAATGGATTTTTTCAGAAATCTCCTTTAATGCCTTGTGTAAAATCTTACACAGATTTTGTTTTAATTCTGTTGTTAGTTGAATGGCTACAAGTTGATTGTCAAGCTGGTGCAGTTGGTCTATAAACATATTTATTTCACTGATACTATTATCAAGAAATTCCTTTCTTTCCTTCAATGTGACCCCATTTTCAAAACCTAACAAATCAACATCTCCAGAACTCTCTGTTAGTCCTTGCTTCAGCTTTTTTCCATCATACGTAAGGCATGACGATTGGTGCTCTGCATTACTGCTTAACGTGGACATAATATCTTGGAATATTCCTGGTTTTCGTTCTCCGCTCTCGCCGTACGGGCAGTAGGATCGCAAAACCTTTTGGTCTGGGATTGCAAAATTTATTGATGATTCTGCAGGGCAATATTTCCCCTTCTCTGTCAAACCCTGCACAACATCTGAATCATTTTTATAACCCCCAAGAAAATTAAAAAATCGGCCTCCAAATAAGCGCCATCCTAACTTCCAGAATTTCTTTGTTTCTTCCGAGTATCTCATTTGTGTAGTATTCTTCAAATTAAACCAGCGTAAAATATCAGTCCAAAGGAGAAACGAGATATTGTTTAATGGAAATTGTCCAGATACAACCTGTTTGAAGAATACGTACATAGCATCTTCGACCCCATCCACTTCTGCCAATTTTTTCATTACTTCCGGCAACAGACGTTGCATTTCTTCTATCATTTTATTTTTCATTTCATTGTCGCTATTTTCAGACGTCTTCAAGCATGGCTCGTCGGCTTCGGCTTTTTGCTTAACGGCTGGCATTTCTAACTGTCCACATCCATTTGTCTCTATATCCTGTTCAATTGAAATAAGGTCATCAAATTCATTTTCGTTTTCGTTTTCCTGATCAAATAAAGTACGAGACGATTTTACCTTTATTCTTTTTCGTATTGGAGAACTTATGAATGCGGAAGAGTGAAAGTTTCTAATAGTCGGGGATTTGAATGGTGTTATTTTTCTTTTCTTTGGTTTGTACTTTGAAGGTGTTACTGTCGCTGGAAATGTACCTGAAGTTGGTGGCTGCAATAACTCTTCGTGGACGACATCATGCAAATTATAGACCGTGAGCGATATCATGTAAATATTATTGTGCGTGGGCGATACCTTATAAATTACTCCGCGTGGGCGATATCATATTTCCATTTGCTTTTTTTTCATCTCAAATTATCTGCTTTTGTTTAAAATCAATGTATAAATCGTTTAATATTGAATTACTATATCTAAATAAAAAGCTATAAACACAAGAAAACTTGGAACAATGGAAGACGGAGATACCTTGGCATTAGAGCGTGGTTGTTATCACTGAATTATTGCGTTGTTTTGAAAATGTTTTTGAGGTAATCTTCAAAACGGCATAAGTCTCGGTTATGAACTTTATAGTCGTGAATTCAGCATATTTTTCTGGGTTCCGTGCCGTTTTCCAAATCAAAATTAACGCACTATGGAATGAGTAATTAAGATTTTTCTTACCTGAAGCGAGGCCAAAACACCGTAAAAAAACCGTGGTACCTATCATAAAAAACCACGTGACTAGAGTCGATTCCCCGTAGTGGCCTTTGCATACTATTCATTTTTAAAAAAAAATAACATTGTCTTATTAAGTATGTGTATTTTTTTGTTATTTGTAAGTAGTTGCTTTTTGTTAGTATTCATAGCTACTTTTAGTTGGTTTAATTTTTGTTAGTTTTAAATTTGCCCTTGTTATTTTCATGTATAAGTCTATCTGTCGAGAAGTGAATGTTATTTTGTTCATCATAGATTGGATCTGGATTGGTATTTCAAGTCATGTAATACCAGTATATCTTTATTGTGTGATGCCTTTGACATTCCTATTGTAACCATAATTAAAAAAGAATCTTAAAATCAAACTTTCCAAAATCAGTTTGAACTTACTTATTTCACATTGATTGTGAAACAGGTTCTTCCAGTTCATACACCTCTCTCTGTCTGTGTGTGTGTCTCTCTGTCCGTGTGTGTCTCTCTCTGTCTCTGTCTCTGTCTCTCTCTCTCTCTCTCTCTCTGTGTCCGTGTGTGTGTCTCTCTGTCTCTCTCTCTGTCCTGGGTTACAGTTTGTCAATTAATTTTTTAGTTAATATGATATACAAATCTCTACCTATGTCCTCCAAGGTAGTTATGTTTATTTGAATTAAGTGTCTTTCTCAAAGATGTAAGACATAACTGTGATTGGTAGGATGACCTCTGAATCTGGGTCATTGCTATGCAAGATTATTTTTTTTTATTTTTAACTTATATATTGTGTGGCATATTGCTCTTTATCAAAGTATAAAAACGACTTGTTCACATTGACTTCTCAATTTTAATTATTTTTTCTGTAATTGTTATCAAAGAGTAGTTTGATGTCTTGATAGAATGATCACAGACATGTTTAGTTTTATATAATAATGTTTATATATTTATGATATTGCTACATTTTTAAACCACTGACTCTGTAAGGTATACTATGTAAATATATGAGATTTACTACATGACTGTAGAATGATTTTGTAGTTGATGTATTAACATGTTATTAATTACTTGTTGAGTAAAATCAGTCTTTCACATTTGGATAGTGATATCTGTTTATATATATGTGCTATTTCTCTACCTCTGGTTGGAATTTTATGAAACTTCCTAGGATACATCATTACCAAGTGCAGATATGCATATTGTCTTTGTTTTCCGGTTCAATGATTTTTCACGGAATTATGTCTCTTTGATTCTGTCTGTGACCAAATTCTTGTCCGCGCTATTTCTCTACAACTAAATGTTGGAATTTTATGAAACTTGCTAAGATGCATCACTACCAAGTGGAGATGCACATACATGTAATATATCTATGTGTTCCGGTTCGATGATTTTTCATGGAGTAATAGTCAAACACTCACTTGGGGAGCATCCATTGGTTCCATCGATATTTTCTTGTTTCCTATGATGCAGATCTGAAATTGATATACCCAAGTATATGTGCAGACCCTCTGGATAGGCGGCATACATCAAGTAAATTGTTAAAATAATCTTAACAAAAAATGCCACATTTTCTCTGAAAGTAGCCCGTGTGGTTCTGGCTAAGAATAGAATCACTGTCGATCTCTGCATAGGGTAAGAATCCTCTGAATGGGTGTCATGTCATCTTATCTTTTTTTGTCATGTTCACTATTGTGGTAAGATTATCAATCCCTGTGTGGTATCAGGGAGTCATATGAGTGATGACAAGAATAGGATCACTGTGGCTTATGCATGTCGTAAGACCAACAATTTGAGTTATACGATAGAATTAGCTGAAACTCTTCTGCAGGTATCAAGGTTCTAGGTTCATTCCGCATATTCATTTGTTGATGTATTTTTATCTCGCCAGGACGAAGTCCAAGGAGAGCTTTTGCCATTACCCCAGCGGCGTCTGTAGACACCCAGGTTAAACTTTTGTGTTTAAGTTTCAAATATGGACCACTGTGGCTTATGCATGTCGTAAGAACCACAATTTGAGTTATACGATAGAATAAGCTGAAACTGTTCTGCAGGTATCAAGGTTCTAACTTCATTCTGCATATTCATTTGTTAATGTATTTTTAGCTTGCCGGGAAGAAGTCCAAGGAGAGCTATTGCCATGACCCCGGCTGCGTCTGTAGACACCCAGGTTAAACTTTTGTGTTTAAGTTTCAGATATCTATGCAACCACTCATTGGATGTGAATTAAACTTAACATGTGTGTTCACCATCATCAGTGGAACACACAGAGATAAGAACCATAACTCTGGGTTGCATTTTGGCACAGTTATGGCCCTTTTTGGACTTAGACACCCAGGGGCGAGCTTTGTTGTCTTCTGACAACTCTTGTTTTAATATGAATATTAATTTGTTGTTTTTTTACATGTGGAGTGAACCTGGAATCTTCCTTCCTGTTGGCTTCAAATAACTTATAATGTGTTGGTATGCCGTAAAACCCCATTCATTCTGATCTTACATGGTAGTAATATACCCGTACTTTCTCAGACAAGTTCTTGAACTGTTCAAATTGAATAAATAATGAGTTATGGCCCTTGTATTGTCAAAAATACACTCTTACGCCTATATTTTTATTTGATTTTCACCAAATAATAGTTATATTACCATAATATCTCGAAGACAAATTCATATATTGGTCAAATTGGATAATTAATATTGAAGTTGTGGCCTTTGAAATGTCAGACATTGTATTATTTACATGTGTGCTACTTCTTTATAAATAAGAACAGTCAGTGTCACATTTACTGACTACTGGAAACCGGTGTCGTGGTTTATAAACAAATGTTCCTTCATAGTGGAGAATATAGCATCAATTGTAATACTACAGTGGTGGTCAAGTGGTAGAGCATCCACCTTACATGTGGAAGGTCATTGGTCTGATCGCCAGATGGCTTATAACAAAGACTTGAAAAATGTCACTAAATGGCTTCCTTGCTTTGTCTTCAGCATTTAGAGGATACTTCTACGTCTGGTTGACTCGGTGTCGGTGTACTATGACTTGGTGGGGTTAAAATACTGTCTCAAGTAGACACTGCGCAGTATGACTGGAAAATTGTTGAAAGCGACACTAAATACAATAGAACAACAGTATTACTTCCAAATAAATGAGTCATATCAAAGGTCAAGGTCAGCAGTAAATCTTGAAAATTATGCTAGGTCTTCATTGTTAACAGGAGTATATCAGGAAATAAACACTATAAATGTCTTAAAAAATAAAATATTTATTAAAATGGAAAAAAAGCATCTCACTATTATTAATAAATAAAATATGTCAAATCCATCAAAACATTACACAATCGTTATTTACATTGGAGTGGTAAAAGTAAATCCCCATTATAAAAATAAACAGCACTTAAATACTGCTTGACAATTCGTATCATATTCTGGACTTTTGTCTATGATGAAACAATCTTTACTTCGTATGATGGATGAAATTAAAATCAAAATGAATTCACAAGACTAATTAAGTACGTCACAAAATATGTTTCAATATTAAGTGGGAAATCTAATTTAGTCTAACCTAGGCGCGTAGCCCAAGTTAGGAATCCCTTATATAAATATATTATAATTGCATATTTTAAAAGTTCCTTTAGGCAATATGGGGTTAGTGAGTACATAAAGGCAAGATATATTGGAAAAAAATGTTTTAGCCAATTTCAAATTTTGAAAAACCCTGATATATTCCCTTTAAATTAAATTAAAACGTTTTTATTGAATGAGCAGTTTTGCAGATAAGGGTATGGATGCCATTTTCTCTTTTCTTTCTTCTTTTTTTTTCTTTTTTTTTTTTTATTATTGGGGGGTTTGGGAATTTTTTGGGGGGAGGGTGGGGGGCTTCTTTGGGGGGAGGGGGGTTGGGGGAGGGTGGGTGGGGAAGGGGTTGGGGGGAGGGGAAGGGGTTGGGGGGAGGGGAAGGGGTTGGGGAAGGGGTTGGGGGGTGGGGGAGGGTGGGTGGGGAAGGGGTTGGGGGGAGGGGAAGGGGTTGGGGGAGGGTGGGTGGGTGCGGAAGGGGTTGGGGGAGGGTGGT
This sequence comes from Panopea generosa, assembly GCA_029582155.1. NCBI lineage: Eukaryota > Metazoa > Mollusca > Bivalvia > Adapedonta > Hiatellidae > Panopea > Panopea generosa. Next base: position 56,721,794 of record CM055904.1, on the reverse strand, counting down.
GGGGAAAGGAGTGGGTGGGTGGATGGGGGAAGCAGAGGGGATAGTGTTATGTGCTATGAACAACATATGCTTAAAAACATCCTGTTTGCGCTTGATAAACAAGGCTTCTATTGCAGATTAAACGCAAATAATTACTTCTTGTATTTAAGTAATTTTATCACAGGAGTTTCAATCCACATCATACATCAACAGTTTTAATATCTTTTTAGTCCCCAACTGGTATCCAAGTTATGTTTGTTAAACTTAGCATGCGGTTAGAGCGCAATAATAATGCAGGTCTTTTATTTTTTGCCATCAGACAAATATTGTGGTTGCCATGGCAATGAAATAAGTAAAATTACAGATACAACTTTGATCCTGTGGTAACACAAAAAGTATCCCAGCTACATTTGTGAAGCTTAAGCTAAGATAATGCAGGTCATTTTGTTTTTAGCAATCAGACAAAAATTGTGGTTGCCATGGCAACTCGATTGGTAAATCGGTGGGGTAATTATGCATTACTTGCAATATTCCAGTGTCTCGTAAATTCTTGAAAATGCCAGTAAAAGAAGAATACACGGTCACTCAAATTACTTTTGCTTTAAAGTTGTATGTTTTGGTTATTTTAGATTCTAGGCAAAAGTATTGTTTATATTGTCGTACTTATTTAGCTTTTGATTAGGTTATCTGACTGGCGCTCTTTAAATTTGTCCATGTTTTAGATTTTGTACACTAGCACTTCTTCTTGCTCACCGCAACAAAGTCCAAGGAGAGCCATTGTCATGACTCCGGCGTCGTCGGTGTCGTCTGTAGACACCCAGGTTAAACTTTTGCATTTTAGTTTGAGATATCTATGCAACCACTCATTGGATGTGAATGAAACTTAGATTGTTTGCTCACCATCATCAATGGAACACACACAGACAAGAACCATAACTCTGGATTGCATTTTGGCACAGAGGCAAGCTTTGTTGGTCTTCTGACAACTCTTGTTCATTGTATAACTTTAAGGTCTTTGACAATTTCTTAATTTCAACCCTAGTAGATATTTTATAACCATTAGATCTTGGTCAAGTTTTCGAACAGGCCTGATTGAATAAAAAATGCTCTGGCCCTTTTTCACAATTTGTTTTTGTATGATTAGGGTTAAAACCACCATGAAAAAGTACTTGAACCTGATTGATTGCTGCTTTGCTTTTGCTTGTGTTGTCCTGGTCATAATTGCTAGTATTTATATTCATTTATTTATATTGCATGTATATGTCAGCCCTTAATGTTTTTATACCTGCAACCCTTGTGACCTTTGTATATATACATGTATTGTGATGTCACAGTGTACATATGATCTACAGAGAAGTATGCTGTGATGACACATTAAAATGTATACAAAATACAAATATTACATGGGTCACAACAGACATAGAAACAGTTAGACTGACATAAGCGTATGTGCAATATAATAACTGAATATCAATTCTGCCCATTGTGACCAGGACTACACTACATCAGAGGCCATATATTAAAAGTATTAACACGATTTTTTTAAAATGCATATGTTGATCAAAGTACATTGTAATTAGTTGTGGTATGTAGGTACTATAGGTACTGTAAGTATGTAGGTACTAAAGGTAAATGTAGATGCTATAGGAACATGTAGATACTAGGTATATGTAGGTACTGTAGGTATATGTAGATACTATAAGTATGTAGGTACTATAGGTACATGTAGATGCTATAGGTACATGTAGGTACTAGGTATATGTAGGTACTGTAGGTATATGTAGATACTATAAGTATGTAGGTACTATAGGTACATGCAGATGCTATAGGTACATGTAGGTACTAGGTATATGTAGGTACTGTAGGTATATGTAGATGCTATAGGTACATGTAGGTACTAGGTATATGTAGGTACTGTAGGTATATGTAGGTATATGTAGGTACAGTAGGTATATGTAGATGCTATAGGTACATGTAGGTACTAGGTATATGTAGGTACTGTAGGTTAATGTAGGTACTATAGATAGGTAACATATGTAGGTGTGGTAAAATGTTGTGACTCACTCCTTTAATACTACAAAATAATCTTGCCTATCCTGAAATCTATTTATAGCTTATCTCTTGAGTGCTCTGCAGTGCCGCTGCGCGGCAACCCGCTAAAGCGGGCTATTAATCATCCAGATAACAAAAACGCGAAGTATTTATTTGAAGTGGTGCCAGGATCTATGGTTTCTTAAGGTAATACTAGACTTAAGAAACCGTGTATATATAGCGAGGATTACATCATTGTGTGTATACATAATCATGCCACCGGTACGGAGAGCTGCGCCCGCGAGAAACTGGTGTTTCACCGTTAACAACTATACGGTGGGAGAAGTCGATAAACTGAAGGCGTGGGAGGATGCTGCCTACATCGTTTTCGGCAAAGAGGTGGGGGCCAGTGGCACGGCTCACCTACAGGGGTACGTCCAGCTCGAGACCAAGAAGCGGTTGTCTACCCTGAAAAACTTTATCGAGGGAGCCCACTGGGAGGCGGCTTTGGGTACTGCGGTAGCTAATAGGACCTACTGTACCAAAGATGATCCTGATTTTTACGAGCGGGGCTTGATGAAGAAAAAGGGTGTGGCTAACGTTGATTGGAATGAGATGAGACGAAGATTTCCTGCTGAACCAGAATGGACACGTAGGTATGGGCAGTAAGTTTTCACCACTTGGCCAGTATGCTTCTCGTTCTGCTATTATCACTAAATTCCTTTCCACTGATTAGGAAAATATTCATATGTTGATAATAACCTGCCGCATTTTCAAAATGTTACCAAGGACTCGCCATTTACAAAATGTCAAAAGGGTTTATGTAGTTAATTTACATTTCTTGTGAAGCTGTATTGTAAAATACAGGACAAGTTTAATATTTGTCATCGTTGGTTTTTACAGGAGTTATAACCCCTTTTCAACTGAACTTTTAGTAAAATAATGGTTTCTGATCAACAACTTACGAAAGATTCTGATATAATTAATATTTGGTGTGTAATTGTATTATTATGGAATAAATGCCAAGTTTTGATATTTCGCAACTTTGGTAAAATGTAACAAGAGTTGTTGGCCCCTTTTCAATTTATATTTTGGTAAAATTTACTAACACTGGGAGTATTGGTTATCATTGGACACATTTCTGTTAAAATAAAACAACCTAAGTAAATATAAATATTTTCAACAGTGTTCAAAGTTCATCGTTTCATTTTTTTGTTTAAAAATAACATGTAGTTATTGAATTGAATAAACTAATATTTGTATAACTATTTATTTTCATAAGCACCTCTGTGAGTCAACTTTAGGTCCATAAGCATGGGTTGCAGCTCACTTTAGGAAAAGACAGCAAGTAAGTTTAATAGCAATTATTAAAGTCCAAAGGAGGTAGATGTTTTTAGGATAAGTGAACACTGCATTAACTCCTTTGCCTATTTTTCTTCCTTAAAATCTTGACACCAACTTACCCTAAGTCAGTGGAGATATTCTCATAGAGAGTTGTAATCTTGAAGTTGCATAACTAAATGTGTAACTTTGTGGGAGATCCAGTGAAATAGTGCACATAGTCAAATTTTATGATCAAGAATCTGAAACAAATTGGAAAAACCTTAAAGGTAAAGTATCCAGATAAAAACGGTACAGTTGAAGAATAAAATAAGGGATACAAAACATCTTGTCAATGATAAATCGAATATGAATGATTTGGTGTTTTAAATCTGCCAGATCATGACAAAATATTTCAAAGTGGTGCAATTGAAACGAAATCCCAATTCTAAAAATTTATGATTGATTGATGTTTATTCAGGTTAAAATACATGCAGGTTACATTAAATATACATACTCAATTACAAATAAAATGTAGATAAATTGGTAAAAGGTTATTTTATAACTATCAAACATCATATAAAATGAATTAAGTATTGCAACTAATTAAATATAAAGTATCACAGAATGAAATTTTAATACTGTTATTACAAATCCAAGATAAAAAAAGTTAATGCTCTATCACAATAAAATATTCTATATATAAAACTATGGAAACTAAAATTAAATGAATGGCAAATCTCAAAGAAGTATTCAATTAATGCAACATTGGATATACGAGGGACATTAAAAAATCTCTAAGAAATATATTATTCCATTAAATAGAATAAAAAATACATCATTGAAAACTGTTATCTTTCTGCTACATGTAATAAAGACATTGATAATGTGAGTTCATTTTACAATATAGTAGCACGGTTTAAAAGCAGGCACATCGGTAGACCCAGCGCACACAATGGATATACATGACGTCGGTAACGTCAATAACTTTTTTTAAATATTTTCCATTATATGCCACACATTTACGATGCTGTTTTACCCACTTATCGAAAATGTCTCTATACCATTCCTGGTCTTACTGTGTGATAATATTTGAAGTGGCAGAACATAGTTCTGACAGTGATGAAAACCAGCTCTTCAATTGCGACTTACATGTAATTACTGGGAATAGAGCAAAATCGAATGGCGCCAGGTCTTCTGGTGAATATGGTGAGTGGTCAACTCAGCTGAAACCATGCAAATCTATCTCCAACTGTGTCGATGCAGTCGTATGTGGTGGTGTATTGTCCTGGTGTAACAGGTAATGCTTGAGTGGTATCCCTTGTCACTTTTACCTTTATGCGTGTGCTAGGAATTCATAACTGTTTTTGTTTATCGCTTAAGAATTTCTTTTGAATCCTTCACATGTTGCACTATTTCGTTATCCTTCAAAATCCTGGGCACGTACCGTGCATGTACCTCTTTACCTCATGGATATCTTTTAAATTGAATGTTCCGTTAGAATTGTATAAACTGTTCCCACACTTACGCCGATCCAAATGGATAATGCCTGAACTGTCAATCGTCGATCGTTATCAAGTGCATCTCAAACAGACGTCACAACTTCATTGCTAATATTCAACTTTCATCCTCTCCCCTTATCATCTTCCAATGAATCTCGTCTGTCGGCAAACTTCTTATGCCACCTAAACACTAGTTCACGTATTACTATTGCGTAGTACTTTCTACATCAACTTTTCCGATGACGCCATATTTCCATGCAAATATCTCTATCATAGTCTTCGAAAACGCAGTTTACGTTTGTATTTGAAATGCAAATGACGTCAAATTTACTAGTTATGTTACTATGACGTTATGTTACAATTAAGCAGATTATTAAAGCTTTTGGACAACCATAATAAATAAATAATTGCAATTGTCACGGCGTTTTAATACATTTTAAGGAATGTAAAATGATTGGTGTCGCATATACATTACTGTGGTAAATGGAACGTTTGTTGCTTTGGACGTATCATCCTAGTTGCGCATAAAACTATTCAGAAAGTTTCAAATTGGAAAGCGGTTAACATTTATGTAAGTTTTATTATCCTGAGGAAAATAATAATATCATAAGAGGAAAAGTCTGATTTATTTTTGACCGTCACTCGTACATAAAAGTTTGTAAAAACATTTGCTCATGAAGCCCAAAGACTTATTTCCAATGAGGTCCTTAGTATTATACTTACTAAGAGTATACATTACAAATTGCAATTAAATAAACACAATATAAAGTTGAAGACTTGGGAATTTGGAAGTTACTGCATGGAATGTTTCCATAATATATTTGCCTTTTACAAATATATTATCATCATCACAAATTTTGAGTAAAAATATTACAATTAAAACATTGACCATATCTAGTCAACAAGTGCAATAAATAAACTATGCTTTCTTAGCTCTGTCTAATAAATGGGTCTTGACAGAACTTTTAAAATGACAATTTTTATTAATTTTCTTAATGTCAGCAGGCAATGCATTCCAATCATTGATTGCACTGTAAAAGAAAGTTACATTCTCTTTCCCATAGTATTTGGGTACACTAAAATTATATAAATTTGCCCTAGTAGAATATAAGAGTGCACATCTTTATCTTTTCTTTCATACATGAAGGACACTTGTCATTTACAATTTAAAAACGTGGTTAAGACATGATTGCTTATTTCTATTTTCTACATTTAATAAAGACATATCAGCAAGACTACCACTTGTTGACACTTTCCCTAGGTCCCATACCATTAATGAACATGAATAGTCTAAATGACATTGTATAAGAGCAGAACATAAATATTTTCTAGATCTAAAATCTAAGAACCTTGCTTGTCTAAACAAAAATTTAAGACATGAATTTACCTTACTCACAATACTGTTTACAATAGTTTCAGCTGACAAAGAATTATCAGTCGTAAGACCTAGACATTTCACAGACTGTGGACTCGATACTATGTCCATTGCAAACAATTTTAAAATCCTTAACTTGCTTTAATAGGGTAAATACTACTCTTTCTAAGATGAAACAAATTCTACAACATTAAACCAATATGTTGGATCAAAATGAAACCATAAATGATTTTATATAGCACAACATACTTTTAGTTTAAACATATTTTATTACTTATGTTACAGATAATTAACATCCCATGATAATACACATTTAAATATAACATGCAAATTGATTGAACTACAAGCTATAACAATATTAGTTACAGTTCTCTCCATATCATCAAATTGATATATTATGTATACATGTAGGTTATAATTTTTAATGAATACTATAAACTTGAAAAGAAGAAACACAAAGAAATGTGAACAAAAATGAAGGGGGAAAATCCCCGCTTGATAAACTTATATATTGAAACCATATAATTGCCCCATATATTATTCAAATTAAAATTTCGACAGCCACGAGTAATAAACTTTACTACTAAGTCGATTTGAAAATGTGTTTTAATATTCTTTTCAATTTGAGGCAAGAAATCTGTAGTCTAAACTGGGTCCTTTTCAATATATTATTTTGGCATGTTTAAATAGATATCCTTAATGACCCTGTGACACATGTTTACTCGCAGGTAAAGGATAAAATACAAAATGATGAATGTAAATGAAGTTCTAACTTTTCAAAGATTTGAGTTGAGAAAAATCTCAAGTTGAGATGTTTACTGAAACTTGGACCAGTTACTAGCAGAGATGGGTGTGCTGGGGTACTGGTTAACCTTTCAGGATTCAAGGAAACAGTAGTTAGGACATCTGATCATCTTTTAGCCCTCAGTGGCATAAAATGATGTTAAATGCCAAATATGAGCTATGTTAGGCTATTCTTGCTCTCTTGAACTGTTTGTTTGTTTCCTATATCATATCCTTGTTATATCATGTCATTATTTCTTCCAGGTAGTAACCTGCAGTTCACATGGCAAGGCATTGAAATGAAACAGTCCATTTGAGGATAGAATATTTTTACAAAGTAAACTTCCAAGTAAGTATGTCAATTAGGGGATACTTTCTTTTATGATAAGGGGACACTGTAATAACCTCTCTGTCTTTTGTTCCTGACTCTTCCTTTTTCTTCCCCAATATTTCTTTGTCTATATACTTGCTCTGTTAGGGTTGAAGCTGACACACATCTAGCCTTTCAGTGAAATCTGTGAGATCAATTTCAAATTGGATCTTTTTTTTGTTTTTAAATTCAGTCTCTATTTATATATTAAAAATTTTCTTTCTGAACCAAAAAAAAAAAAGATTCTTTTTCTAGCATACCAAACACATAGAATATTGGTAGATGTAGTCATTTTAATTTTCATGTAATTCATATTATTTACCACAATCTCTTTCAAGATATAAAGTTATATAAGTTGCTTAAATTTTTTGTCTGACCCTAGGTGAGATGAAAATATATCTAGGTTTGGCAAAGATACAGATTTTTATGAGATATCCTTATCCGGCATGCAAGAGCAAGTATTCTTGCATTAATTCTTCCATGACATAGTATTAAACTCGTTGTTATAAAGAATAAACAGAATTTTTGCACTTCAAGACATCTCATGTATTGGACATTTGTGTACATGACAATCGTAACATTTTATCAATTTAATTCATACATTTCTCTATATTGCATCAATACGTATAAGTAATTTGATAAAATCAAAATCAAAATGACTTTTATATCTGTAAATTGGTTTGATTTTGTTTTTCGGCTTTTAATAATTAACATGACACAACCTCTCAGTTGATTGATTGAATATTTAGCGTCATTTTTATGCCATCGAAGGGCTAACAGATGATCAGTTAACCTAGCCACTGTTTCCTGGGATTAACCAGTACTCAAGCACACCCCATTTCCGCAAGTAACTGATAACTTTTCCACTTGAATCAGTGAGAGAGACGAATGATAATGAGACACAATGTAGTATATCAATCATCACGGAGACTGTTGCCGGGCAGGGGATTCGAACTCACGACCACTGGATTGATAGTCAGACGTGTAGCCGACTGAGCTAATCAGTCCCGGCTCTCTCAGTTGAACGTCAGCCTCCAATATTGAAGAGTTACACACATGAATATTGGACGATAAAAAATCAAGTATTAAAACTAGTTGCTGTCCCTAAAAACATTTTTCTGAAATTCACTGAATTTCAAAATATTCTTTGTTTTCATTTAAAAGTTACAACCTAATTACATTATGTTGTATTGTTTTTTTTCAGAATGAGAAGATACAGACCAAATACCAATGAAGATAACATTAGGGAGGTTTTGACTTCCAGAAATAATCTACTACAATGTGTACTCCTGACAATTTGGATCATGTTTAAACTGAAATAATGTATAAGAAATTGACCACCAGGTTACACTTAAGCTTTAGACCAGTGTTAAATATGACTATAACACCCTGTACTAAGACTGTAACACCCAGTACTGAGAATCTATAACACCATGTACTGAGACTTTATAACACCCTGTACTGACACTATAATACCCTGTACTGACACTCTATAACACCCTGTACTGACACTATAATACACTGTACTGAGGCTACAACACCCTGTACTGAGACTCTATAACACCCTGTATGAGACTATAACACCCAGTAAAGAGACTATAACACCCAGTACTGAGACTCTGTAACACCCATTACTGAGATAGCACCCAGTTCTGAGACTATAACACTCAGTACTGAGACTTTATAACACCCAGTACTGAGACTTACATCCAGTACTGGTACAAACATACCCAGTACTGGCTTTATAACATCATGTACCGACTATTATGCACAGATTGGCTCTATAACAACCAGTATTAACTATATCACCCAGACTGGCTCTTTAATATCCAGTACTGACCATAACACCCAAACTGACTTTAACAGTCGGTACTGACACTTCATAATACCATGCACTGAGACTGTTACACCCAGTACTGAGACTATATAACACACTGTACTGAGTCAATAACACCCTGCACTAAGACTATAACACCCAGTACTTAGATTATAACACCTGTTCTAAGACTCTATAACACCCAGTACTAAGACTCAATAAAACCAAGTACTGAGACTTACATAATGTACTGAGACTATAACACCCAGCACTGAAACTAACACCCAGTACTGAGATTATAGCACCCATTTCTGAGACTATAACGTCCAGTACTGAGACTTACATAATGTACTGAGACAATAACACCCAGCACTGAGACTATAGCACCGTAGTACTGAGATAATAACACCCTGTACTGAGACTCTGCAACACCCGTTACTGAGACTATTCCATCATGTACTGAGATTATAGCACCCATTTCTGAGACTATAACACCCAGTACTGAGACTTTATAACAACCATCACTGAGACTTAAACATCCAGTACTGGTACAATAACACCCAGTACTGGCTTTATAACATCATGTATTGACTATAACATCATGTATTGACTATAACATCAAGTACTGACTATAACATCAAGTACTGACTCTATAATACCCAGTACTGAATTCAAAACGCACAGAATGGCTCTCTAACACCCAGTACTAACTTTATAACACCAACTATTGTCTACATAACACCAAGAATTGCTCTATAACACCCAGCACTGAGACTATAACACCCAATACTGAGACTACAACTTCCAGTACTGAGACTATTATTTCAAGTAATGAGACTCTATAACACTCTTTACTGAAACTTTACTGACTCTATAATACGCAGTAATGTCTTCAAACACCCAGACTGGCTCAATAACACCATGTCCTGAATTTAACACCCAATACTTTGACTACAATACCAAATACTGAGACTGTTACATCCAGTACTGAGACTAACACCTTGCATTGAGACTCAACAACATTCAGTACTGAGACTATAACACCGAGTACTAAGACTATAACACCCAGTACTGAGACTATAACATCCAATACTGACTCGATAACACCAAGTACTGACCCAGTACCGAGTAACACCCACGACTGACACTAATACCCTGTACTTAGACTCAAAGCTATCCAGTATTGAAACTATAACATCCTGTACTAAGATTATAACATCCTGTACTGAGATGCAATTGTATCCAGTACTGCAACTATAACATCCAGTACTGAGATTGAGATTATAACACCCAGTATTGATACTCAATCGTATCCAGTGCTGAAAAAATAATATCCAGTACTGAGACTATAACATCCAGTACTGAGACTATAACACCAATTACTGAGACTCTATAACACCCAGTATTGAGACTAACACCCAGTACTAAGACTCAATAACACCCAGTACTGAGACTCTATAACACCCAATACTGAGACTATAACATCGTGTACTGAGATTATAACACCAAGTACTAAGACTATGATACCCAGTTCTGAGACTATAACACCAAGAATTGAGACTCTATAACACCCAGTTTTGAGACTTACACCCATTACTAAGACTATAACACCCAATACTGAGACTTTAACCCAGTACTGACTTCAAAACACCCAGACTGGCTCTGTAACACCAATACTTGGACTATAACACCAACTACTGGCTTAATAACAGCATGTCCTGAATTTAACACTTTGACTACAATACCCAGTACTGAAACTATAACATCCAGTACTGACTCGATAACTGACTCGACTGACCAAGTACTGAGTAACATTCACGACTGAGACTAACACCCTGTACTGATACTCAATCATATCCAGTACTAAAACTATAACATTCAGAACTGAGATTATAACATCCTGTACTGAGACTATAACATCCAGTACTGAAACTATAACATCCAGTACTGACTTGATTACACCATTTACTGACCCAGTCCTAAGTAACATCCATGACTGAGACTAACATCCTGTACTGAGACTCAATGATATCCAGTACTGAAACTATAACATCCAGTACTGAGATCATAACTTCCTGTTCTGAGACTATAACATCCAGTACTGAAACTATAACATCCAATACTGACTCGATAACACCAAGTACTAACCAAGTACTGGGTAACATCCATAACTGAGACTAACACCCTGTACTGAGATTCAGTGATATCCATTACTGAAACTAAAATATCCAGTACTGAGATTATAACATTCTGTACTGAGACTATAACATCCAGTACTGAGACTATAACATCCAGTAATGAGACTATAACACGTTGTACTTAAACTATAACACCCAGTACTGAAACTATAACATCCAGTAATGACTCCATAACTGACTTGACTGACCCAGTACTGAGTAACATCCACGACGGAGACTAACACCCTGTACTGAGACTCAATCATATCCAGTACTAAAACTATAACATTCAGTACTGATATTATAACATCCTGTACTGAGACTACAACATCAAGTACTGAAACTATAACATCCAGTAATGACTCGATAACACCAAGTACTAACCAAGTACTGGGTAACATCCATGACTGAGACTAACACCCTGTACTGAGATTCAATGATATCCAGTACTGAAACTAAAACATCCAGTACTGAGAATATATCATTCTGAACTGAGACTATAACATCCAGTACTGAGACTATAACATCCAGTACTGACTCTATAAAACCAAGTACTGACCCAGTACTGAGTAACATCCACGACTGAGACTAACACCCTGTATTGAGAGTCAATGATATCCAGTACTGAAACTATAACTTCAGTACTGAGATTGTAACATCCCGAATGAGACCAGTATGAAACTATATCACCCAGTACTAAGACTATAACACATAATACTGAAACTATAACATCCAGAACTGAAACTATAACTTCCAGTACTGACTCTATCACACCAAGTACTGACCCAGTACTGAGTAACATCTACGACTGAGACTTACACATAGTACTGAAACTATAACATCCAGTACTGATTCGATAACACCAAGTACTGACCAAGTACTGAGTAACATCCATGACTGAGACTAACACCCTGTACTGAGACTCAGTGATATCCAATACTGAAACTATAGCATCCAGTACTAACTCAATAACACCATTTACTGACCCAGTACTGAGTAACATCCACGACTGAGACTTACATCCTGTACTGACCCACTCAAAGCCATCCAGTACTGAAACTATATCATCCAGTACTGAGACTATTACATCCAGTACTGAGACTCAATTGTATCCAATACTGAAACTATAACATCCAGTATTGAGTCTATGACACCCAGTACTGAGACTCAATCGTATCCAGTATAACATCCAGTACTAACTCAATATCACCATTTACTGACCCAGAACTCAGTAACATCCACGACTGAGACTTACATCCTGTATTGAGACTCAATGATATCCAGTACTGAAACTATAACATCCAGTACTGAGACTATTACATTCAGTACTGAGACTCAACTGTATCCAGTACTGGAAATATAACATCCAATACTGAGACTATAATACCCAGTACTGAGATTCAATAACACCCTGTACTGTGACTATGACACCCTGTATTGAGACTCTATAAAACCCTGTACTGAAACAATAACACCAAGTACTAAGACTCAATAACACCCAGTACTGAGACTTAACACCCAGTACTGAGACTATTACATCATGTACTGAGACTGTTATATCATGTACTGAGACTATAACACCAAGAACTGAGATTATAACACCCAGACTGGCTGTATAACACCAAGTTATGAGATTATAACACCCATACTGGCTCTTTAACACCCAGTACTGAGACTATAACATCCAGTTCTGAGACTCTATAACACTCAGTACAGAGACTATAACACCCTGTACTGAGACTATAATACCCTGTACTGAAACTAGAACACCCAGTACTGAGACTCTATAATACCCTGTATTGAGACAATAACACCAAGTACTCAGACTCAATAACTCCCAGTACTGAGACTATAACACCTAGTACTTAGACTTGCGTCATGTACTGAGACTATAAAACCAAGTAGGAGATTATAACACCCAGTACTTAGACTCCGTAACACCCATTACTTAGACTATACCATCATGTACTGAGATTATAGCACTCATTTCTGAGACTATAACACTCAGTACTGAGACTTACATAATGTACTGATACTATAACACCCAGCACTGTGACTATAACAACTAGTACTGAGATTGTAACACCCAATACTGAGATTCTGTAACATCTATTACTGAGACTATACCATCATGTACTGAGATTATAGAACCCATTTCTGAGACTATAACAGTCATTACTGAGACTTTATAACACCCATTACTGAGACTGTCACATCCAGAACTGGTACAAAAACATTTAGTACTGGCTTTATAACATCATGTACTGACTATAACATCAAGTTCTGACTATAACATCAAGTACTGACTCTATAATACCCAGTACTCAATTCAGACCGCACAGAATGGCTCTATAACACCCAGTTCTAACTTTTTAACACAAACTATTTTCTATACAACAACCAGAATTGCTCTATAACACCCAGAACTGAGACTATAACACCCAATACTGAGATTACAACTTCCAGTACTGAGACACAGTGATATCCAGTACTGAAACTATATCATCCAGTCCTGATACTCAGTCGTATCCAGTACTGAAAAATTAATATCTAGTACTGAGACTATAACATACAGTACTGAAACTATAACATCCAGTTCTGATTCAATAACAACAAGTACTGACCCAGTACTGAGTAACATCCACAACTGAGACTAACACTCTGTACTGAGACTCAATGCTATCCAGTACTGAGACTATAACATCCAGTTCTGAGATTATAACATCCAGTACTGAGACTCAATTGTATCCAGTACTGAAACTATAATATCCAGTACTGAGATTTTAACATACAGTACTGAAACTATAACACACAGTATTGAAACTCAATAATATCCAGAATTGAAACTTTAACATCCAGTTCTGAGATTATAACACCAAGTACTGAGACTATAACTTCCTGTACTGAGACTTAATGAAATCAAGTACTAAAAATATTACATATTGAACTGAGACTATAACATCCTGTACTGATACTATAACATCCATTACTGAAATTATAACACCCAGTACTGAGATTATAACATCTAGTGTTGATAATATAACATCCAGTACTGAGACTCGATAATACCCTGTACTAAGACTATGACACCATGTACTGAGACTATAACATACTGTACTTAAACAATAACAACCAGAACTAACTTTATAACACAAACTATTTTCTATACAACACCCAGCATTGCTCTATAACACCCAGTACTGAGACTATAACACCCAATACTGAGACTACAACTTCCAGAACTGAGACTACAGTATCCACTACTGAGATTACAAAATCTTGTACTGAAACTACAACATCCAGTACTGAGACATATCACACATTCTTAACTAACACTCAAGAAAATCATGTACTGAGACTATAACACCAAGTTCTGAGACTCTATTACACCCAGTACTTAGACTATAACACCTAATACTGGGACTACAACTGCCATTCCTGAGACTACAACTTCCAGTACTGAGACTACAGCATCCAGTACTGAGACTACAACTTCCAGTACTGAGACTACAGCATCCAATACTGAGACTACAACATCCAGTACTGAGACTACAACATCCAGTACTGATGCTATAACATCCAGTACTGAGACTCTATAACACTCTTTACTGAAACTATAACACCAAGTACTGAGACTCTATAACACCCAGTATTGAGACTAACACCCAGTACTAAGACTAAATAACACCCAGTACTGAGACTATAACATCATGTACTGAGACTATAACACCAAGTACTGATACTATAACACTATGTACTGATACTATAACACCCAGTACTTAGACTATAACACCCAATACTGGGACTACAACCGCCATTCCTGAGACTACAACTTCTAGTACTGAAACTACAGCATCTAGTACTGAGACTACAACATCCAGTACTGAGACTACAACATCCAGTACTGAGGCTATAACATCCAGTACTGAGACTATAACACTCTTTACTGAAACTATAACACCAAGTACTGAGACTATAACACCCAGTATTGAGACTAACACCCAGTACTAAGACTAAATAACACCCAGTACTGAGACTATAACATCATGTACTAAGACTATAACACCAAGTTATGATACTATAACACCATGAACTGAGACTATAACACCAAGAACTGAGATTATAACACCCAGTACTGAGACTATAACACCAAGTACTCAGACTCAATAACACAAAATACTGAGACTACAATACCAGTACTGAGACTGTAACATCCAGTACTGACTTGACAACACCAAGTACTGACCCAGTACTAAGTAACATCCACGACTGAGACTAACACCCTGTACTAAGACTTAATGATATCAAGTACTGAAACTATCACATCCAGAACTGATATTATTACATCCTGTACTTAGACATAAACATCCAGTACTGAGACTATAAAACCCAGGTACTGACAGTATAACACATAGTACTTAAACTATAACATCCAGTACTAACTCAATAACACCAAGTACTGACCCACGACTGAGACTAACACCCTGTACTGAGACTCAATGATATCCAATACTGAAACTATAACATCCAGTACTGAGACTATAACATCCTGTAATGAGACTATAACATCCAGTTCTGAGACTATAACATCCTGTAATGAGACTATAACACATGGTACTGAAACTATAACATCCCATACTAACTCGATAACACCAAGTACTGACCCAGTACTGAGTAACATCCGCGACTGAGACTAACACCCTGTACTGAGACTCAATGATATCCCGTACTGAAAATATAACATCCAGTACTGAGATTATAACATCCTGTACTTGGACTATAACTGACTCGATCATGCAATTTACTGAACCAGTACTGAGTAATATCCACGACTGACACTAACACCCTCTACTGAGACTCAATGATATCCAGTACTGAAACTATTACATCCAGTACTGAGTTTATAACAACCAGTACAGAGACTCAGTCATATCCAGTACTGAAACTATAATATCCAGTACTGAGATTATAACATCTTGTACTGAGACTATGACACCCAGTACTGAGACTGTTACATCAAGTACTGGTACAAACATACCCAGTACTGGCTTTATAACATCACATACTGACTATTATGCACAGACTGGCTCTATAACAACCAGTATTAACTATATCACCCAGACTGGCTCTTTAATATCCAGTACTGACCATAACACCCAGGCTGACTCTATAACACCCGGTACTGAGACTCCATAATATCCTGCACTGAGACTGTGACATTCAGTACTGAGACAATAACACCATGTACTAAGACTTTGCAATATCCAGTACTGATATTATAACACCCGGTACTGGGACTCTATAACACCCTGTACTGACACTTTACAATACCCAGTACTGATATTATAACACCCTGTACTGAGACTCTATAACACCCAGTACTGAGACTATAACACCCAGTACTGAGACTATAACACCCAGTACTAAGATTCAATAACAACCAGTACTGAGACTTACATAATATACTGAGACTATAACACCCAGCACTGAGACTATGACACTAAGTACTGAGACTTTATATCACCCAGTACTGAGACTGTTACATCCAGTACGGGTACAAACATACCCAGTACTGGTTTTATAACATCACGTACCGACTTTTATGCACAGACTGGCTCTATAACAACCAGTATTAACTATATCACCCAGACTGGCTCTTTAACAACCAGTACTGACCATAACACCAAGACTGACTCTATAACACCCGGAACTGAGACTCCATAATACCCTGCACTGAGACTGTAACACCTAGTACTGAGACTATGACACCATGTACTTAGATTTTATAATACCCAGTACTGAAATTATAACACCAGTACTGAGACTCGGTAACACCCTGTACTGACACTTTACAATACCCAGAACTGATGTTATAACACCCTGTACTGATACTCTATAACACCCAGTACTGAGACGCTATAACACCAAGTACTAAGACTCAATAACACCCAGTACTGAGATTATAACACCTTGTACTGAGACTTTGTAACAACCCTTACTTAGAGTATACCATCATGTACTGAGATTATAGCACCCATTTCTAAGACTATAACATTCAGTACTGAAATTTTATAACACCCTTTACTGAGACTGTAACATCCAGTACTGGTTCAAAGACACTCAGTACTAACTTTATGACTTCATGTACTAACTATAACATCAAATACTGACTATAAGATCAAGTATTGACTATAACACCAAGTACAAAATCTATAACACCCAGTACTAACTTTATAACACAAACTATTTTCTATACAACTCCCAGAATTGCTCTATAACACCCAGTACTGAAACTATAACACCCAATACTGAGACTACAACATCCAGTACTGAGACTCTATATGACTCTTTACTAAAGTTCAAGAACATCATGTACTGAGACTATAACACCAAATATTGAGACTATAACACCAAGTACTGAGACTCTATAACACCCAGTATTGAGACTTACACACGGTACTAAGACTCAGTAACATACAGTACTGAGACTCTAACCCCTAAAACTGAGACTATAACATTATGTACTGAGACTATAACACCAAATACTGAGACTATACCAACCAGTACTGAAACTATAACACCAAGTACTGTCTTCAAACACCCAGACTGCCTATATAACACCAATATTTAGACTATAACACCAACTACTGGCTCAATAACACCATGTCCTGAATTTAATACCCAAAACTTTGACTACAACACCCAATACTGAGACTGTAACATTCAGTACTGGGATTATAACACCCAGTACTGACTCGATAACACCAAGTACTGACCCAGTACTGGGTAATATCCACGACTGAGACTAACACCCTGTACTGAGACTCAATGATATCCAGTACTGAAACTATAACATCCGGTACAGAGATTATAACATCCTGTGCTGAGACTATAACATCCAGTACTGAGACTATAACACATATTACTAAAACGATAACACCAAGTACTGACTTGAAAACACCAAGTACTGACCCAGTACTGAGTAACATCCATGACTGAGACTCAATGATATCCAGTACTGAAACTATAACATCCTGCACTGAGAGTATAACATCCAGTGCTGAAACTATAACATCCATTACTGACTCGATAACACCATTTTCTGACTGTCTGTATAACACCCATACTTGCTCTATAACACCCAATACCAACTTTATAACACCAACTACTGTCTATATGACACCCAGACTTGCTCTATAACTCCCAGTACTAACTTTATATCACCAACTACTGTCTATATGGCACCCAGACTTGCTCTATAACACCCAGTCCTAACTTTACAACACTAACTACTGTCTATATAACACCCAGACTTGCTCTATAACACCGAGTATTAACTTTATAACACCAACTACTGTCTATATAACACCCAGTCTTGCTCTGTAACTCCAAGTACTCACTTTATAATACCACTAACTGTCTATATAACACCCCAAAATTGCTTTATAATACCAACTACTGATTATATAACACCTAGACTTGCTCTATAACACCAAGTACTAACTTTATAACACCAACTACTGTCTATATAACACATTGACTTGCTTTATATCACCCAGTACTAACTTTATAAAACCAACTTCTGTCTATATAACACACAGACTTTCTCTATAACTCCCAGTACTAACTTTACAACACAAACTACTGTCTATATAACACCAAGACTTGCTCTATAACGCTAAGTACTAACTTTATAACACCAACTAGTGTCTATATAACACCCAGACTTGCTCTATAACACCCAGTACTAATTTTATAACACAAACTACAGTCTATATAACACCCAGACTTGCTCTATAACACCCAGTACTAACTTTTATACACCGACTACTGTCTATATAACACCCAGACTTGCTCTATAACTCCCAGTACTAACTTTATAACACCAACTACTGTCTATATAACACACAGACTTGCTCTATAACACCAAGTACTAACTTTATAACACCAACTATTGTCTATATAACACCCAAATCTGCTCTATAACACCAAGTGCTAACTTTATAACACCAACTAGTGTCTATATAACACCCAATCTTGCTCTTTAACTCCAAGTTCTAACTTTTTAACAACAATTACTGTCTATATAACACCCAAAATTGCTCTATAATTCCAAGTACTAAATTTTTAACAACAGTTACTGTCTATATAACACCCTGACTTTCTCTATTACACCAAGTACTAGCTTTATAACACCAACTACTGTCTATATAACACAATGACTTGCTCTATAACACCAAGTACTAACTTTATAACACCAACTACTTTCTGTCTATATAACACCTGAATTTCTCTATTACACCAAGTACTAGTTTTATAACACCAACTACTGTCTATATAACACGTAGACTTTCTCTAAAACACCCAGTACTAACTTTATAACACCAACTACTGTCTATATAACACCCAGACTTGCTCTATAGCACCAAGTACTTACTTTATAACACCAACTACTGTCTATATAACACTCAGACTTGGTCTATAACTCCCAGTACTAACTTTATAACACCAACTACTGTCTATATGACACACAGACTTGCTCTATAACTCCAAGTACTAACTTTATAACACCAACTACTGTCTATATGACACCCAGACTTGCTCTATAACTCCCAGTACTAACTTTATATCACCAACTACTGTCTATATGGCACCCAGACTTGCTCTATAACTCCAAGTACTAACTTTATAACACCAACTACTCTATATATTACACCCAGACTTGCTTTATAACTCCAAGTACTAACTTTATAACACCAACTACTGTCTATATAACACCCAGACTTGCTCTATAACTCCCAGTACTAACTTTATAACACCAGCTACTGTTTATATAACACACAGACTTGCTCAATAACTAACATAAATAACTTTATAACACCAACTACTGTCTATATAACACCCAGACTTGCTCTATAACTCCCAGTTCTAACTTTATAACACCAACTACTGTCTATATAACACCCAGACTTGCTCTATAACACCAAGTACTAACTTTTATACACCAACTACTGTCTATATAACACACAGACTTTCTCTATAACACCAAGTACTAACTTTTAACATCAACTACTGTCTATATAACACCCAGACTTGCTCTATAACACCAAGTACTTACTTTATAACACCAACTACTGATTATATAACAATCAGACTTGCTCTATGACACCAAGTTCTTACTTTATAACACCAACTACTGTCTATCTAACACATAGACTTGCTCTATAACACCAAGTACTTACTTTATAACATCAACTACTGTCTATATAACACCCAGACTTACTATATAACACCCAGTACTAACTTTATAACACCAACTACTGTCTATATAACACCCAGACTTGTTCTATAACACCCAGTACTAACTTTATAACACGAACTACTGTCTGTCTATATAACACCCGACTTGCTATAAAACACCCAGTACTAACTTTATCACACCAACTACTTTCTATATAACACCCAGACTTGCTCTATAACACCAAGTACTAACTTTATAACACCAACTACTGTCTATATAACACCCAGACCTGCTCTATAACACCCAGTCCTAACTTTATAACACTAACTACTGTCTATATAACACCCAGACTTGCTCTATAACACCGAGTATTAACTTTAAAACACCAACTACTGTCTATATAACACCCAGTCTTGCTCTGTAACTCCAAGTACTAACTTTATAATACCACTAACTATCTATATAACACCCAAAAATTGCTCTATAATACCAACTACTAATTATATAACACCTAGACTTGCACTATAACACCAAGTACTAACTTTATAACACCAACTTCTGTCTATATAACACACAGACTTTCCCTATAACTCCCAGTACTAACATTACAACACAAACTACTGTCTAAATAACACCAAGACTTGCTCTATAACGCCAAGTACTAACTTTATAACACCAACTAGTGTCTATTTGACACCCAGACTTGCTCTATAACACCCAGTACTAATTTTATAACACAAACTACAGTCTATATAACACCCAGACTTGCTCTATAACACCCAGTACTAACTTTTATACACAAACTACTGTCTATATAACACCCAGACTTGCTCTATAACTCCCAGTACTAACTTTATAACACCAACTACTGTCTATATAACACACAAACTTGCTCTATAACACCAAGTACTAACTTTATAACACCAACTACTGTCTATATAACACCCAAATCTGCTCTATAACACCAAGTGCTAACTTTATAACACCAACTAGTGTCTATATAACACCCAAACTTGCGTTATAACTTCAAGTTCTAACTTTTTAACAACAATTAATGTCTATATAACACCCAAACTTGCTCTATAATTCCAAGTACTAAATTTTTAACAACAATTACTATCTATATAACACCCTGACTTTCTCTATTACACCAAGTACTAGCTTTATAACACCAACTACTGTCTATATAACACCAATACTTGCTTTATAACACCCAGTACTAACTTTATAACACCAACTACTGTCTGTCTATATAACACCGGACTTTCTCTATTACACCAAGTACTAGTTTTATAACACCAACTACTGTCTATATAACACCCAGACTTTCTTTATAACACCCAGTACTAACTTTATCACACCAACTACTGTCTATATAACACCTTGACTTGCTCTATAACACCCAGTACTAACTTTATAACACCAACTACTATGTAGATAACACCCAGATTTGCTCTATAATACCTATACTAACTTTATAACAACACTTTCTGTCTATATAACACCTTGACTTTCTCTAAAACACCCAGTACTAACTTTATAACACCAACTACAGTCTATATAACACTCAGACTTGCTCTATAGCACCAAGTACTTACTTTATAACACCAACTACTGTCTATATAACACCCAGACTTGCTCTATAACATCAAGTACTTAAATTATAACACCAATTACTGTCTATATTACACCCAGACTTGTTCTATAACTCCCAGTACTAACTTTATAACACCAACTACTGTCTATATGACACCAAGACTTGCTCTATAACTCCAAGTACTAACTTTATAACACCAACTACTGTCTATATGACACCCAGACTTGCTCTATAACTCCCAGTACTAACTTTATATCACCAACTACTGTTTATATGGCACCCAGACTTGCTCTATAACTCCAAGTACTAACTTTATAACACCAACTACTGTCTATATAACACACAGACTTGCTCTATAACTCGCATTACTAACTTTATAACACCAACTACTGTCTATATAACACCCAGACTTGCTCTATAACACCAAGTACTAACTTTATAACACCAACTACTGTCTATATAACAGCAAGACTTTCTCTATAACACCAAGTACTAACTTTATAACACCAACTACTGTCTATATAACACCCAGACTTGCTCTATAACTCCCAGTACTAGCTTTATAACACCAACTACTGTCTATATAACACCCAGACTTGCTCTATAACACCAAGTACTTACTTTATAACACCAACTACTGTCTATATAAAACCCAGACTTGCTCTATAACACCCAGTGCTAACTTTATAACACGAACTACTGTCTGTCTATATAACACCTGTCTTGCTATAAAACACCCAGTACTACCTTTATCACACCAACTACTGTCTATATAACACCCAGACTTGCTCTATAACACCAAGTACTAACTTTATAACACCAACTACTGTCTATATAACACCCAGACCTGCTCTATAACACCCAGTCCTAACTTTATAACACTAACTACTGTCTATATAACACCCAAACCTGCTCTATAACACCGAGTATTAACTTTATAACACCAACTACTGTCTAAATAACACCCAGTCTTGCTCTGTAACTCCAAGTACTAACTTTATAATACCACTAACTGTCTATATAACACCCCAAAATTGCTCTATAATACCAACTACTGATTATATAACACCTAGACTTGCTCTATAACACCAAGTACTAACTTTATAACACCAACTACTGTCTATATAACACATTGACTTGCTTTATATCACCCAGTACTAACTTTATAACACCAACTTCTGTCTATATAACACACAGACTACCTCTTTTACTCCCAGTACTAACTTTACAACACAAACTACTGTCTGTATAACACCAAGACTTGCTCTATAACGCCAAGTACTAACTTTATAACACCAACTAGTGTCTATATAACACACAGACTTGCTCTATAACACCCAGTACTAATTTTATAACACAAACTACGGTCTGTATAACACCCAGACTTGCTCTATAACACCCAGTACTAACTTTTATACACCAACTACTGTCTATATAACACCAAGACTTGCTCTATAACTCCCAGTACTAACTTTATAACACCAACTAGTGTCTATATAACACATAGACTTGCTCTATAACACAAAGTACTAACTTTATAATACCAACTACTGTCTATATAACACCCAAATCTGCTCTATAACACCAAGTGCTAACTTTATAACACCAACTAGTGTCTATATAACACCCAAACTTGCTCTATAACTCCAAGTTCTAACTTTTTAACAACAATTACTGTCTATATAACACCCAGAGTTGCTCTATAATTCCAAGTACTAAATTTTTAACAACAATTACTGTCTATATAACAGCCTGACTTTCTCTATTACACCAAGTACTAGCTTTATAACACCCATTACAGTCTATATAACACCCAGACTTGCTCTATAACACCCAGTACTAACTTTATAACACCAACTACTGTCTGTCTATATAACACCCAGACTTGCTGTATAATATCTAGTACTAACTTTATAACAACACTTTCTGTCTATATAACACCTTGACTTTCTCTAAAACACCAAGTACTAACTTTATAACACCAACTACTGTCTATATAACACCCAGACTTGCTCTATAGCACCAAGTACTTACTTTATAACACCAACTACTGTCTATATAACACCCAGACTTGCTCTATAACACCAAGTACTTAAATTATAACACCAACTACTGTCTATATTACACCCAGACTTGCTCTATAACTCCCAGTACTAACTTTATAACACCAACTACTGTCTATATGACACCAAGACTTGCTCTATAACTCCAAGTACTAACTTTATAACACCAACTTCTGTCTATATAACACACAGACTCTCTTTTACTCCCAGTACTAACTTTATAACACAAACTACGGTCTATATAACACCCAGACTTGCTCTATAACACCCAGTACTAACTTTTATACACCAACTACTGTCTATATAACACCAAGACTTACTCTATAACACCAAGTACTAATTTTATAACACAAACTACGGTCTATATAACACCCAGACTTGCTCTATAACACCCAGTACTAACTTTTATACACCAACTACTGTCTATATAACACCAAGACTTGCTCTATAACTCCCAGTACTAACTTTATAACACCAACTAGTGTCTATATAACACATAGACTTGCTCTATAACACAAAGTACTAACTTTATAACACCAACTACTGTCTATATAACACCCAAATCTGCTCTATAACACCAAGTGCTAACTTTATAACACCAACTAGTGTCTATATAACACCCAAACTTGCTCTATAACTCCAAGTTCTAACTTTTTAACAACAATTACTGTCTATATAACACCCAAAGTTGCTCTATAATTCCAAGTACTAAATTTTTAACAACAATTACTGTCTATGTAACAGCCTGACTTTCTCTATTACACCAAGTACTAGCTTTATAACACCCATTACTGTCTATATAACACCCAGACTTGCTCTATAACACCCAATACTAACTTTATAACACCAACTACTGTCTGTCTACATAACACCCGACTTTCTCTATTACACCAAGTACTAGTTTTATAACACCAACTACTGTCTATATAACACCCAGACTTGCTTTATAACACCCAGTACTAACTTTATCACACCAACTAGTGTCTATATAACACCTTGACTTGCTCTATAACACCCATTACTAACTTTATAACACCAACTACTATGTATATAACACCCAGACTTGCTGTATAATACCTAGTACTAACTTTATAACAACACTTTCTGTCTATATAACACCTTGACTTTCTCTAAAACACCAAGAACTAACTTTATAACACCAACTACTGTCTATATAACACCAAGACTTGCTCTATAGCACCAAGTACTTACTTTATAACACCAACTACTGTCTATATAACACCCAGACTTGCTCTATAACACCAAGTACTTAAATTATAACACCAACTACTGTCTATATTACACCACGACTTGCTCTATAACTCCCAGTACTAACTTTATAACACCAACTACTGTCTATATGACACCAAGACTTGCTCTATAACTCCAAGTACTAACTTTATAACACCAACTACTGTCTATATGACACCCAGACTTGCTCTATAACTCCCAGTATTAACTTTATATCACCAACTACTGTCTATATGGCACCCAGACTTGCTCTATAACTCCAAGTACTAACTTTATAACACCAACTACTGTCTATATGACACACAGACTTGCTCTATAACTCAAAATACTAGCTTTATAACACCAGCTACTGTCTATATAACACACAGACTTGCTCTATTACTCACATTACTAACTTTATAACACCAACTACTGTCTATATAACACCCAGACTTGCTCTATAACACCAAGTACTAACTTTATAACACCAACTACTGTTTATATAATAGCCAGAATTTCTGTATAACACCAAGTACTAACTTTATAACACCAACTACTGTCTATATAACACCCAGACTTGCTCTGATTTTCCCAGTACTAACTTTATAACACCAACTACTGTCTATATAACACCCAGACTTGCTCTATAACACCAAGTACTTACTTTATAACACCAACTACTGTCTATATAACACCCAGATTTGCTCTATAACACCAAGTACTTACTTTATAACAACAACTTCTGTCTATATAACACCCAGACTTGGTCTATAACGCCAAGTACTTACTTTATAACACCAACTACTGTCTATATAACACCCAGACTTGCTATATAACACCCAGTACTAACTTTATAACACCAACTACTGTCTATATAACACCCAGACTTGCTCTATAACACCCAGTACTAACTTTATAACACGAACTACTGTCTGTCTATATAACACCCAGACTTGCTATAAAACATCCAGTACTAACTTTATCACACCAACTACTGTCTATATAACACCCAGACTTGCTCTATAACACCAAGTACTAACTTTATAACACCAACTACTGTCTATATAACACCCAGACTTGCTCTATAACACCCAGTACTAACTTTTATAACACCAACTACTGTCTATATAAAACCCAGACTTGCTATATAACACCAAGTACTAACTTTATAACACCAATTACTGTCTATATAACACCCAGACTTGCTATAAAACACCCAGTACTGAGAATATAACACCCAGCTCTGAGACTACAACATCCAGTACTGAGACTTCAACATCCAGTACTGTGACTCTATAACACTCTTTACTGAAACTCAAGAAAATCATGTACTGATACTGTAACACCAGGTACTGAAACCCAGTACTAAAACTCAATAATACCTAGTACTGAGACTCTATAATACCCAGTACTGACAATAACACCATGTCTTGACACGCAGTACTGACTCTGTAGCACCCATTACAGTCTCCTATAACACCAAGTACTTGCTCTGTGACACCCATTACAATCTCCTATAACACCCAGTACCAACCATATAATAAACAGTACAGACGCCGCTATAACACCCATTACTGGCTCTGTAACACCCATTACAGTCTCCTATAACACACAGTACCAGCTATATAATACGCAGTACTGACGCTATAGCACGCAGTACTGACTCTGTATTAACCATTTCAATCTCCTATAACACCCAGTACTGACTATTTAACACCCATTACAGTCTCCTATAACACCCAGTACCAGCTATATAATACGCAGTACTGACGCTATAACACGCAGTACTGACTCTGTAACACCCATTACAGTCTCCTGTAACACCCAGTACTAGCTCTGTAACACCCATTACAGTCTCCTATAACACCCAGTACCAGCTATATAATACGCAGTACTGACTCTGTAACACCCATTGCAGTCTCCTATAACACCCAGTACTGGCTCTGTAACACCCAATACAGTCTCCTATAACACCCAGTACCAGCTATATAATACGCAGTACTGACGCTATAACACGCAGTACTGACACTGTAACACCCATTACAGTCTCCTATAACACCCAGTACTGGCTCTGTGACACCCATTACAGTCTCCTATAACACCCAGTACCAGCTTTATAATACGCAGTACTGACGCTATAACACGCATATCTGACTCTGTAACACCCATTACAGTCTCCTATAACACCCAGTACTGGCTCTGTAACACCCATCACAGTCTCCTATAACACCCAGTACCAGCTATATAATACGCAGTACTGACTCTGTAACAGCCATTAAGTATCCTATAACACCCAGTACCAGCTATATAATACGCAGTACTAACGCTATAACACGCAGTACTGATTCTGCAACACCCATTACAGTCTCCTATAACACCAATACTGGCTCTTTAACACCCATTACAGTTTCCTATAACACCCAGTACCAGCTATATAATACACATTACTGACTCTGTACCACCCATTGCAGTCTCCTATAACACCCAGTACTGGCTCTGTAACACCCATTACAGTCTCATATAACACCAAGTACCAGTTATATAATACGCAGTACTGACACTATAACACCCAGTACTGGCTAAGTAACACCCGTTACAGTCTCCTATAACACCCAGTACCAGCTATATAATACGCAGTACTGTCGCTATAACACGCAGAACTGACTATGTACACCCATTACAGTCTCCTATAACACCCAGTACTGGCTCTGTAACACCCATTACAGTCTGCTATAACACCCAGTACCAGCTATATAATACGCAGTACTGACGCTATAGCACGCAATACTGACTCTGTAACAACCATTACAGTCTCCTATAACACCCAGTACTGGCTCTGTAACACCCATCACAGTCTCCTATAACACCCAGTACCAGCTATATAATACGCAGTACTGACTCTGTTACACCCATTACAGTCTCCTATAACACCTAGTATTGGTTCTGTAACACCCATTACAGTCTCCTATTACACCCATACCAGCTATATAATTCGCAATATAGACACCGCTATAACACCCAGTACTGGCTCTGTAACACCCATTACAGTCTTCTATAACACCAAGTAGAAGCTATATAATACGCAGTACTGACGCTTTAACACGCAGATCTGACTGTAATACCCATCACAGTCTCCTATAACACCCAGTACTGGCTCTGTAACACCCATAACCGTCTCCTATAACACCGAATACCAGCTGTATAATACGCAGTATAGACGCCGCTGTAACACCCAGTACTGTTTCTGTAACTCTGCCTGTCTGTCTGTATGCCCTGCCCTGCCCAAAGGGTCATGGGTTCGATCCTCCGCCATGGCTATATATAGTGTCCTTGATTGTACCCAGGAAGACCTCCAATATGATTTGTCTCAGTTGTACTGACTCGTTTTATAAATCGAGGTAAAATAAATAAGTTTGAATACATAGCCACGCCTGTTGCTGGTAGACCGTTCCAATCTGATGTAGCAATATTCATGTAAAACTAATAGCCGGTAGAAATATTCTATGTGGTGGCCTGGTCTAGTTCTGTTGGAGGCTGGTAATACTAAATAAGAAGTACGAGGCAAAAATGCCAACAAGGTCGTTTGCAATCTTGTAAAACATTATAAAGCACGTAGGGAAAAAAACTTATAAAACAATATTTTTCCAAATGCAAAATGACAGTTCCACTTTTTACGTGGCATCGTTAATACCATCAAATACAAATACACAGCTAATGATGGTGCCAATTTACGTTGTTGTGATAGCGCACAAAGTCCGACATTACGTAATATAGACAACAACCTGCTGGACATAATCCCTGTAGTCGACGTCAGTCTATCGACCGCCACCGGAGCTCAAGACTAAGTCTGACTGTGACAACCAGTCCAATGAGAGGATATGACGTTTTGTCTCAGAAACTGATCCTATTCCGTGTTTGCGGTAACTTTCGTCCCAAATTTCACAGGAGAGAGAACGACGCATGTTCCAAACCTTCCAAGAGGGTTCAGTGTCAACCCTGTCAAATGTGTATGCTTAAGTATGTTTTTTGACATGTGCGAGGAAGTATTTTAAATCAATATATTAAAACACATTATTGCAAACTTGAAGCACAAACGGTAGCTTTGTTATACCCCATCAGTGACTTTATAACAAGCTGGTATCATTATGATATACACGACTGAAATTTCAGGTGGCACCTTTTGTATTTCTTTAATAACTCTGAATCTTTGTCTATATCTTTGATTCCATCCACTATCCTTTTTTCTAAATGAAATCAAACGACTCCATAAGCATATTGTGTTCGATCAATAAACAGCGATTCATTCGTGTATGAAATCCCTATACTATTGTATTATTCTAGTACTTATTATGTGAAACCAAATGTATGGCAAATACAAACTTTGCACCAGTTCAATATTTAAGATTAAAATATGTTGTACAGCGACGTTTAAATAAGTTTGTTTGATATTTTAATGAATTAGAAAATTTCTCGGTGAATTATTTTTTTTTTATCATTTCGCTGTTTTGAAAATGTTTTTTTTTTTTTTTATTAAACTATAACTTAAATTTCACTCGAGTACATTGAACTTTTGCACTATCACTGATGACTTCGCCATTCACGACCATATCACTCCGGTGCTCAATCGGTGAAAGACAAATGATACACAGTTATACTCAATTTATGTATTCATGACTTTATTCAGTGTCAGTATATACTTTATATAATATAAAACATACCCTTAAAGTGAATGAGAAGTATATGATATAGAATCGAGATGTTGGAGTCGATAAAGCAATATCTTGATGAATTACTAGTAAATGGATTTCTCAGTGAAATAAAATCATGTAATCTCACTGTTCAAATCAGTGAAATTACCATACACAAAAAAGCGTTGTTATTCTATTTTGATCGTAAAAGATATTACAGTGTTGTATTTACTTGGACAAATAACGGAACATGGCCAATGGACGGAGCAATAGTCGCTCTCGCGTTTGGTCAATTAAACACAACATCTCAGCGTTGATTGACGCATTCTTAATATAGAATAAGAGACATTGTGTTTTCTTTGGTTCGAAATATCGGAGTAGATTTACCTTCAAATTAAAATATAATGATAACAGTCACCAGGGATTGATCCAGGATTTCAGTTTAGAGTGAGCAGAATTAGGGGGCACAACACAAAATCTGAACGGGCACACGTGTTTTTCAGTAGAAATATATTGCTTTTTAATAGAATATGGGAGATAAGGGAAAGAGACGCGTACGCCAGATTTTTTAAATAGTAGATCTGCTATTGGTCACACTGGAGTACCATGCCACAATCACGTAATGTGATACCCCATCCAGTCCATCATTGACACAGGGTCGACCAGAACTACTTTCTAAATGCTGAGATTCAAACGAAAATGCTCTGACATTTATTATCATGTTCAAAACAAAATATTCTATTGAAATATTAGTCAGTGTTTATAAAGTGAACATAGTGAAAACGCAGCAACCATGGGGAACGACTGACGTATACTTTGCTATATGTTCATTTAATAAGAACAGTCGGATCCGGTTAGCTCAATCGGTAGCGTGTCTCATTTTCAACCGTGAGTTCGACACTTAATCATATTACTACATTACAGCACATCTTTTTAATATAATATCTTGTATAATAAATAAGTGTATTTTCTGTGTAAGTGAATTAAGCCACATACAATACTGTCTTCCGTGTGCTAGTGGTAAAGGCGTCCGCCTCGGAAGCGGGAGGTCGAAGGTTCAAATCCTAGTGGAAACACTTGAATCTTTTCTGATGCGGCCGGTTGCTCACCCAGCAGCCAGTTAAATTGAGGGGTACCGAATGTCTAACAGCTTGACGCCTGGCAATGATAGCTTTCTGGAAGAAACTGTATACAGCATAAAGGTGTCTCATAAGCCCAGTGTGACTGGCCCTTTCAATAGAGGTGACACTAAAATAAACAAATACTTTACCTTTACAACAGTACAAGCATCTTTATTATTGATATTTAACCTCCCTTTGATGAATACGGTTTTACGCAATTTTAACATATGCCAGCTTATAATATGACATACTTGTTGTTTTCGTGGAGGTTGACCTCAGAAAAAATCTGAGAAGAACCACAGTCCATCCGCAAGTAGCAGGCAAGTTTTTAGACTAGAGCTGGGACCGAACCCACAATTCTGCAACATGCAGATCTTTCAGTTTCTGTTAACGTCTCACACCACTATTACATTTCCCATAGGGCTCCATTGTAAATGTGTGTCCAAAACACAATGAAAAACATTTACAATATGTATCCATGGCAAAAACAAACTGAAAAACATTTACAATATGTATTTATGTCCAAAACACGGAGAAAACATTTACAACATGTATTTATGTCCAAAAACACAGTGAAAAACATTTACAGCATTTATTTATGCTCAAATTTTTCATTGGTTCAAGATCTGCAAAAATAAAGGAAATAAAATACCTTTACCAGAATTAATTAATTCAATGGTTTTGTGATATCAATTTCCACAGTACATTGTACTTAATAATATGTCAACTATTCGCCCACGATGCGGTTCGATTCTAAAATGGCACAGCTGTTATCAGCAAAAAAAAAGTAATTGGTGATTGCTAAAATACTGTCCATATAACACGTGATATGCAAACCAAATAACTGCACTATAAAGCCCTGAAAAAGAAAACAACTAAAGTTTGACATCTACCTCCTTCGTCTGTAAGAAGATACTAGTGGTGTCCTCCAGTGTGGCAGTGTTTAACCCATCCGTAGTATCCTGTGGGCCTTTTGCATGGGATGTTTCATAACAAATTCTAATAAGATTACAATTAAAATTGAAGCGGCTATGTTCAAACTTCTCATACAAGTGCGGCTCTGATACTGCGCTGCGCATCCGTTTGTAAATTCGTGTATTGTCCTTAATGGGTATGAAATACTTGTTAGATAATCGTGCAGAAGATTATGGGCGGGGTAGGTAAACTGATGGTTAAGTGTCGTTAGCATCTGTTGTAATTACCCGTACTAAAAGTGATTACATAAGTAAAACACAGTTTGTCAAAGTATCATCAATATACTAATTGATTCATGAATTTCGTATCATTTGATTTACAGGAAAATAGCCGAATATCGGAATATGGACTCATGATACTCTGTAGATATTTAATATATAAAAACCAATGATATTTGCTTGAACTATTAGACTGTAGTATACCATGTGCATGTACATAAATAGCGGCGTCGGTAAGTTTTTCGCCGTATTAAAACTGACGCTGTTAATTTTTGATAGAGGACATCGGACATTTTTGAAACGAGGTATAAATAATTCCCCAAATGTTTCAATACTCAAGGACACCACCAACAGAAACTAATATTTGTTCGTGAATATAACTTTCAAAAGACAATGTTCTATGTAAATATTGTAAGCGGCGGCAAATTATAGAGGACATTTTAAATACGAAGTAGGAACCATTCAGAGCAAAGTGAATATATTCCATTTCACATATGCATGTTCCACGGAAATTCTGTACAGTATGATATGATTTTAAGATTATATGTCCCCGATATTTTCTAAAATAATTAAATTAAAGAAATACGTTAAAATTATTTCTTCCAAATAACGTTGGCGGACAACGCCTTTTTTCTATGGGAATAATGTAATATCACATAATCGCAATAAGAAAAAACTCTTCAAAAACAATAAACATATACATACATAGTTTTAATGCAATACTAACAATTGTGTTTCATTTTAACTGCTCAGTATGTTGTTGTTGGTTAGCCATCTTTTTATCGGGACTTTAATGAACCGCGTGTTGCATAATAACCTTTAATTTTGTTATTATGAAAAAACAATGTCTGTTTCCAGAAATTACGTCACTTTCTCCAGTGAATAGAACTAATGTCTGTCCTTTCGTGACGTTTTTAGACATAGCTTTTCAGGCCTTGACCCGTGTTAAATAATACACCGGGACATGGGGAAAATTTGACTTATTGTCAAAGTAAAATATAGAAGTTATGTCAACAGTATATGTTGTACCCGTCAACCTTTAATTTGACATATATAATAAGTATAATTAAAAAAACAATCAAGTATTCGGGAACAGTTTTATATGTTTCAAGTATTAGTTTTATAACGCAAGTACCATTACCATGCGCGACGTCCTAAACAACAACACTCAACGAGAGCTGCGCTGGTCGATATGTAGATAGCTACCTGTACAGCTGTATACATCTACACTTTTTTCACGTTATATTCGAATTGCATGCTGACCATCTGTTCATCAATTGTTTTTGCATTGTTTATCTCTAGTCTTAATACACTCACAACCATGACTTCATGCTGAGTCTCCCTTACTTATTTTCTTAAAATTATCCCTAAGTCTATCCTAGTCTCTCGACTATCTTCCGAATCAAACCGTAGTCTGAAACTGATCCAATAGGTCCACTAAATAGCAATGTAGGGATAGCACGTTGATTGGTCAGTCGCTACTACTGAAAGGTTGAATGCCGTCAGTCTAGTAAGCGTCCAGTTGCTATGACCTGTGGGGCAGGCATAGAATTCCCTGTTTTTTTCATTCGGTTTAATAGACCTGATTCGGGAGATATCAGGTTCTGGGATAGATTATGGGAGAGCGGGTCATTTCTACAATGTATTGCCCATTGTTGAGGCCCTCCCAGGGGTGCGGAAGTCCCTGTTTCCTGGATCTCCCCAATCTCCAAAAGTATTTGCCAAAGTTCCTCAAAAGTATTTTGTCCATGTTCCCTTTTTTAAACACAATTTCTTGAAACTACCAAAAAGTGTTTATTCTGCTATCAACGCGGGTGAGCATGTACGTGATTTTCCCCACCTGTGAAAAAAGTGTAAGCGCGTTTTTGGCACCCGTGTATAGGGTGTATTCAGTTCTGCATAAAATATTAAAAAGGCATCTTGATATTTCGCATTTTTATACATGTTATAACAAAATGCGTTAAATATGATTTAATTTCATCCGTTTTATGAATAGGAGAGAAGAAAATCAGATGAATATCGATTTGTATTTTTAAATATTTTTATTAATCTTTTCTGAATTAACGTGACACCTTTGCTTTTTTTTAAAATAAGAAATGTAAATGATTCAGATATATACATGTATAATATATTTATAATATAAAAGTTTCAGAGATACTTGAAGATAAATATATCTATACGAGTGTACGTTTCAATCAATATGTGTGAAAATGGATCAGTTTGGTGCAAATGAGCAAAAGTCCAAAACTCCTCTTATATCTATCACATACAGAATAATTTAGACTTATTCTTCGCAGGAGGCTATAAGCTTAAAAACGTCACCTGTCCTTTCCTGTATTGACCCGTTTTGTTCGACAACTAACACATAATCACCGATACAAAAATACCGCATCCTAGTGACTATACTTCATAACCTCTATAAAAACTACGCATACTGGTTTACTCTTATTTATTGCATATTTATTGTCTGGTTGTCTAAGTATTCCTTGGATTGATTATATAGACATATAACCAGCCCACTCTTCTTTTATGTATATATAATCTTTATTAACCTCCAATACTGAAGAGTTACAAAAAAAACCTGGGGGTGGGGGAGAAAAAGCAACATACAAGTTACATTTTAAGTTACTTGTCTGATTCAAACATAAATAAGATAGATGTTTTAACATGTATGCTATAACAATGTGATGGACTCTTTGCCGTTTAAGTGCTCTTTTCATACCATTATATATATATATATATATATATCGATTTTATGTGGTACAGGGATGGATGGTTTACGTTACATACGAGTCTTACAATAAAAAACACATGTGAGCTCCTCAGTACATTGTTAACTTCAAGACATAAAAATGTGTAACAACTTTGCTGATACGCTGTCTTTTATTTTACTTTACATCGTGTTATTTTAACAATGTCAGAGATTTACAACCATATCTTTAAAACACGCGGAGCGATAGTGTAGTGGATATGGTGACGGGCCGCTCTCCCTAGAGGTTGTGGGTTTTATCCCAAGCTCCACCTGATGTTCACTCAAAAACAACACTTAGTGCTGATTATACCCAGGAAGCGCACTCGACACTGCTCATATAAGCTCTGAGTTTCCTTCGCGAGCGAGCTAAAATAAATCAATGTACATGAATAATAAAATAGATATTGTATTAATGGTGATAAGCACGTTTTGTGGCTTGAGCATTATTCTAAGTGCGACCGTTCTCAGAGATCGTGCCCAGATAATTGGTACTCTATCCACCTAGTCACAATATACTGATACCGGGCCGACACCGGGTCGACCGACCAGTCCTAAACTTTCCTTTAAACTCTGGTAACCAAGCAAGCGCCGGTAAGAATCGAAACCACTTTTTCTAAGCAAGGCTCTACTGATAGCAGCGCTGTAATAAAAACGAATAATAAACACATATGAGCACGAACCATTTTAAATATAACTATTATCTCATAAATTTGCCATTAAAGTATCGACAGCGCTATGTTACTTTACGAATAAAAACTGACGGTATATAATACAACATGTTATAGTCTATAATACCTTTGTAGGCTACTTCACTGATTTTGCTCGATTCATTTTATCAAACGCAAATGAAAGATAAAATTAAATGGAAAAGCGGGGAATCCGGTGTCTGTCCAACAATTCAATGCTTTTTAGAGAGGTAATATTTGACGTGGTATTGAATAGTCCATGTTATTAATCAGTCGGATGGTTGCTTTTGTAATACTTTTACATTTGTTAACAATCTTAATCTTAATCAGTTGGTAACAAAACCTACCCTAGTAACAAGTAATTCCGCTGCATTGATAGATCAAACGTTTTCGTACATTCCACAAAGTATAGCTATTGCTAATGTACCTATGTACTCAGTTAGTGACCATTATCCTATCTGTATTACCGTTGTAATGTAGTTAATTATGCTTAAAACTATAAATTACAGGTCTGTGAAATCATGCAATGAAGCACAATTTATTAATGATCTCTCAGAACAATCATGGTCAATACTTTACATATAAGACAACCTAGATGATTCATTTGACTTATTCAATAATATGTTTCAAACATGTCACAAAAAATGTACCAGTGTACTTAATAAGCACGAATATAAAATATAAAATATCTAAGATTACATACAACTTACATTTTATGTACAAGAAAGCAGTTGTCTGTGAAATCTGTGTGACCCCATGTTCACGACACTCGTTGAACGACTTCTAGGTGAGCCACTCTCAAAAACTTGGTGTCACTGGGCAGGCCAGATAGTGTAGGATATACCTGAGGTGGCCATTGAAACCCAAGTTTTAGCCGACGGCGGAGATTGGCGGCGGGCGAGATGCCTTCTTTTCGCTTGATTCGCTACAAACAGCCTACAGCTTGCAGCCTGGTGTGTGTCCCCATGTTCACGACATTCGTTGAACGACTTCTAGATGAGCCACACTCAAAAACTGGGTGTCACTGGGCAGCCCGGAGGGTGTAGAAGACACCTGAGGTGTCCATTAAAACCCAAGTATTTGCCGAAGGCGGGGATTGGCGGCGGGAGAGATGCCGTCTTTTCGCCTGATTCGCTCCAAACAGTCTACAGCTTGCAGCCTGGTGTGTGTCTCCATGTTCACGACACTCGTTGACCGACTTCTAGATGAGCCACACTAAAAAATTGGGAGGGTGTAGAAGACACCTGAGGTGTCCATTGAAACCCAAGTATTTGCCGAGGGCGGAGATTGGCGGCGGGCGAGATGCCGTCTTTTCGCCTAATTCGCTCCAAACAGCCTACAGCTCGAGCCTAGGTGTGTGTCCCCATGTTCACGACACTCGTTGACCAACTTCTAGATGAGTCACACTCAAAAACTGGTTGTCACTGGGCAGGCCAGAGGATGTAGAAGACACCTGAGGTGTCCATTAAAATCCAAGTATTTGCTGAGGGCGGAGATTGGCGGCGGGCGAGATGCCCTCTTTTCACCTAATTCGCTCCAAACAGCCTACAGCTTGCAGCCTGGTGTGTGTCCCCATGTTCACGACACTCGTTGACCGACTTCTAGATGAGCCACACTCAACAACTGGGTGTCGATGGGCAGGCCAGAGGGTGTAAAAGACACCTGAGGTGTCCATTGAAATCCAAGTATTTGCCGAGGGCGGAGATTGGCGGCGGGCGAGATGCCGTCTTTTCGCCTGATTCGTTCCAAACAGTCTACAGCTTGCAGCCTGGTGTGTGTCCCCATGTTCACGACACTCGTTGACCGACTTCTAGATGAGCCACACTCAAAAACTGGATGTCACTGGGTAGCCCAGAGGGTGTAGAAGACACCTGAGGTGTCCATTGAAACCCAAGTAATTGCCGAGGGCGGAGATTGGCGGCGGGCGAGATGCCGTCTTTTCGCCTGATTCGCTCCAAACAGCCTACAGCTTGCAGCCTGGTGTGTGTCTCCATGTTTACGACACTCGTTGACCGACTTCTAGATGAGCCACACTCAAAAACTTGGTGTCACTGGGCAGCCCAGAGGGTGTAGAAGACACCTGAGGTGTCCATTGAAATCACTGTATTTGCCGAGGGCGGAGATTGGCGGCGGGCGAGATGCCGTCTTTTCGCCTGATTCGCTCCAAACAGCCAACAGCTTGCAGCCTGGTGTGTGTTCCCATGTTCACGACACTCGTTGACCGACTTCTACATGAGCCACAATCAAAAACTTTGTGTCACTGGGCAGCCCAGAGGGTGTAGAAGACACCTGAAGGTGTCCATTGAAACCCAAGTATTTGCTGGGGGCGGAGATTGGCGGCGGGAGGCGAGGCCGTTCGTGTCGCCTGATCTGCTCCAAACAGCCTACAGCTTGCAGCCTAGTGTGTGTCCCCATGTTCACGACACTCGTTGACCGACTTCTAGATGAGCCACGCTAAAAAACTGGGTGTCACTGGGTAGCCGAGAAAGAGTAGAAGACTACCTGAGGTGTCCATTAAAACCAAAGTATTTGCCGAAGGCGGCGATTTGCGGCGGGCGAGATGCCGTCTTTTCGCCTGATTCGCTCCAAACAGCCTACAGCTTGCAGCCTGGTGTGTGTCCCCATGTTCACGACACTCGTTGACCGACTTCTAGATGAAGCACACGCAAAAAGTGGGTGTCACTGGGCTGCCCAGAGGGTGTAAAAGACACCTGAAGTGTCCATTGAAACCCAAGTATTTGCCGAGGGCGGAGATTGGCGGCGGGAAAGATGCCGTCTTTTCGCCAGATTCGCTCCAAACAGCCTACAGCTTGCAGCCTGGTGTGTGTCCCCATGTTCACGACACTCGTTGACCGACTTCTAGATGAAGCACACGCAAAAAGTGGGTGTCACTGGGCAGCCCAGAGGGTGTAAAAGACACCTGAAGTGTCCATTGAAACCCAAGTATTAGCCGAGGGTGGTATATTGGCGGCGGGCGAGATGCCGTCTTTTCGCCTGATTCGCTCCAAACAGCCTACAGACTGCAGCCTGGTGTGGGTCCCCATGTTCGGGACACTCGATGACCGACTTCCAGATGAGCCAAACTCAAACACTGGGTGTCAATGGGCAGCACAGAGGGTGTAGAAGACACCTGAAGTGTCCATTGAAACCCAAGTGTTTGCCAAGGGGCGTCATTTGCCGCGCGAATAGAAGCCATGATTTCGCCTGTTTTTGGTCGAAATAGCCCAAAACATGCAACTTTGTATGCGTGCACATGTTTGCGACGTCCGTTGACCGCCTTCTAGATGAGCCAGACTCAAAAACGAGGTGTCACTGGGCAGGCCAGGGTGTGTAGAAGACACCTAATGTGTCCATTGAAACCCAAGTATTAGCCGAGGGTGGTATATTGGCGGCGGGCGAGATGCCGTCTTTTCGCCTGATTCGCTCCAAACAGCCTACAGACTGCAGCCTGGTGTGGGTCCCCATGTTCGGGACACTCGATGACCGACTTCCAGATGAGCCAGACTCAAAAACTGGGTGTCACTGGGCAGCCCAGAGGGTGTAGAAGACACCTGAAGTGTCCATTGAAACCCAAG
This sequence comes from Panopea generosa, assembly GCA_029582155.1. Taxonomy (NCBI): domain Eukaryota; kingdom Metazoa; phylum Mollusca; class Bivalvia; order Adapedonta; family Hiatellidae; genus Panopea; species Panopea generosa. The sequence continues at coordinate 56,682,295 of CM055904.1, read as the reverse complement.
TGTTTGCCAAGGGGCGTCATTTGCCGCGCGAATAGAAGCCATGATTTCGCCTGTTTTTGGTCGAAATAGCCCAAAACATGCAACTTTGTATGCGTGCACATGTATGCGACGTCCGTTGACCGCCTTCTAGATGAGCCAGACTCAAAAACGAGGTGTCACTGGGCAGGCCAGGGTGTGTAGAAGACACCTGAAGTGTCCATTGAAACCCAAGTATTAGCCGAGGGTGGTATATTGGCGGCAGGAACGAGAATGCCGTCTTTTCCCCTTATTCGCTCCAAACAGCCTACAGACTGCAGCCTGGTGTGTGTCCCCTTGTTGGGGACACTCGATGACCGACTTCTACATGAGCCACGATCAAAAACTGGGTGTCACTGGGCAGCCCAGAGGGTGTAGAAGACACCTGAAGTGTCCATTGAAACCCAAGTATTAGCCGAGGGTGGTATATTGGCCAGAAACAAAATGCCGTCTTTTCCCCTTATTCGCTCCAAACAGCCTACAGACTGCAGCCTGGTGTGTGTCGCCGTGTTGGGGACACTCGATGACCGACTTCTACATGAGCCACGATCAAAAACTGGGTGTCACTGGGCAGGCCAGAGGGTGTAGAAGACAACTGACGTGTCCATTGAAACCCAAGTATTAGCCGAGGGTGGTATATTGGCCAGAAACAAAATGCCGTCTTTTCCCCTTATTCGCTCCAAACAGCCTACAGACTGCAGCCTGGTGTGTGTCCCCTTGTTCGGGACACTCGATGACCGACTTCTACATGAGCCACGATCAAAAACTGGGTGTCACTGGGCAGGCCAGAGGGTGTAGAAGACAACTGACGTGTCCATTGAAACCCAAGTATTAGCCGAGGGTGGTATATTGGCCAGAAACAAAATGCCGTCTTTTCCCCTTATTCGCTCCAAACAGCCTACAGACTGCAGCCTGGTGTGTGTCCCCTTGTTCGGGACACTCGATGACCGACTTCTACATGAGCCACGATCAAAAACTGGGTGTCACTGGGCAGCCCAGAGGGTGTAGAAGACACCTGACGTGTCCATTGAAACCCAAGTATTAGCCGAGGGTGGTATATTGGCCAGAAACAAAATGCCGTCTTTTCCCCTTATTCGCTCCAAACAGCCTACAGACTGCAGCCTGGTGTGTGTCGCCGTGTTGGGGACACTCGATGACCGACTTCTACATGAGCCACGATCAAAAACTGGGTGTCACTGGGCAGGCCAGAGGGTGTAGAAGACAACTGACGTGTCCATTGAAACCCAAGTATTAGCCGAGGGTGGTATATTGGCCAGAAACAAAATGCCGTCTTTTCCCCTTATTCGCTCCAAACAGCCTACAGACTGCAGCCTGGTGTGTGTCCCCTTGTTCGGGACACTCGATGACCGACTTCTACATGAGCCACGATCAAAAACTGGGTGTCACTGGGCAGGCCAGAGGGTGTAGAAGACAACTGACGTGTCCATTGAAACCCAAGTATTAGCCGAGGGTGGTATATTGGCCAGAAACAAAATGCCGTCTTTTCCCCTTATTCGCTCCAAACAGCCTACAGACTGCAGCCTGGTGTGTGTCCCCTTGTTCGGGACACTCGATGACCGACTTCTACATGAGCCACGATCAAAAACTGGGTGTCACTGGGCAGCCCAGAGGGTGTAGAAGACACCTGACGTGTCCATTGAAACCCAAGTATTAGCCGGAGGGTGGTATATTGGCCAGAAACAAAATGCCGTCTTTTCCCCTTATTCGCTCCAAACAGCCTACAGACTGCAGCCTGGTGTGTGTCCCCTTGTTCGGGACACTCGATGACCGACTTCTACATGAGCCACGATCAAAAACTGGGTGTCACTGGGCAGGCCAGAGGGTGTAGAAGACAACTGACGTGTCCATTGAAACCCAAGTATTAGCGGAGGGTGGTATATTGGCCAGAAACAAAATGCCGTCTTTTCCCCTTATTCGCTCCAAACAGCCTACAGACTGCAGCCTGGTGTGTGTCCCCTTGTTCGGGACACTCGATGACCGACTTCTACATGAGCCACGATCAAAAACTGGGTGTCACTGGGCAGGCCAGAGGGTGTAGAAGACAACTGACGTGTCCATTGAAACCCAAGTATTAGCGGAGGGTGGTATATTGGCCAGAAACAAAATGCCGTCTTTTCCCCTTATTCGCTCCAAACAGCCTACAGACTGCAGCCTGGTGTGTGTCCCCTTGTTCGGGACACTCGATGACCGACTTCTACATGAGCCACGATCAAAAACTGGGTGTCACTGGGCAGGCCAGAGGGTGTAGAAGACAACTGACGTGTCCATTGAAACCCAAGTATTAGCGGAGGGTGGTATATTGGCCAGAAACAAAATGCCGTCTTTTCCCCTTATTCGCTCCAAACAGCCTACAGACTGCAGCCTGGTGTGTGTCCCCTTGTTCGGGACACTCGATGACCGACTTCTACATGAGCCACGATCAAAAACTGGGTGTCACTGGGCAGGCCAGAGGGTGTAGAAGACAACTGACGTGTCCATTGAAACCCAAGTATTAGCGGAGGGTGGTATATTGGCCAGAAACAAAATGCCGTCTTTTCCCCTTATTCGCTCCAAACAGCCTACAGACTGCAGCCTGGTGTGTGTCCCCTTGTTCGGGACACTCGATGACCGACTTCTACATGAGCCACGATCAAAAACTGGGTGTCACTGGGCAGGCCAGAGGGTGTAGAAGACAACTGACGTGTCCATTGAAACCCAAGTATTAGCGGAGGGTGGTATATTGGCCAGAAACAAAATGCCGTCTTTTCCCCTTATTCGCTCCAAACAGCCTACAGACTGCAGCCTGGTGTGTGTCCCCTTGTTCGGGACACTCGATGACCGACTTCTACATGAGCCACGATCAAAAACTGGGTGTCACTGGGCAGGCCAGAGGGTGTAGAAGACAACTGACGTGTCCATTGAAACCCAAGTATTAGCGGAGGGTGGTATATTGGCCAGAAACAAAATGCCGTCTTTTCCCCTTATTCGCTCCAAACAGCCTACAGACTGCAGCCTGGTGTGTGTCCCCTTGTTCGGGACACTCGATGACCGACTTCTACATGAGCCACGATCAAAAACTGGGTGTCACTGGGCAGGCCAGAGGGTGTAGAAGACAACTGACGTGTCCATTGAAACCCAAGTATTAGCGGAGGGTGGTATATTGGCCAGAAACAAAATGCCGTCTTTTCCCCTTATTCGCTCCAAACAGCCTACAGACTGCAGCCTGGTGTGTGTCCCCTTGTTCGGGACACTCGATGACCGACTTCTACATGAGCCACGATCAAAAACTGGGTGTCACTGGGCAGGCCAGAGGGTGTAGAAGACAACTGACGTGTCCATTGAAACCCAAGTATTAGCGGAGGGTGGTATATTGGCCAGAAACAAAATGCCGTCTTTTCCCCTTATTCGCTCCAAACAGCCTACAGACTGCAGCCTGGTGTGTGTCCCCTTGTTCGGGACACTCGATGACCGACTTCTACATGAGCCACGATCAAAAACTGGGTGTCACTGGGCAGGCCAGAGGGTGTAGAAGACAACTGACGTGTCCATTGAAACCCAAGTATTAGCGGAGGGTGGTATATTGGCCAGAAACAAAATGCCGTCTTTTCCCCTTATTCGCTCCAAACAGCCTACAGACTGCAGCCTGGTGTGTGTCGCCTTGTTCGGGACACTCGATGACCGACTTCTACATGAGCCACGATCAAAAACTGGGTGTCACTGGGCAGGCCAGAGGGTGTAGAAGACAACTGACGTGTCCATTGAAACCCAAGTATTAGCGGAGGGTGGTATATTGGCCAGAAACAAAATGCCGTCTTTTCCCCTTATTCGCTCCAAACAGCCTACAGACTGCAGCCTGGTGTGTGTCCCCTTGTTCGGGACACTCGATGACCGACTTCTACATGAGCCACGATCAAAAACTGGGTGTCACTGGGCAGGCCAGAGGGTGTAGAAGACAACTGACGTGTCCATTGAAACCCAAGTATTAGCGGAGGGTGGTATATTGGCCAGAAACAAAATGCCGTCTTTTCCCCTTATTCGCTCCAAACAGCCTACAGACTGCAGCCTGGTGTGTGTCCCCTTGTTCGGGACACTCGATGACCGACTTCTACATGAGCCACGATCAAAAACTGGGTGTCACTGGGCAGGCCAGAGGGTGTAGAAGACAACTGACGTGTCCATTGAAACCCAAGTATTAGCGGAGGGTGGTATATTGGCCAGAAACAAAATGCCGTCTTTTCCCCTTATTCGCTCCAAACAGCCTACAGACTGCAGCCTGGTGTGTGTCCCCTTGTTCGGGACACTCGATGACCGACTTCTACATGAGCCACGATCAAAAACTGGGTGTCACTGGGCAGGCCAGAGGGTGTAGAAGACAACTGACGTGTCCATTGAAACCCAAGTATTAGCGGAGGGTGGTATATTGGCCAGAAACAAAATGCCGTCTTTTCCCCTTATTCGCTCCAAACAGCCTACAGACTGCAGCCTGGTGTGTGTCCCCTTGTTCGGGACACTCGATGACCGACTTCTACATGAGCCACGATCAAAAACTGGGTGTCACTGGGCAGGCCAGAGGGTGTAGAAGACAACTGACGTGTCCATTGAAACCCAAGTATTAGCGGAGGGTGGTATATTGGCCAGAAACAAAATGCCGTCTTTTCCCCTTATTCGCTCCAAACAGCCTACAGACTGCAGCCTGGTGTGTGTCCCCTTGTTCGGGACACTCGATGACCGACTTCTACATGAGCCACGATCAAAAACTGGGTGTCACTGGGCAGGCCAGAGGGTGTAGAAGACAACTGACGTGTCCATTGAAACCCAAGTATTAGCGGAGGGTGGTATATTGGCCAGAAACAAAATGCCGTCTTTTCCCCTTATTCGCTCCAAACAGCCTACAGACTGCAGCCTGGTGTGTGTCCCCTTGTTCGGGACACTCGATGACCGACTTCTACATGAGCCACGATCAAAAACTGGGTGTCACTGGGCAGGCCAGAGGGTGTAGAAGACAACTGACGTGTCCATTGAAACCCAAGTATTAGCGGAGGGTGGTATATTGGCCAGAAACAAAATGCCGTCTTTTCCCCTTATTCGCTCCAAACAGCCTACAGACTGCAGCCTGGTGTGTGTCCCCTTGTTCGGGACACTCGATGACCGACTTCTACATGAGCCACGATCAAAAACTGGGTGTCACTGGGCAGGCCAGAGGGTGTAGAAGACAACTGACGTGTCCATTGAAACCCAAGTATTAGCGGAGGGTGGTATATTGGCCAGAAACAAAATGCCGTCTTTTCCCCTTATTCGCTCCAAACAGCCTACAGACTGCAGCCTGGTGTGTGTCCCCTTGTTCGGGACACTCGATGACCGACTTCTACATGAGCCACGATCAAAAACTGGGTGTCACTGGGCAGGCCAGAGGGTGTAGAAGACAACTGACGTGTCCATTGAAACCCAAGTATTAGCGGAGGGTGGTATATTGGCCAGAAACAAAATGCCGTCTTTTCCCCTTATTCGCTCCAAACAGCCTACAGACTGCAGCCTGGTGTGTGTCCCCTTGTTCGGGACACTCGATGACCGACTTCTACATGAGCCACGATCAAAAACTGGGTGTCACTGGGCAGGCCAGAGGGTGTAGAAGACAACTGACGTGTCCATTGAAACCCAAGTATTAGCGGAGGGTGGTATATTGGCCAGAAACAAAATGCCGTCTTTTCCCCTTATTCGCTCCAAACAGCCTACAGACTGCAGCCTGGTGTGTGTCCCCTTGTTCGGGACACTCGATGACCGACTTCTACATGAGCCACGATCAAAAACTGGGTGTCACTGGGCAGGCCAGAGGGTGTAGAAGACAACTGACGTGTCCATTGAAACCCAAGTATTAGCGGAGGGTGGTATATTGGCCAGAAACAAAATGCCGTCTTTTCCCCTTATTCGCTCCAAACAGCCTACAGACTGCAGCCTGGTGTGTGTCCCCTTGTTCGGGACACTCGATGACCGACTTCTACATGAGCCACGATCAAAAACTGGGTGTCACTGGGCAGGCCAGAGGGTGTAGAAGACAACTGACGTGTCCATTGAAACCCAAGTATTAGCGGAGGGTGGTATATTGGCCAGAAACAAAATGCCGTCTTTTCCCCTTATTCGCTCCAAACAGCCTACAGACTGCAGCCTGGTGTGTGTCCCCTTGTTCGGGACACTCGATGACCGACTTCTACATGAGCCACGATCAAAAACTGGGTGTCACTGGGCAGGCCAGAGGGTGTAGAAGACAACTGACGTGTCCATTGAAACCCAAGTATTAGCGGAGGGTGGTATATTGGCCAGAAACAAAATGCCGTCTTTTCCCCTTATTCGCTCCAAACAGCCTACAGACTGCAGCCTGGTGTGTGTCCCCTTGTTCGGGACACTCGATGACCGACTTCTACATGAGCCACGATCAAAAACTGGGTGTCACTGGGCAGGCCAGAGGGTGTAGAAGACAACTGACGTGTCCATTGAAACCCAAGTATTAGCGGAGGGTGGTATATTGGCCAGAAACAAAATGCCGTCTTTTCCCCTTATTCGCTCCAAACAGCCTACAGACTGCAGCCTGGTGTGTGTCCCCTTGTTCGGGACACTCGATGACCGACTTCTACATGAGCCACGATCAAAAACTGGGTGTCACTGGGCAGGCCAGAGGGTGTAGAAGACAACTGACGTGTCCATTGAAACCCAAGTATTAGCGGAGGGTGGTATATTGGCCAGAAACAAAATGCCGTCTTTTCCCCTTATTCGCTCCAAACAGCCTACAGACTGCAGCCTGGTGTGTGTCCCCTTGTTCGGGACACTCGATGACCGACTTCTACATGAGCCACGATCAAAAACTGGGTGTCACTGGGCAGGCCAGAGGGTGTAGAAGACAACTGACGTGTCCATTGAAACCCAAGTATTAGCGGAGGGTGGTATATTGGCCAGAAACAAAATGCCGTCTTTTCCCCTTATTCGCTCCAAACAGCCTACAGACTGCAGCCTGGTGTGTGTCCCCTTGTTCGGGACACTCGATGACCGACTTCTACATGAGCCACGATCAAAAACTGGGTGTCACTGGGCAGGCCAGAGGGTGTAGAAGACAACTGACGTGTCCATTGAAACCCAAGTATTAGCGGAGGGTGGTATATTGGCCAGAAACAAAATGCCGTCTTTTCCCCTTATTCGCTCCAAACAGCCTACAGACTGCAGCCTGGTGTGTGTCCCCTTGTTCGGGACACTCGATGACCGACTTCTACATGAGCCACGATCAAAAACTGGGTGTCACTGGGCAGGCCAGAGGGTGTAGAAGACAACTGACGTGTCCATTGAAACCCAAGTATTAGCGGAGGGTGGTATATTGGCCAGAAACAAAATGCCGTCTTTTCCCCTTATTCGCTCCAAACAGCCTACAGACTGCAGCCTGGTGTGTGTCCCCTTGTTCGGGACACTCGATGACCGACTTCTACATGAGCCACGATCAAAAACTGGGTGTCACTGGGCAGGCCAGAGGGTGTAGAAGACAACTGACGTGTCCATTGAAACCCAAGTATTAGCGGAGGGTGGTATATTGGCCAGAAACAAAATGCCGTCTTTTCCCCTTATTCGCTCCAAACAGCCTACAGACTGCAGCCTGGTGTGTGTCCCCTTGTTCGGGACACTCGATGACCGACTTCTACATGAGCCACGATCAAAAACTGGGTGTCACTGGGCAGGCCAGAGGGTGTAGAAGACAACTGACGTGTCCATTGAAACCCAAGTATTAGCGGAGGGTGGTATATTGGCCAGAAACAAAATGCCGTCTTTTCCCCTTATTCGCTCCAAACAGCCTACAGACTGCAGCCTGGTGTGTGTCCCCTTGTTCGGGACACTCGATGACCGACTTCTACATGAGCCACGATCAAAAACTGGGTGTCACTGGGCAGGCCAGAGGGTGTAGAAGACAACTGACGTGTCCATTGAAACCCAAGTATTAGCGGAGGGTGGTATATTGGCCAGAAACAAAATGCCGTCTTTTCCCCTTATTCGCTCCAAACAGCCTACAGACTGCAGCCTGGTGTGTGTCCCCTTGTTCGGGACACTCGATGACCGACTTCTACATGAGCCACGATCAAAAACTGGGTGTCACTGGGCAGGCCAGAGGGTGTAGAAGACAACTGACGTGTCCATTGAAACCCAAGTATTAGCGGAGGGTGGTATATTGGCCAGAAACAAAATGCCGTCTTTTCCCCTTATTCGCTCCAAACAGCCTACAGACTGCAGCCTGGTGTGTGTCCCCTTGTTCGGGACACTCGATGACCGACTTCTACATGAGCCACGATCAAAAACTGGGTGTCACTGGGCAGGCCAGAGGGTGTAGAAGACAACTGACGTGTCCATTGAAACCCAAGTATTAGCGGAGGGTGGTATATTGGCCAGAAACAAAATGCCGTCTTTTCCCCTTATTCGCTCCAAACAGCCTACAGACTGCAGCCTGGTGTGTGTCCCCTTGTTCGGGACACTCGATGACCGACTTCTACATGAGCCACGATCAAAAACTGGGTGTCACTGGGCAGGCCAGAGGGTGTAGAAGACAACTGACGTGTCCATTGAAACCCAAGTATTAGCGGAGGGTGGTATATTGGCCAGAAACAAAATGCCGTCTTTTCCCCTTATTCGCTCCAAACAGCCTACAGACTGCAGCCTGGTGTGTGTCCCCTTGTTCGGGACACTCGATGACCGACTTCTACATGAGCCACGATCAAAAACTGGGTGTCACTGGGCAGGCCAGAGGGTGTAGAAGACAACTGACGTGTCCATTGAAACCCAAGTATTAGCGGAGGGTGGTATATTGGCCAGAAACAAAATGCCGTCTTTTCCCCTTATTCGCTCCAAACAGCCTACAGACTGCAGCCTGGTGTGTGTCCCCTTGTTCGGGACACTCGATGACCGACTTCTACATGAGCCACGATCAAAAACTGGGTGTCACTGGGCAGGCCAGAGGGTGTAGAAGACAACTGACGTGTCCATTGAAACCCAAGTATTAGCGGAGGGTGGTATATTGGCCAGAAACAAAATGCCGTCTTTTCCCCTTATTCGCTCCAAACAGCCTACAGACTGCAGCCTGGTGTGTGTCCCCTTGTTCGGGACACTCGATGACCGACTTCTACATGAGCCACGATCAAAAACTGGGTGTCACTGGGCAGGCCAGAGGGTGTAGAAGACAACTGACGTGTCCATTGAAACCCAAGTATTAGCGGAGGGTGGTATATTGGCCAGAAACAAAATGCCGTCTTTTCCCCTTATTCGCTCCAAACAGCCTACAGACTGCAGCCTGGTGTGTGTCCCCTTGTTCGGGACACTCGATGACCGACTTCTACATGAGCCACGATCAAAAACTGGGTGTCACTGGGCAGGCCAGAGGGTGTAGAAGACAACTGACGTGTCCATTGAAACCCAAGTATTAGCGGAGGGTGGTATATTGGCCAGAAACAAAATGCCGTCTTTTCCCCTTATTCGCTCCAAACAGCCTACAGACTGCAGCCTGGTGTGTGTCCCCTTGTTCGGGACACTCGATGACCGACTTCTACATGAGCCACGATCAAAAACTGGGTGTCACTGGGCAGGCCAGAGGGTGTAGAAGACAACTGACGTGTCCATTGAAACCCAAGTATTAGCGGAGGGTGGTATATTGGCCAGAAACAAAATGCCGTCTTTTCCCCTTATTCGCTCCAAACAGCCTACAGACTGCAGCCTGGTGTGTGTCCCCTTGTTCGGGACACTCGATGACCGACTTCTACATGAGCCACGATCAAAAACTGGGTGTCACTGGGCAGGCCAGAGGGTGTAGAAGACAACTGACGTGTCCATTGAAACCCAAGTATTAGCGGAGGGTGGTATATTGGCCAGAAACAAAATGCCGTCTTTTCCCCTTATTCGCTCCAAACAGCCTACAGACTGCAGCCTGGTGTGTGTCCCCTTGTTCGGGACACTCGATGACCGACTTCTACATGAGCCACGATCAAAAACTGGGTGTCACTGGGCAGGCCAGAGGGTGTAGAAGACAACTGACGTGTCCATTGAAACCCAAGTATTAGCGGAGGGTGGTATATTGGCCAGAAACAAAATGCCGTCTTTTCCCCTTATTCGCTCCAAACAGCCTACAGACTGCAGCCTGGTGTGTGTCCCCTTGTTCGGGACACTCGATGACCGACTTCTACATGAGCCACGATCAAAAACTGGGTGTCACTGGGCAGGCCAGAGGGTGTAGAAGACAACTGACGTGTCCATTGAAACCCAAGTATTAGCGGAGGGTGGTATATTGGCCAGAAACAAAATGCCGTCTTTTCCCCTTATTCGCTCCAAACAGCCTACAGACTGCAGCCTGGTGTGTGTCCCCTTGTTCGGGACACTCGATGACCGACTTCTACATGAGCCACGATCAAAAACTGGGTGTCACTGGGCAGGCCAGAGGGTGTAGAAGACAACTGACGTGTCCATTGAAACCCAAGTATTAGCGGAGGGTGGTATATTGGCCAGAAACAAAATGCCGTCTTTTCCCCTTATTCGCTCCAAACAGCCTACAGACTGCAGCCTGGTGTGTGTCCCCTTGTTCGGGACACTCGATGACCGACTTCTACATGAGCCACGATCAAAAACTGGGTGTCACTGGGCAGGCCAGAGGGTGTAGAAGACAACTGACGTGTCCATTGAAACCCAAGTATTAGCGGAGGGTGGTATATTGGCCAGAAACAAAATGCCGTCTTTTCCCCTTATTCGCTCCAAACAGCCTACAGACTGCAGCCTGGTGTGTGTCCCCTTGTTCGGGACACTCGATGACCGACTTCTACATGAGCCACGATCAAAAACTGGGTGTCACTGGGCAGGCCAGAGGGTGTAGAAGACAACTGACGTGTCCATTGAAACCCAAGTATTAGCGGAGGGTGGTATATTGGCCAGAAACAAAATGCCGTCTTTTCCCCTTATTCGCTCCAAACAGCCTACAGACTGCAGCCTGGTGTGTGTCCCCTTGTTCGGGACACTCGATGACCGACTTCTACATGAGCCACGATCAAAAACTGGGTGTCACTGGGCAGGCCAGAGGGTGTAGAAGACAACTGACGTGTCCATTGAAACCCAAGTATTAGCGGAGGGTGGTATATTGGCCAGAAACAAAATGCCGTCTTTTCCCCTTATTCGCTCCAAACAGCCTACAGACTGCAGCCTGGTGTGTGTCCCCTTGTTCGGGACACTCGATGACCGACTTCTACATGAGCCACGATCAAAAACTGGGTGTCACTGGGCAGGCCAGAGGGTGTAGAAGACAACTGACGTGTCCATTGAAACCCAAGTATTAGCGGAGGGTGGTATATTGGCCAGAAACAAAATGCCGTCTTTTCCCCTTATTCGCTCCAAACAGCCTACAGACTGCAGCCTGGTGTGTGTCCCCTTGTTCGGGACACTCGATGACCGACTTCTACATGAGCCACGATCAAAAACTGGGTGTCACTGGGCAGGCCAGAGGGTGTAGAAGACAACTGACGTGTCCATTGAAACCCAAGTATTAGCGGAGGGTGGTATATTGGCCAGAAACAAAATGCCGTCTTTTCCCCTTATTCGCTCCAAACAGCCTACAGACTGCAGCCTGGTGTGTGTCCCCTTGTTCGGGACACTCGATGACCGACTTCTACATGAGCCACGATCAAAAACTGGGTGTCACTGGGCAGGCCAGAGGGTGTAGAAGACAACTGACGTGTCCATTGAAACCCAAGTATTAGCGGAGGGTGGTATATTGGCCAGAAACAAAATGCCGTCTTTTCCCCTTATTCGCTCCAAACAGCCTACAGACTGCAGCCTGGTGTGTGTCCCCTTGTTCGGGACACTCGATGACCGACTTCTACATGAGCCACGATCAAAAACTGGGTGTCACTGGGCAGGCCAGAGGGTGTAGAAGACAACTGACGTGTCCATTGAAACCCAAGTATTAGCGGAGGGTGGTATATTGGCCAGAAACAAAATGCCGTCTTTTCCCCTTATTCGCTCCAAACAGCCTACAGACTGCAGCCTGGTGTGTGTCCCCTTGTTCGGGACACTCGATGACCGACTTCTACATGAGCCACGATCAAAAACTGGGTGTCACTGGGCAGGCCAGAGGGTGTAGAAGACAACTGACGTGTCCATTGAAACCCAAGTATTAGCGGAGGGTGGTATATTGGCCAGAAACAAAATGCCGTCTTTTCCCCTTATTCGCTCCAAACAGCCTACAGACTGCAGCCTGGTGTGTGTCCCCTTGTTCGGGACACTCGATGACCGACTTCTACATGAGCCACGATCAAAAACTGGGTGTCACTGGGCAGGCCAGAGGGTGTAGAAGACAACTGACGTGTCCATTGAAACCCAAGTATTAGCGGAGGGTGGTATATTGGCCAGAAACAAAATGCCGTCTTTTCCCCTTATTCGCTCCAAACAGCCTACAGACTGCAGCCTGGTGTGTGTCCCCTTGTTCGGGACACTCGATGACCGACTTCTACATGAGCCACGATCAAAAACTGGGTGTCACTGGGCAGGCCAGAGGGTGTAGAAGACAACTGACGTGTCCATTGAAACCCAAGTATTAGCGGAGGGTGGTATATTGGCCAGAAACAAAATGCCGTCTTTTCCCCTTATTCGCTCCAAACAGCCTACAGACTGCAGCCTGGTGTGTGTCCCCTTGTTCGGGACACTCGATGACCGACTTCTACATGAGCCACGATCAAAAACTGGGTGTCACTGGGCAGGCCAGAGGGTGTAGAAGACAACTGACGTGTCCATTGAAACCCAAGTATTAGCGGAGGGTGGTATATTGGCCAGAAACAAAATGCCGTCTTTTCCCCTTATTCGCTCCAAACAGCCTACAGACTGCAGCCTGGTGTGTGTCCCCTTGTTCGGGACACTCGATGACCGACTTCTACATGAGCCACGATCAAAAACTGGGTGTCACTGGGCAGGCCAGAGGGTGTAGAAGACAACTGACGTGTCCATTGAAACCCAAGTATTAGCCGGAGGGTGGTATATTGGCCAGAAACAAAATGCCGTCTTTTCCCCTTATTCGCTCCAAACAGCCTACAGACTGCAGCCTGGTGTGTGTCCCCTTGTTCGGGACACTCGATGACCGACTTCTACATGAGCCACGATCAAAAACTGGGTGTCACTGGGCAGGCCAGAGGGTGTAGAAGACAACTGACGTGTCCATTGAAACCCAAGTATTAGCCGGAGGGTGGTATATTGGCCAGAAACAAAATGCCGTCTTTTCCCCTTATTCGCTCCAAACAGCCTACAGACTGCAGCCTGGTGTGTGTCGCCGTGTTGGGGACACTCGATGACCGACTTCTACATGAGCCACGATCAAAAACTGGGTGTCACTGGGCAGGCCAGAGGGTGTAGAAGACAACTGACGTGTCCATTGAAACCCAA